>CM070550.1:78831237-79303725 GCA_036346405.1 Phyllostachys edulis | reverse complement strand
TAATATCGCCAGCATTTTCAAAGTCATGACCAGGTTCCTTCTCATCATGAAAGGAAAACTGGCTCTCAACAGGGTGAAAAAGGCCAAAGTAGTCCCATGGTGGTGTCCCTGGAGGAGCTTCAAATGTGGAACTATCATCCAGATCCTGTACAGCTTGCCTAGGAACAGGGGATGAGTTTTGCAGAGTTGCTGTTACGGGAACAGGCACCTTCTCCTCAACAGTCATCACCGGGTTCCCCACAGCTTTTATATGATTGACATGGAAACGTCCTGAAGATAAAGGGGATGGAACTGGGGAGAATGAGTCACTAGCCTGATGTGAAACAGATGGAGATAGGTTCACCGATTTCTGTCTAATGGTGGGAGGCTCTGGAGTTGCAGATGTTGATGTGTACAGCGAAGAATCTGTTGGCACTTCAGGCTCTACAAATTTTCTCAGAGCAAATCCAGTGTGTCTCAGTGATTGAATATAAGAGAAGTGAGCAGCTGCGAGTGCACATCTTCCATCAAGTGCTTCTCTAACATATCGTTTTTTTTCTTGGCACAAGACAAGGGCCTTGTCATCTTCATTCTTTGCTCGTGTGGACCCCATTTTAATGTGTATCACCCTCAATGCCGAACAAAATTTACAAGAACATGCAAAGTCACGGCCATGCACTGCAGATCAAAGCTGGTATTGAGGGGAGCTGTTTTGGTAGGAAATAAGGCCCAGACAGTGTATAACTTTGTGCCTGCACTTCAATATTTTGAAAATTTTGCTATTAGATTATATCTTAAGAGTTTTTGAAGAATTTCTATTAGATTTTATCTCAAGAGTCGATTGAGCTGGCAAGAAAGAAAGTTAAGCTGATGTTTCATCAGCAACTGTGCATACTCATTAGAGGTAATCTAGTCAGCAGGTACTACAAATTACAATCATCATTACATATGCTACATGTTGTAAAAATAAACTCGATGTGTACTGCTCAAACTGATGACATCAAAATTCAATGTGAATTCTATTAATCTGCTTCACAAACAAGTACTGTGGCAAAATCTGTGGTAAACATTAGACAAATCATTCCCATTGAAACTAGCTTGCTCAAACCAGCCCAAAATTCTAACTACTCAATGAGCACTAACTTACAGTGTACCTAAATTCACAAAGAAATAAGGAAACTGAAACTCTCATGCTGGGAAGTGGGAACAAAACAGCAATTAACCACAATATGATTCTGAATCACCGAGAAGACTGCTTCCTAGTCCATAACGATATCCAATGAAACGCTCCTAAAGAAGTACGGAGTATTTACTAAAAGCAGGGAAACTAGAGATGGCCAGCTCCAATTAAAAGACCAAGCAGGTTGCATTTGCAGAAAATTTGTTTTTCTTCTAAATCTATAATAGAAGAATTAAATCAGCACACGCACACACAAAGCAAACTCCACGAATCGTCTCACACAGAAGCACATAGAAATCCAAGTACCACAACGAACAGAAACCTAATTTATCCAGTAACACACCACATAATAAAGCCGTTAAGGCAGTAGATTGGGTCTTTTGGGGGTTCTCAAACAGGAAGAGACCCGTCTCAATTAAGTTAATTCCAGGCACGTCCAATTTTTTTAGAATAAACAGGCACGTCCAATACTCCAACCGACCCACGGCAGAAATCAACCCTCTTAGACTAAACAAGCTCAAATTGAACGAAAGGCAATAAAGAACAAGCATAGAACCAGTAAAAGTTGGAGCTTTACCAATCCAGCCAGCAAGTAAGTAAAACTAACCCAATTAGTTAATTGTCACCAGCCCACCACCCAATTCACAAAATCCTCATTACGTAGAACGAGCCATCCATCCCGCCATCCACTAATATCACACATTAACTCAGAAGAAGATGAAGAAGAACTGCTTATCAGCGCGTACTAACCGCACAAACAGAAGTACAAAACATAACCCTCGGAAAAGCGGAAAAGACCCGATTTTGCCTCGCACCGACCATCAAGAACACAAGGAACGCCCAATTCACCGACCCGCGCAGGGCGCACCGCAATTCGCCTAAAGAACGCAGAGCAACAGCCCAAAGAAATCCGGGAAAAGTCTAGAAGAGAATCAATCACCTGGCTGGGCCGCGAACTGGGCCGGGAACAGGAAGTGTGAGGCGGGATCTCGCCGCGACGGTTGCGTTCGCTCGGTGCGGGACTCCGACGGCTGGGCGGAGGAGCTCGGCACTGGTCGTGACGTGGGGTGGCGACTGGCGAGGGGGGGAGGAGGAGAGGAGAAGCTTGGAGATGATGAGCGGGTGCGGTGCCTCCTGCAATGCAAAACACTCGTAGCATATAGGGAAACAATTTCTAAATAAATTATTTTAAAATCGTTTTACAAAATTAATGCACGCTTTAATTATTTTTATAGAAATCGGTCCCTGGCCATCAGGTGACTAGGTCTGATCACACGGTGGATCAGCGATTAGGTGACAAGGAGGCCATGTCACGCGATCGAATCTGTGACTGAGGTCTTGATCTGCCATGTGTCTTAGTCGCGAGCTAGTGGCGCGATCGAGACCCGTGCTGGGCACATAACGCGACTGAGACCAGTCGCAGATCAGACCGACGACTAAACATAGTTTTTTAAAATGATTTAAATCATTTTAATTTTACAAAATTAAATAGTCGTGTTTACAACATGTTTAAAGTAAAGATACTTTGCAACAAACGAGATATAACCATGAAATGAATTACACAAATTAACCACGACGATAGGAACAAAGCATTCCTAACATGGGCACATATTGTATTAGGTAGCAACTCTTCTTCGTGATCTGCAACACATCGCCCTCCACAACCTCCTCAGCGACCTCTTCCACGACTGCCACTAGTCGTGCCGTCGTGACCTCCACCCTCCCCGTTATGCTTTGTGCACTTGTTCTTTCTATGCTCGTAATCTCCGCAAAAGATATACCGCTTCACAAGGCATTCGGCTTCAGACTCGTCCATGTCGTTTCAGATACGACGAGTTTACCGACGACCCTTGCCACTGTTCAGCAAGTCCAAATTAAGGACTCATATCCTATTTTGCACATCATTCTATGTGAAGTCACCAACAGCACGGAATCCACAGATCTCCCCGCTCTAAGTCTGAATCGCATTTTCCTTCATGAAGAAGCCCGGCATGTACCGCGTGGAGTCCATCTTGATCATGCCAGATGCAACCAGCATACGAGAGCTTGGCTTATGGAGTAACATTGGCTTGTTACACGGTAATCGACACTTATTGTTACCCTCCTTTTCAAGCTCACTGTGTGTGATGACACACTCACTGCTCCTAACTCACTTCAGCCTTAGAAATACCTCGAACCAAGTTCTGTGGTGTCCATAATGAAGACTAAATGCATTCTGGTCTTCTCGCTCTTCTCGCCATGTACTCCATCATCTTGGTACAATAGGTGTCTCGTGCATTCAACATATGCAATACAACAAAGACTATGTCTTTCTCTCAAGTACTTGATTGTACCATGCAACATACCTCGATGATTGCAACTTGGAGCATGCCACGCAGCCCCTAATAACCCAATTGTACACCTCGCCCAGATTGGTCATTACGCCATACCTGATCGTCGTTGTCATAAAGCAATGCCCACTTCTCCACAGCTCACCTCGATCCAATGCGAGAAAAATTGATGTTCCTCGCCGTCCTCCCCGCTCAAGTCGGGTGGGTCAATCTCGCAATGGTGCCAACCGCTTTCAGACATCTCCTGTTTCCAAAGATGTTGCTTATTCCTCTCTCTACATGCTTGGTAGTGAACTTATCAAACTTCTCCTATAGTGCATCGAACTTCCTTTGTCGGCTCGCTACACAACCTCTTGAATAGGTTCATCATCATTTTGCTCTTGAATTGCTTGAAAATTTTGGCCACCGTGTGTCGCGTGATGCACCAACGGTTTCATTGTGTCACGCCATGGAAAAAGGCTCATCTGGATCTTCTTGCGGTTTTTGATGGCCTTAATCAACCCGACATGTCGATCATGTATTATACAAACGCCGGGGTTTGCCAACGACTCTAACCTTGAGGTGATCAAGAACCATAACCAACTATCGGTTATCACTTCCACAAATGCAACAATCACATGAAGGATCCGATTGTTGGCATCCACACCGATTGTCGCCAAGATCCGCCTTGTACTTCTCGATCAAGAATGTTCCATCCACGCATATCAAGGCTTACACCGATGAAAGGCATCAACGCAGCGCCAATTGCAAGGAAAGCCGCTTGCATTACCATATACCCTCCGTTTTTCCAAAACCTTATCCTTCACAGTGATGCATGCTCCTTGGTTTTTGTCCCTTAGCACCTCAAGTAGTCGAGGGAGATTATCGTAGATCGACTCAAATGTGTTGAACCTCCTCTCCATTACCTTCTGCTTTGCCCTCCACACCTTAGCATAACTGATCTTGTGCGTGTACCTTTGCTCAATGGCCAACATGGTATGTTTCGCTTGCATGTCCTTCTTCTCCATAATCTCCCCAACATGACATTTGCAATAAAAGAAGAAGTGAGGTTATGTGCTTTGACAAGACATTGCACATAACACACGAGTGGTCCCCACCTTCGACATGATCCACTTCATTTCATAGTTCGCTTGTAGGCGTGAACACGCCAAGGACACCCATATTTCTCACACTTCACGGTGTACTACTCTTTGTGTGATTTGACAACCTTAAATGCCTCTTCATTGATATTGTCCACGCTTGACAAAGATCTAGAAGAGCCGACTTATCTCGCAAACATGGCATTAAAATGTGCAACATTTTGCCCATACTCTCACCAGGAATCGTGGTCATCACTCACAACCATGGCCCTTGGGGCATGTCTATTCCAAGCATCAGGAACCAACGCATCGATATCATCATCATCATCCCAATACCGTCATCCTCCTTGTCCTCTTCTAATGCTTGTTCTTCGGCCCTAGCCCTTCAGTCTTCCAGCTCCAATCATCCACTGTGAATTCAATGTCCTCCCCTTCGTTCGCCTGTCCGCTGGGATTGACATGCCTATTAGCCGCCACAACTACATCTGCACCGCCATCGCTTTGTCCCAACATCCTCAACTTCCACCTTCACACTCGCGACTACTCTCCCCACTTCATGAGCACCGCCAAGTGTACTGACACGCCTACACCAACAACACCCATTGATAGCCACACCGTCAAGACGCTTCCAACTAGGTCCGCTATGACCTTGTTCGCCCATCACCTCAACTTCCAACAGACCACTTTCGCGGACGACTCCACAAGCAACTCACAAGGACACCATACAAGGTCTTTGGTCCAATGAGAAGTTGCATGTCGACCAATGCAAGATATCCTAGATTTTAAGATTATCCGAGTTCGAGTGATACATTGTAGTATGCGAAAACCGCTCAAATCAACCCCACATTGCCCTCATGAACTTCTCTACCCCAGTATAATACTCAAAAATCATTGACCTAACATACCGCCACACGACTCGGGATATTTAGAACTAATGATAATTAAGCATGCTACATAGAGTCTAACTAAAACTAAATCTACCACTAAGTTATGTTTATTGTTGCTAACCTAACATGTGTTTTATAGAAGTGACCAACAAATTACACGAGCATGACGAGCTCACCGCAAAAGAACGAGTACACGAGACGAGCCGAGCAAGCTAAGGGCGAGTCTCTCCTCCTCCCCTCCTCTCCTCTCCCTTCTTCTCCTTTCTTCTCCTCTCCTCCTCTCTCTTCTTCTTTGCCGATGGCGCCTTCTTCCTTCTCCTCTTTCTAACGTGCAAGTGGATTCAGATTGAAATAAGCCGACTATATCGCCCATCGGCCAGGCAGTGTGGAGCGATCGTGTCAAGCGACTCAGGCGATGTGGCTCAACGTCGCCCACTCTGTCGCGACTATGTATCGATAGGCCTCAAATTGCCGGCACACCGCGATTGGGCCAAGTCGCCTAGTGGGCTAGTGGTCGAGGATTATTTCGTAAAAAAATAAAGCATGGATTAGTTTTTTAAATGATTAAAAATGGTTTATTTAGAAAAAAAAATAGCGTATGGGTGTATGTGTGTGTGGGCATGGGTGTGCGTGTTGTTGTGCGAGGCACTAGCGGATAGGACTAGGAAGAAGGTGTCGGCCGGGAGTGGCGGTGTGTGGTTGTAGCCCTGCGTGACTCCACGAGGAAACGAGCCCAAATGCAAAACAAATGGCATTTGTTCTCTTATTTTCCTTTTTTGGTTTCTTGATAATGCAATGGTGGCACCGCATTACCACCGAATCAACGGTAAAGCGATCTCTCTCGCTTGTTTTCCATTTGTTTGTGAATTGTGTGATGCGGGGGGTATAAAAAGAGACGTTGCTTTTGAGATCCTTTTATCAATGGACAATGATTTGGGTTGGGCGCCTCATAAAGATTTTTTCGGATGGCCCATTCCAAAGGATGCATCAACAAGAAGCTATGAGAAACAAACCTCCACCGTAATGCAAGCAACACCACTCTTCTCTCTCTCTCTCCATCATGCTCTTCCATTTAGAGACACTTGCCATCCACTTCTCCAACGATCTCTCGTGGTTGGCCATCCAAGCACGCCTCGCAACGCACTACTCCCTATCCACCTTGGTCCCCCCACTATTCTCCCAATGCGGCCACAACCATCTCCACCACGCCACTCCTTGCTTCTCCCTCTCCCACGACGCCCCATGATGTCGGATCTCGCATGGAAGGAGGCCGTGTTGCTGGATATGGCAGGAAGGGGTCGTCAATTATTTGTGCTCATCGACGACAAGGCACAAAATTGGCCGTTGTTGTAATATTGCGCCAGATCCGCAGGAAGGAGATCGATTTGGTTTGTTGTGTGCATTTGCTCAATATGTTGCAAATGACTTTATAATTTGTTTTATTGGGTGTTTAATTTTGTTGTAAACCCTTCACCATTTAATTGTTGCACGATTCTCTCACATTGTTGCAACAACTTTTCTCTATAGTTACGCAGAAAGTGATTTGGTTTGTTGCAATACATCTTTCTGAAAATTTGTAGGAAAATGATTTTGTTGCAACTATTGTCGCTGATTGTTGCACACACGAAATCAAAATGTTTCATAAGTAAGTTTTAAATATTACAAATTTCTTGATGTTGCAACAATTAGTTTTGGATATTTCTACCGTTATTTTCAAATGTTGCAATATTGTAATATCGAATTTATTTATTTTGGGATACTTGAACTAGTTTTTAAAAGCAATACCATGTTCTATAACGATGGTTTCATGGATTTTCGGTGACAATTTGATATTTTCCTATTTTTTTCTTGGCATTGTATTTATCATTTGTGTATTTTGTTGCATACATGATTATTTTTGTTGTAAATGTTTTGTCCTGATGTTGCATTGAAGCTTCCCGTCAGACGTCTCGAGTACTAGTTACATCCTTTTTATCAATAGATGCTTCAATACGCTTCGGAGTTCTTTTTAATCTGACAAAATGCGCATTACTGTGTAATCCTCACGTAGCAATCGACACACAATTTTCTATTAACACCTACTCATGTGTGTATACAACATTTACAATGGTCTAGATTAAGGTTGTCAAACTCGATTCTAGTCATACGTTTCTACGACCCAGATTGATTATACTGATCCAATTTTATGGTAGAGTCTTAATTTGGTAGATTCTAACACAAAAAAAATGTAGAATTGTGATAAAAAAATTTATACAATCCTACCCGATGCTAATGATTTATTATAAATGATTATTTGCATGTCTCTTTCATTATAAATTTTTACTTTTTATTTCTTCATGTCCATTATAATTTGCATAAATAACAAATGATCTTTCCTTTGCACTACAGCTTTGGTAAACAAAAGTTCTAAAAGTATAGTTTTAAAATGTAGAAGTGTTAAAAATACAAGGTAACTTTTGAAAATGTTTCTTTGGTAGAATCAGATAGTATCTTAGATTCTACGTGGATCCTACGATTCGCGATCCTCACGAACAATATCTCGATCCGATTTAGGATCGTAATTCGACAACCTTGATCTAGATGCTACGTCCCACCCTAACTATGGTAGTTTCAAGATTTTCTGATTATGCTCCAATACATTTGCCGAACAAGTTCTAAATTAGAGGATAAAGTATTATTAGAAATATGCCTAAGTAATAAAAAATATTTCTAAAACCAACCAAAAACTTTAAGGCGCCATTTGCAACAAAAGAATTCTTTTTATTTCGGTGAAAATTGAATTGTCACTGTGAAATTGATGTCATGTCCGATCCTCGTCCACTCTTGACAATAACTCCACTTGTTTGCGTGCATTCTCTGTGCATCTTTGCTTCTTTTCTTTTTCTTTTTCCTTTTTGAAACTGCACCTTGTTAAATTTAAGCCACATTTTGTAAAACTTGCTGCCAGGTCATTCATTGACTGCGAGGGCAAACTAATTAATTTTGACACGGCAGAATGATTATAACCCTACAACACGATGAGGCACAATAATTATAGCCCTACAATACGATGATGGGCAAATCTGGGTACGTCAACGGAGCAGTGACAGACTTTTGCCGTCTCTCATTTTCCACCAGAATTACGTAGACAGCACGACACTGGTCTTTCTGACCAAGTAGAGCATTTCTCTTCCTGTTTCCTGGCTCCAAAAATTTAATAAATCTGAAGTAATGTTTGTACTCACGTGTGCATCAGAGGATGGTGAGAGCTTTTTTCTTTAAGATCAAGTGTATGCCATTTAAATGGAAGTGATATGAGGAGCTTTATTCCGAGTAATCCCTATTTCGGTGTGAGCTGAGTGTGTAATACTAACAAAACAGAACTCTATTAGAAATAGGAACGTGTAGTTTACTTGTGCATGAGCTGGACAGGCTGCCAGCATCAGCTTCCAATATTGTTGCTCAAATCTTTTCTTTTATTTTTAACCTTTCCTTGCCTCTTCCATTTTTTTTTTCAATAAAGGGCTACTCCATCCATTTAGAAATATACGATGTCTTAGAAAGCGCATAATCAAACTTTATTAAATTTGATCACTAGCATATTTTTTTTTTGTATTGGTCATGTGAAAATGATATCATTAAATTAGTGATGAAAAATATTTTATTTTTATATTATTTTATGAACATATCCATATAAAAAGTACTCCTCCGCTCCCATTTACATGACGCCCTGTAGTTCATATCATTCTTTGTCAACGCCAATTAAATAAAACCGAGGTAGTAATTGTCAAAGTTGCATCTTGGAGACTGTTGATGTCCAAAACATCACATATTCTTGAACAGAGAGAGTATATGATATGAATGTCATGTGGATTGAGCAGAAAAATTATAGCAAGCCATACAACTCAAAAATTTTGTGTCCAAGTCCTTCTTTTTACCTTTTTTCCTCTTCCGATTTTTCCTACTATATGTTCTATGATTTGTCATATGCATTATGAATGGTTTTAGTGTCACCGAGAGAGCCACCGAGGTGAACATATTTCTTTTGCTTTGTAGGTCGATTCACTAGAAACACAAATGGAAATGCAAAGAGATATAGGTCAGTGTTTGGGACGATTTGCTTGACTTTTTCACCAAAAAGTTGGAAGCCATCCAGTGGGGCTTTCATAGCAGCATTGTTACATAACGCGACGGAAGTCGCTCATGGAGCTTCCGTGGCTTTCGCAGCTCCATTCTCAATTTACTCCCAAAGTTCGGGTAATTACTCCAATGCCACCCATAACCCCCCCACGCCTGCTCGCCTCCTCCTCCCACCCCCACCCGCCCGCCCACCTCCTCCTCCCTGCTCACTCCTTCGCCACGGCCACCTCCTCCTCCCCCAGCCTCCTCCCCATGCATACCTCCTCCCCACACATCCTTCCCGGCTCTCTTCCCCCGCCTCCTCCCTACGTCGTGTGGTCGAGATCCAGATTTGATCTCGATCTCGCCCGCCCTCCTCCTTCTCCTCTACCTCACTTGGCCCACCACCGGCCTCGACCCCACCGCCTAAGTCCTCCCTGCCCGCCTCCTCCCCAAATACCTTCCCGACGCCGACTACCAAACCCTAGCCATCATCTGCTTTTATCTTTCTTTTTTTGGTTGTAAATTTAATGTGTTGTAATAATTATTTGTTGTATTCATTATCCATCGTAATAATTGTGTGTAATAATTACTTATTGTAATAATTATTTATTACAATAATTATTCATTGTAATAATTGCTTTTAATAATTATTTGTTGTAATAAATGTTTATTATAATAGTTGTCATTAAATACGCTTAAGTGCGGTTTATTGTGTTGTTTATGTATATTGTTGTCAATAGCGGATATTGCGTTGTTTGCGGTCAATTATGTTAATCGTCGTTAATTGCGCTTAATTATCGTTAATTGCGTGAGTTGTCGTGGTATTACGGTAATTCTCATCAATTGCGTAGTTGTCTACATAAAGTGGTATTTTTGACCACCGAAAGTTTTAAAATATTCATGCCAGTATATACACATGTCCCATATTTGTCGATCAGACAACTTTTGCATAGGTGGAGAGATTTTTTATAATAACTAGTCGAGTGTCTTGTGCAATTGCGTGGGTAGTCCTATTTGGATATCCAATTTCTATATCCAATTAAATTATGGTTTAGAATTTGGATATTCATGTTTGATATATATTTTACATGACAAGAGATTATGTATAAGCACATAGTTTGAATGGTCCAATTACTACTTTGTTACAAATTCTTCTCATTGTGTGAGAAGAATACAAACATTTTTTAATTTTGAAAAATAATATCTTATTGATTATTTTGTTCTAGCAGGGTAGTCCTCCTAGGGTTATGGGTGTTCAAATGAACACCGCTAATTTTTGTAAAAAATCCACAAGATAGTATGTGTATTACATATATAATAAAATATGCTCTTAATTGAGTCAACTAGACCACAACTTTCTCTCACCATCAAACCACATCTCCTCCCAAGACCCCACAACATCAAACTAACCCATGTGATGGTCGGGCTATGGTCACACACATCCTTTGGCCTTTGGCCTTGGACATTGAACCATTCGACCAACCACAACAAGGTCATGGTCATTCCATTCTTCTCTCTCTCTCTCTCTCTATATATATATATATATATATATATATATATATATATATATATATAACAATCAACAAACTACAACCGACTCTCACATCTCTCCTCTTTCTTGACATGGCAACGCCGACCATGATGATGCCAAATGCTCTGCCAGAGGGTCGGAGGAGTAAGGTCTGATGTTCAAGGTCATGGTGTTACCATTGGGTCGCCAAGGATGGGGTGACCACCGAGCGGGAGGGCGACCAGGAGCCTCAGGTTTACTACAATGGCGACGACCCGCTGGCTTCTCAAGAAGAAGACCATGTACCCAAATTCTCAACAACTCAAATGTGTGTTCAATCAATTACCAGATCCTCAACTCCCAAACCAAAGAAAAGGCAAACCCAAAAGCCCAAATTAGCAATTTTGTTTGTGTTAGTTTGAATTGTGATTGGTAAATCTAGTCTTTTTTTGTGAAATGTAGATATCGAGCTTTAAAAATGGAGAAGTTTGTCGATTTGAAAGGAACGAAGGAAAATCGAAGTTAAATTATAGTTTTTCTTAATTATTTTTTAATTTTACTAAATTATTTGAGATGTTGTCATTAGTACGAATAATTTGTACTTTGATTTTTACTATGGTGTATATTTATGTTTTACATTGAACAATATTTTGTAACTTCAACACCCATTGTGGAAATCTGAGTCCGCCAACGTGTTCTAGCATGCCTCGAGATTTTATCAGCCTCATGGTTACGCACCGCTAGTCTAATGCGTAAAGGCACTATGCACGCCTTCTTCTATGGGCCTGTTTGGAGCAAAGAAGGGCTTTGCTAAAATGGCTTCAACCTAGGCAAATAGGTCAATGAACCGGGTCAAGAGATTTGGTGTTTGGCTTTTAGGTAGGTCAAGCATGATTCTAAGATAGGAATGTCTCTAAATGCCCCGAGGATAGTAATGGTTTGTTTGATGCCGCTTTTACGCAATTAACAACATTTAACTACAACCGATGATTATTGACGACAACTACGCGAATTGACGAGAATTACCGCAATACATGACGACTACCGTAATTGACGAGAATTACCGCAATACACGACGACTTCCGCAATTGACGATAATTAACTGCAATTAACGACGATTAACACAATTGACCGCAAACAATGCAATATACCGCTATTGATGACAATATATCGCAAACAACGCAATAAACCGTAATTAGCGATTTAACGACAATTATTATAATAAATATTTATTACAACAAATAATTATTAAAACAATTATTACAATAAATAAATATCACAACAAATAATTATTAAGATAAACAATTATTACAATAAGTAATTATTACACACAATTATTACAGTGAATAATGAATACAACAAATAATTAATAAAATAAATAATTATTACAACACATTAAATTCACAACCGAAAAAAGAAAAAAAAAGAGAGCTGCACGGCTGGCCATAGCTTGGGCCGTCGCCGACATCGCTACCAGAGAGGAGGGCCCCATGGGAGAGGAGGCGGGCCAGTGGTCAAGTGAGGAGGCCATGGGCTAGCTAGGGTAGGGAGGAGGAGGTGGTGGCCGAGGAGGAGGAGGGCGGTCAGGACGAGATTCAGATCTAGATCTGGATCTGGGCCACGTGAGCTGCAGCAGAGGAGGTCATGTGGGAGGAGGCGCGAGGAGGAGGAGCTAGGGAGGAGGCGCAGCGCTGAAGGAGGTAGCTGGGAGGAGGGGTGGGCCAGGTGAGGAGGAGCCGAGGAGGAGGGGCAGGGCGTGGGAGAGGAGCCGAGCGGCATGCGCGACGCGTCGTGAGGTGGGTGGAGGAGGTCAAGGGTGTTTTATGGAGTGGCATTTGGTGTATAATTACCCCTAAACTTCGAGAGTAAATTGAATGGAGGTTGCGAGAAGTCATGACGGCTTACGACTTCGCAAGCATTGTAACACACAAAAAATAGTCATGAAAAACCTCTGTTTAGGACAGCTTTTAGCCTTTTCGAACGAAAAGCTAAAACCGAAGTTATCCCAAACACCCCCCACCCCAAAAGCTCCGGTCTGTGTGATGTGTGGCGTCGTTGCTGTCCGTGCCTCTTTTTTTTTTTTCTTCTTTATCTATCCCGTCCGTTCGTGCGGTCACTGTTGGCGTCGGATGCACGCAGACGCCCTTAATCGCGTTTGCATGCATGGCGACGAGATGGCAACAACGGTAATGGGAGAGTTGGCGCTTGAATGGATGGGTCGCAACTCGCACAACTAATCTAGCTAATTAAGGCCGGCCAGTAAGCTTCTTCACTTTCTAGTGATGATAGTTCCATAGCCACTGCAAGCGAAATAGACCCGGCTTTTCCCGTCGCTTTCTACGTGCAATTATTCGACGCCAAACTTCTCCAAAAGATTCATGGTAGGATAACCCACCGGCGAAAAGCTACTATACGTAAGTTGTTACGTCTGTCCAACTACTGTAATTGAAAATGGAAAAGAAGGGGCAATTTACTCGGTAGCATTATAAAAATCACACGAGTTAAAAAAATAACACCTACGTGTCACTAACATATGGCTCTAGGTCCTGCTTATCATCCTCACATTGAATGCTATTTTTAAATTTATGGATCTTTGTATTGAGCAAATTTTCCTGAAAAAGAAAGTCAAGCCTAAATGAGCGCATGTACATCAGTCTCATGATACGTAATTCATTCGTGGATTTCCAACTGTATAATGTAATAGTTTATATGATAAAATGCTGCACGGAAGACACATCATGCCAAACAAAGTTATGTGCATGCATGGACATCTGCCGGTTCTCCGCACCGTTGCGAGTGGAAATTGCAGAATTGGTTTCCGCAACCGGCAATATCGATCGAGAGCCGAATTGCTGCCGTACCTTTGCTATTGCTGTGCATTCATGGTTTGTCCGGAGTGGGAGAAAGCTTTCCTGATCTAGATAGGCATTGCCTGGTTCACCATAACGCTCCACCTCATCAATTTCTGGTTCTAAAATACACTAATCCATTTTCCCCGATTATCGGTCGCCTTCACCTTCATATATCTCTGGCAAGCACATGCGCCACTACAGCCGCCGGATGCCCTCTTCCTCCCTTTAGATTTAAATACGTTGAATTTGTTGAAAATATGAATAATATTTTAATTCCAGATTTTATTATAAGATAAATATCACATAAAACTATAGATACATAAAGCAATGCTAACAACATGCAACTCATTACACTTTTAAATATACACAATAATAAGGTTATAACAGAAAAAGTTTGGTCACACAACCAACTTACAACAAAGCTTAATGAAGAAGCGAAGCGCAGAGACTCAAACAATGCGTAACGAGATGAAGCAAAGTGAAGGAAGCGGTCATACAGATGCATCGCCTGTAAACCTTATTGCCGCCCGCGTGAACTCGCGATAATGGTTCGGAGATACCCGCCACCCTCCTTTCCTAGTGCACGCCGAGGAGAAGGGATGACTTAGCTCGATAGCACAACTCTCTAGCACAATAGAACAGAGAGGAAGAAGAAGAACATGGAAGTGAATCAATCGTGTCAGGTCTGGTCGTCTCCAGATTTTTTTTAAGGTCGAGACAATTATTCTCTAGTAATTGCATAATAAAACACATATTAAATCACTAGTAACCGCTAATTTAAAATCAATTAATGGTAATTAGACAAGGTTTATCGATCCCGATTATACATCGGTATACATCTTCACCAACGGTCTAAAGTTTCGACCAATGTATTTCGACCACACTGGTCTATGGATCCGACCACTATTTTTCGACCACTGTATTTCGACTACTTTATTTCGACCATACTGGTCTATTGCTTCAATCCTGTTTAAAAGGAGAGAGAGAAATGCTCGCTTAGCAAAAAAGATGAAATAGGTTCACGCTGTCAGCAAGTCACGCTGACACACGCTAATATACGCCGTATGCGTGCGACGCAGTATGTGACTTTAGCTATAGTCATTCTCATGTCACTCCATGTCATGTGTCACATATTTGAAGGTAGCAAAGACTCCACCTTATAAATTACTCATACCACTTGGCTAGGTAATATGAGACTAAACCATACGTGCTTTGGAATTTCATAAATGAATAAACCTTCACACACATATATATATATATATATATATATATATATATATATATATATATATATATATATATATATATATATATATACACTAACAAAATTGACGGGTCGGAGATGACGGGGAAGATGCAATGAGAGGATTATCCGAGTTCGTGATGACATGGTGGGATTAGGATTGGGATCGGTGGGGTGGAGATACCAAGGACAGGGAGGAAGCGCATTCATTCGATTTGGATCTAATGGTTCAAAATTGAGTGATTTACGATCGAAAACGAGCTAGATTGAATGGTTCAAAATTTGAGTGATTTACTAGAGAAAATCAGTCATACGTTGTGTAGGGAGTCCTTTTTTTTTAGCAAAAATGACAGAGTTTGCACTCCGTATATGATATCTTAGCCATTAAGACAGTCAGAAAATGTATAATAATATAATACATGAACTTTCCTTAGTTCACATCGTTACTTTTTTTTTTCTTTTGCCATATGCGTTGGAATTTTGGGGCAAAGGAAAGATTGTACGCCTACTGAGGTCCTTTTTCCACTAAGCTGCCGTGTGGTTGTACCAGGTGGGGTCGTGGGACCATGCGGTACTTACCAGTGCATGCACATACACTGTGTCCGTCTAGGGATGAGTCAGAAACGGGGTACACCTTCCATCCCATGCACACAAAGCATCTCAATCTTGATAGGAGTAGCTCTATCCGAGCTAAACTTAAAGGCAACATTTTTTTTTTGAAGGAAAGGGGCAGGACAGCTGCCTTTGTATTGATAAAGTAGGAGAAAACAAGATTAAAAAAAAAGATACATCCTGATAGGGAAAATATCTTCGGTGGGAAAGCAAAATGCAACTGAGACGCGCCATATAACACTCTATCAGCATCACCAGAGCTAAAGACACCCGCTAGCCGACTCTAACCACGCCTAACACCATCCGGCTCGCACACACATCAAAGCTAAGGGAATGACAACACTCCCATCTAACCCACAGAGCTTTTGACCGGTCGAACCTGACAAAGGAAGAGGATCTCCCTAACACCAACTTGAGAGAGAAGAATAGAAGCAGATGCAAGTTGATCCACACGCTACTGTGGCCACCAATGAGGAGCTTCATATGAATTGGTGAGGCGCGCACTTTCCTCAAGAAGAATAAAGTGAATGATGCGTAACCGGCGACGACGACTTCAACTCCTCCCTTCCACCAAGCGTGGCACAATCAAAAGTGGATTGGACCAATCGCTATTTAACGAGGCCTTCGATAGTCGCCTTTATACGCATGCGCTTTGAGACGACACTTCACGCAAGAATGCTTCTCCTGCTCTTCCATCGCAACAATTTCTCCTGCTCTTCCTAACGGCCATCCCGCTACTCCTCGTGACACAACCTACACTTGGGGCGCCCGACATAGCAACATGGAAACCGACCTTCTTTCTCCGCCGAAAGCAGCACTGGCGTGCTCACAACGAGATCCTGGGGTGAGGGTTCGAGCCAAAGTAGTAGACTCGCAGATGGACTCTGGGTATCCCACGACGCAGACAATTAGCAATCTCCCACGATGGGCCCACGGCCATGGCGGCCGCCACGACTTTCAGAGGGGAGCCTCCGATGTGGAGCACCGAGGAACACACAGGGCAAGCAAAGGCGACGACGGCCCCAGTGGAAGCGAGGCGTGGCGGCCCAAGCGGAGGGGGGGAGGGCCTCCCGGGCGCAGCGAAGACGACAACGGCCCCGGAGATGTGAAGGCAAGAGCCCTCACTGCTGACGGGCCTCCCCATGAGAGAAGTCGGCGGCTTCCTCCTCGGCTGCAGACTTCGGCCTCCCAAGATCCAGAGGTCAGCAATGACGGTGTTGGTCGCCTTTGGGTGGCCACGACGGCCAATGAGGGGCACTAGCAACCCGAGAGCAACGGCGACGTGGGGGTGAGCTTGTTCACCAAGGAGTCCCGCTGACGAGGCCCCCTCGCCTCCTCATCCTTGAATCAGATCCACCGACGGAGCCGCCTTTGCCTGCCGAGGAGCTCCTCATGAGCTCCTCCTCAAGTCTTGCTCTCGCCCACTGGGGCTAGATCTAGATCCGCTCTGCCTGGGGACGCCGCACCCGAGAGCTTCACCGAGGGGAAGGGCCTCCATGACTCCAGAGGTCCGGGGCTCGCCCGAGACGGCACAAATGCCACCACGGAGCACGAAGAGAGGGGAGGGGAGGAAGGAGGGAAGGGAGGGAGGAAGGAGGAGGAAGGTTCGAGAGGGGATGGGGGCCACCGCGGTGCCGGGCAGCGTGACGGCCGACGGGTCGGTGGGGGCTCTAGGAGGATGCGGCGTTGCCTCCCGGGTCGCCCGAAGCGAGCGACACGGGAGAGAGATAATGTTTGGTCAACAAAGGCAACATATGAGGTGTAAAGGTTAATTGAGTGTAAAAGTGCTAGGATGCAATGCATGAGCGCCCGAGCCAATCACGCTTTTGCCAAACCCCTGCAGGCTATTCTCTTCACACAAAAACATTCTCCTCCCCTGCTCACCTCTCTCGCTCACAATCTCACTCGATCCCGACCAAATCCTTCGCTCCGCCCCAACAAAATTGTTTAGGTTTAGGGTTTGGCGATGCCTCTACCCCGTCCAACGTCGTCATCGCTGTTCTCCATGCTAGTCGAGCCACTGCCACCCTTCGCCTCTAATGTGCGCCGAGTCTCGCCCATCTACTCAATCTATGCCGCTTATATCACTTTTGTGCGCCGCCCGATGCCCCTAAGCACCACTCGCTTCAACCATGGACATGGAATCAGAGTCAATGCGAGCTTGATATTGCCAACGCAACTTGAAGAAAGCCCCACGCAAATTCACCCCCCACACACACCGGCCTAATGCATTTGGTACTCCACGTAAGAATGTACATCCATTTCATGGCGAGCCTCCCTTCCGGTGTGTGTTTGTTTTGTTGTATGCTTTATTCTTCATGGTTGTACATGTTCATTTGCGTGGTTCTTCTTATACACCGTGGGTCGACCTTGCTATCAAACCATTTGAAGGATGGTTTTGATGACTTGATGATTTCGGAGACAAATTCTACCACTACTACAAAAGGATAATACTAGACGCTTCATCACGCATTTGTTGACCAAAACCGTCAATACTAAATACAATCACAGTGCTTTTGGTTTAGCTTAATCATTCTGTTATCGGGTTATGCGTAAAAAACCATCCGCGGAAGAGGTAATATCACGCACGGCTCATGTTGAAAACCGCTGTGATATTACTAAATATCACGATGTTTTTTATTATAAAAACCTTATGTGATACTTCACGCATACAAGGTTTAATACAACCATTTGTGATAATTTACTCATCACATACGGTTTGTATTAAAACCACATATGATATTTTCCTCTAGATTTTGCCGCCTTTATTAAAACTTTCAAACCAAGTGGCGTCTGCGACCTCTCAACTACTCCAGATCGGTTCCGCTACCCAAATCCCCTTATATATACCGCTCAAGACGCGTCTAACTACTCCAGATCGATTTCGCCACCTCCCCAAACCGATCGAAGCACCCCGTCCTCGATGACGCCGACACGCCGGAGAGCCTCCGACAGACACCACTGCTCATCGCAGAAGACACTCTTGTCGTGAAGAGCTGCCTTGTGCAAAGGTCACCGTCGTGACACAACGGTGAAGCCGCCGCCGCTCTCCTTCATTGCCGGTGATATTCCCCATCCGATCCCTCCCTCTTCCTTGATGCTTGATCCAAATTACGAATTGATGGATGGCTAGGGTTTCACCATGTAAATCTTGATGCTTGTGCGTGAAATTAATTGTTGCAAGTCGGTGCATTTCGATGGGCCAATGATGCTCACGCCGACGAATTGCCAGCGCGATCGAGGAGATCATGGAGAAGAGCATGTACGGACGATGTACAAGGCGACATCGAGGACGGCAGCCTTGGTGGCCGTGAAGAGGTTGAGGGAAAAGATCACCAAGGGCTAGAAGGAGTTCGAGGTCGAGGCGGCGGTGTTTCAAGAAGATCCAAAGATCCGAATCCATCGCATTGAGGGCATACTACTTGGGGCCAAAGGGGAGAAGTCAAGTTAGTGTTCGATTTCGTGCTCAAGGGAGCCTTTTCAGATTCTTTCAATCGTGAGATTTCTACGCATTTTTTGCTATATATGCTCTTTAGATTCTTAGTTTCGCTAAGTAGTTTATTAAGTAATCAAGCAACTTTTTTAAGGAATACACTTTTTGTGTGGAAAGTATAAGTGACGAGGATATAATAATCCTCATTTTACCTTTTATCTATAATTTTATTATAGGTAAATATGACGCCATGTGAACCCCGAGTGTACCCTTAATGTTATGAAGGAAGAACCAAATGGATGGTCGAAGTTCTTCTACGACCACCCCCATAGTCGTAAGTTATGCTACGACTATCCCATAGTCGTAAGTCTTGCTACGATTACTCTCATAGTCGAGATTCCTCTACGACTAGGTCACCACCACCACCTTATAATCAAATGAACCCGCAGACAAGTGGGTCTTATTGATTAAGGATTCAAACAAATATCATACGTTATTCTACGTAATAATGGCACGTAATACCCCATTATCTCTCGTATATAGTCATTGAGCGACGTGGAGGAATTAATACACCGTAATTACTACCAACATGCGCTCAATATAGAGGTGATGAGGCGCCGCTTACTCGAGTAACCGCCGCTCCTTCACGCATTATAAAAAGCGCAACTAGAGAAAGGGAGGGAGGATCGAGCCATCAGAATACAAGCACTATCTCGTAATAGTCTTAGTTTTTCCCCGATTGTTCAAGATATACTCAATACCATACACACACAGAGTAGGGTTGTTATTCTCTCCTGAGAAGGTCCCAACTCAGTATAAAAATTCCGTGTCAATCTCTACATGATTCTATTCTAGGAGACCCCGAATCAAACAATCTTTACGTAAGTTCGGTTCTAAAACACCGGCTACTGGCGCCGACCGTGGGGATCTTCCGGTAATTTCTTGTCAACATTCTTCTGCTTTTCCAAATCTCATGCACTCATGGCAGGAGAATGGAACGAGGAGAACCGGTTCGACTTGGCAGACACGCAGACGCCGACATGGATGCCGGATTCGTTACATTTAACCGAAAGTGATGACTCATCCTATGGCATTGCCGCTGCCCGGGATCTTCCCACGCATCCAGAGACAATGTCACGGGAGTTGAGGAGGATCCTTATCCCCACAACAAGACGCCCAAGAGAGGAATCTACCTCTCAAGGGCAAGGGTCGATCTGACCAGACCACACCCTGTGGACTCACGACACGACGAGAGTTTTTCCTCGGCGTCCAAGTTCCCTAAGGCGGTCCGACTTGGTGAGGCAAGCTCTAGAAGCCACACTCGGGACTTCACCCAGATTCGGTGATTCTCTCTCGATAACGCCAGAGAGAGCGGATCAAGCATGCTTTTTCTCGCAAATTCGACCATCTCTCCGCAGTCACACCGCCGACGAGACTAAGATAACTCCGACTTCCCTACTTGGAGGATTACTCCAAGTCGCCAGATGGTGTCTCGACGACTCCTCAAGCGGAGAGGCCTCGAGCGCAAGTGAGAATCATCAACGGAGGTCTTCGCCCTTCCTCGATCAAGATCACTCTTCTAGAGACCGAGATGGAGACCCTTCCGAAGGTCACACATCGCTACTCGTGGCAATGGCTGTGACACCACCATCAAGTGACACGACTCAACGCCTTCATGAACGCCAGGAAATCCTCGACATTCTCGCGCTTCATTGAGGCAATCTCAAGAGTCTAACATGGAAAATCTTGAGGCAATTCAAGGAAGAAGATTGAAGCTCAAGAATTTGCTCGAGCGATTCAATATCAATTCGAGGAAGCTCGAGAGCTCCAAAGACATCAATGATTTGCTCGAGAATCCAACTCAAGAGCTAGCCCGAACGCCAGTTACGACCTCTTCATCAAGAGATCGCACAAAGGCTTTGAGTACAATGAAAAGCCGAAGCTCCTCGTCGACATCATTCAAGTAGTCGCATCCATACGACTTCTTCTGCCACTACCAATCCAACATATCACCGCCAGAGAAATCGGCGCACAAAGAAGTCGCGGTCGATCTCCTACTCAAGAAATGTCTTCCAAATGACCGATGATCAACAAGCTCCTGAAAGGTGATCGCTCACCACTCGACATGGAAATCGCAATAAGAGATAAACTACGAGGAGTATTCCTCAGAGGACCGAGACCTATTACAGCGGGTCAACTCACATCGGGTATCGCCGAGTACGACCACCGATGATATCAACCTTCTTTTCTCGCAAAGGAGGCGCAAGAAGTCATTATCGATGTCGCATTCTCGCCGATTCCGAGCCGCTCACGCCACCTGCTTTGACCAAAGGAACATGGAGAAGTTTGATGGTTCCCAAAATCCCATCGAATTCCTTCAAATTTACACAACAAATTGCTCGAAAGCAAAGAGGAGGAGGAGAGCATGTGATGGCAAATTACCTTCCAACTCGTGCTCAAGGATCCGCCGATCGTGGTTACTAAACCAACCACTCGAGTCGATCTATTCTGGCAACATCTCTCGCGATCTTCATCGCAAATTTCAAGGCACATACAATCGCTTTCGAAAGGAGGACGACTTGCACCGATGAGACAAAACGACAACGAGACATTGCGCCACTCATCAAGCGCCTACCAGTTCAGAACTCAATTCCGAAGTTTCGATTCATCCGCCATCGTGGCTTTTGCCAGGAGTCCGTAGTAGAAGGATAACAGAGGATATTGCTTTAAATCCTCCTACTGTCACGAACTCTTCGAAATGGCCGATCGATATGACAATCCATCTCGAGGCGGTTGGTAAGAAGAAGGATAAGAAAGCAAAAAGTCCAAGAATAAGATGAAGGGTCAAAACCCAGCGGTTCCAAGGAGGTATTGGTCAGGAATGATAAAGAGCCACGCACATCCAGCCACACTCCGACAGAGGCAAAGGTAAGCGCCTCGATCGGAAAAATGATAAGCCTAGGTGGTGTCCTTTCCATAAAAAGGAAGGGCATGACCTTCAAGAATCGCCGGTCTTCCAACTAAAGCTTGAAGACTACTACAACCAAGAAGGACCACTTCCCACCTCGAAAGGGTAGGTCAAACAAGTGGTCATAAATCTTCGATGACGAAGAGGAGATGCCGCTCCAGATCCGCAACACACCATTGAACACATCTACGGGATCATCAGATATGAATCAAAGCGACAAATTAAGGTCACGAACGCGAGGTAAACTCCATAGATCCTCCTCTCGTCAATAAATTATCAAGTGGCTCAAGTCACCATTTTTTCGAGAAGAGTGATCGCTCGATCCTTCGACTCGACCGTGTCGATACTAATCGTGGTCGAACCCACCATCAACAATTATCGGGTCAATCGAGTTTTGTTGATGGTGGAAGCTCGTTAAATATTTTATTTACGAGTGCCCTCGATGACATGCAAGTACCCAGACCAAAGTAAGACCCAGACGATACTCTTTCCATGGATTGTACCGATCTTCGCCAAACCAATTGGTCAAGTTTTCTTCCTTTAACATTTGGTTCACCAAGTAATTTCGTGACGAGAAAATCTCCTTTGATGTGGTCGATTTCGACACAAGATATAACGCCATACTTTG
The DNA here is from genome assembly GCA_036346405.1 of Phyllostachys edulis. Lineage (NCBI taxonomy): Eukaryota > Viridiplantae > Streptophyta > Magnoliopsida > Poales > Poaceae > Phyllostachys > Phyllostachys edulis. The sequence goes on along the minus strand of CM070550.1, from coordinate 79,280,923 downwards.
ACGACTAACTTTGGCAAAATTCCTAATGGCTACTCATTATGGATATCAATGTATTAAGATGCCAGTCCCAAAGGAGTAATTACAATCCATTGTGACAAGAAGATGGCGATACCGCGATCGCCGATCCCTTGAGATGGTAGGACAAATACCAACTCGAGAAGAAAGTCACTTCGACTAGCAAGTCGGGCTTCAAAGTCGCACCAAAGCCGAACGACAAAGTCAAAGAGGTTCCTTCGACGCAGGGAGCCCTCAAGATCGCTCAGACGGGATACTTCCGACCCCAAATAGGAAGACGCCTCATCACCTTCCTCCGAGCTAACGCAGATGTATTCGCGGCAAGCATCCGACATGCCCGAGTCCCTCAGGAGGTGATCGAGCACAAAGCTAGCCTTACTACCGACAAAGTACCAGAAACAAAAATTGCGGAGATTTGCCCCGATCGACGAGATGCTATTAAATCGTAATTGATAAGCTACTTAAAGTGCTTTATAAGAGAGGTCAACCATCCGTAATGGTTGGCTAACCCCGTAATGGTTAGAAAGTCAAACGGCAAATGGCGATGTGCGAGACTTTATCGATCTTAATAAAGCTTGTCCAAAAGACGATTTTCCTTTACCTCAGACGATCGCTTGGTTGACTCTACCGCAGTTGTGAAATGTTAAGTTTTTAGATGCATATTCGGATATCACCAGATTAATATGTGTCTAGACGATGAAGAAAAGACCGATTTATTACACCATTTGGTATATTTTGCTATGTCAAAATGCCATTTGGTCTAAAAAATGCCGCGCTTCTTTTTCAACGCTTGATGCAGTAACTTTTTCATCTCAATTAGGCCGAAATCTAGAAGCCTATGTTGATGACTTAGTTGTCAAAAGCATCAAGAAACTTAATCATATTATCGACCTACAAGAAACATTCGACAATCTCGTAAAACATCGCTAAAACTTAATCCCGAGAAGTGTGTGTTTGGAATCTCTTCAGTGAAATTGCTTGGATTCCTAGTATCTATACGAGGAATTGAAGCTTAATCCCTAAAAGATAAAAGCCATTTTACAAATGCGCCTCCAACTACACGGAAAGAAGTCCGTAAACTCACTGGGTGCATGATGCTCTAAGTCGTTTCATCGCACGATCGGGAGAAAAGGGACTACCTTTCTTTAAACTTCTAAGGAGACACGAAAGTTTTGAGTGGTCGAATGAGGCAAACGCCGCTTTTGAGGATGTCAAGAGGTACCTTACGAGTGTTCTATTCGTCTCTCCGAGGCCGTAAGAAACGCGCTTGGTTTACCTAGCCGCCACGCCACGTGCAACAACAAGAAGATCGTTGTAGAACGTGAAAATGTATAACGACCAGTTTACTACGTAAGTGAAGTTTTACACGACCTAAGGAGCGCTACCTCAGTCCAAAAGCTTCAGATGCCCTCCTCATGTCTTCGAGGAAATCTGCATTATTTTCAGCGCACAAACTAGTCAGGCTTGCTCGAGTTTCCTTGGGAGCGATCCTCCGTATTAGGGAAACAATGACGATGGCAAATGGTCACGAACTTGGGGAGTTCGACATCCATTTCGTGTCCCGAACGGCCGTTAAATCCCAGATCTTGGCAGACTTTGTCGCCGAATGGACAAACTCGAACTGCTCAGATCCCCAAGACGATTCCCACGCACCAAAGGATCTATGTACTTTGACGGGTCGCCACTTTAAGTGGCTCGGGTCGGGTGGTCTCGTATCTCCTACCGAGAGACCTTAAAGTATGCCATACAATTAAACTTTCGTGCCACTAATAATGTGGCGTATCATCTGAAGGTTTGCTAGTCGGTATACGAAAGCAATGAAAGCGCTCGATTCGCCGACTACTCGTGAGAGGAGACTCTCAACTAGTCGTGAATCAAGTCAGTAAAGTAGTAAAGTGTTTCTAACCCGACAATGTCTCGGTACTTATCGAAGTACGAAGCTAGAAAAGCATTTTTAGGTTTCGAGGCACAATTCATCCTCGAAGGATAATTTCTCGCAGCATCATTTTGCTCAATAGCTTCTTCCAGATCTCAAGTACCAAAAGGAGTCTTCTTGGAACAACTCCAAGCCTTCTCCGTCGAAGAGCCGAGACACCTCCTATTGAGACAAATTTCTAGAATACGAGGATACATGGATGGCGCCCATCTATGATTATCTTCGTAGGGTTTCAGACCAAGACGATCTCGAGGCGCATCGCTTATCCCTAAAAAGCCAAAATGTATACTTTGGTCGAAGGAGTTCTCTATAAACGAGGTACTCAAGGGGTGCTCATGCGATGCATTCCGCAGAGCTTAAGGATTAACACTCCTTCACGACATACATGGTGGCATTTGTGGAAATCATGCTTCCTACGTAACGCTGGTCGGCAAGGCTTTTCGACAAGGTTTTTACCGACCAAATTTCTATACGATGCTAAAGAGTTGGTTAAAAGTGTGTCCAAAGGCCGCTTCATAGCAGTAAATACACCAACCACTCTGCATTACAAACAATACCTCTATCTTGGCCTTTTGCAACCGGGTCTTGATATCCAGGACCGCTTCCTAAAGCTCCAGGAGGTTTCGAGTTCCTTTTGTGGCTATTGATACGCTCACAAAATGGATTGAAGCCGAACTGTGGATCGATAACAACGAAGCAAAGAAAATGTTTATGATGAGATGCGAATTACTCGATTTGGAGTACCAAGTCGAATAATTACGATAATGGTAAGCAATTTTCGAGCGCAAAATTTCGTGAATTTTATGACGAGTTGGGTACCAAGTTATGTTATGCTTCGTGGCCCATCCCCTGAGTAATGGGGCAATGAACGCAAACGGCCAAATAATGAGAGGAATTAAAACTCGAGTCTTCGACCAGCTCATCAAACGCCGGGGCTTGGGTACAAGAATTACCTCTCAGATATGGGCGCAGCACAACTACCAAGACACAGGAGAAACACCTTTCTTTTTAGTCTTGTCTTTGGCTATGCTTCCTCCTAACTAAAGATACGGTCAACACGAGTCTAAACATTCACTGACTCCAACCAGAACAAATTCGAGCAGATGATATTAATCTACTTGAAGAAAGGAGAAACCAGCCCTAATTCGCTCGCAATCTACCAACAAGCCTCGCGAAGATACTACGATCGAAGGTTCAACCTCGCACCTTGTCAGAGGTGACTTGGTATTGAGGCTTTGCCAATCCAAGTCTAATCGAACAAACTTTCTCCCAAGTGGGAAGGTCCTTACACAATGGTCGGGTTACTCGTCTGTGGTCGAGACGATTGGCAATGGAAGACGGCGTGTTCTCTCGAATTCTTGGAACATCGACCGCCACGCAAGTTCTATGTGTAACTGTACCATTCTGACAATAAAGAATCGTGTTTTTCTATCTCTATTGTCTTACTTTTGAGTAGTGCTTTCATTATTTTTCGACTATGTTTTAAACACCCGCTTTTTACACCGGTCAAGGCGATAACATCACCTAGTCGAAGCCTCTCCTCTCGCATGTGGTCCCCGCCCACTAGAAGGAGTTTCCTAGTGTCGACTCGTTACTCGCTTATGGCCAACACAAAGAACTCGGTTTTATTTAGTCGAAATATTTTTGAAGGCCAACTCTTTTCACCTTAGTTTATTTCTTGATTAATTTGAAAAATACTCTAAGAAGAGCGACTTTCTCGATTTGCTTAACCGCCTTGGGTGTACTCGCTTCATCTCAACTGGCCTGAGGAAGAGACACATCTAGTCGAAGCCTCTCTCTCTGACGTGGTCCCGCCTAATCGAAGGAGCTTCCTAGCTTTGTTCGCTTCCTACTCTTGCTACTGTGATGACTTATCGAGTCCAACCGGAGAAGGACGAGTAAATATTTTAAAGTCCTCTAGACGCTTGCTTAACTCAAGTTGTCGTTCTCGATTTGATTAAACTAGTCTGAGATGTTAACATTACCTAGTCGAAGCCTCTCTCTCTGCACGTGGTCCCGCCCACTAGAAGGAACTTCCTAGTGTCAACTCGCTACCACCCTTTCGACCAAAGGCATGACAATTGAGACCCAAAACTACAAGTTAAACAAACCTCTCTGCTTTGTAAACCTTTTACAGACTATTTACTTAGTTTGTCTAAACAAACTCAAAGAAATAGTCTGGGGCTAGGATAATTTGATTTCAATTCTTAGTCTTTATTTCGTTAATTATCTTTTGAGTTACTAACTACTCGACAAGATGATTTGTAGAGACAAAACTATTTACTTAGTTTTCACAAACTAAGCAAATAGTCGGGGCTAGGATAAAGTCATCACATTTGACTTCATTTCTTAGTCTTTAAATTCGTTAATTATCTTTTGAGTTACTAACTACTCGACAAGATGATTTGCAGGAACAAGATGGATTACATCAACAAAAGACTGCTTTTTCACAAGTTCATTACAGACTACTCAAGAGGAGAGCCCAACTGCATCTCCTCTCAAACTTTCCTACTAACTGATTGCATCTCCTCCATCGACGCCTTCCTTCGCTTCAGAGCGCTTGAAGTCGGCCGAGTGGTTGCACATTAAGGTTGGGGTCATGAGCTTTAAGTTTTGCTAATGCATAACTTATCGCAGATTTCGACCGCCTCTTTTATCGATTCATTTTGGTTGGCCTTCAGAGTGGTCACCAGATCTTGCAAAATCCCGACTTGATCCCCAATGGTACTTGTGTGAGCAGCTATTGTATCATCTTGAGGAGTCTTTCCTCACTATGTAGCTCACCAAGCACATTGTTCAGAGCGTGATGTTTCCTTGAAGTTTAATCTTCATTGCTTCCATCTCCGCTGGGTACAAGTCGAAGCTCATGAGCTTTTTGTTTTCACCACTTGCTCAAGAAATAAGATTGGTCAAACAAAAATAAACTCCTAGAGGAAAAAGAAAAAAAAATAATCACGTAAAAGAATTTCTTACCCACTAGTTGAGAATCCAACTTCTTGACCTCTTCATTATGGGAAGCAACGGTCTCAAAGATACTTTTTCTCCCATGATACAATATCCTCTACATTCTTCTTTGCAATAAGGGCGGTGCTCGTTATAAATCACGCTTTATCCGCGATTTCAGCCTCAAGTTCTCTCAATTTAACGCCCATTGCTAGAAAGGAAGTGGAAGTGAGAAAAGGGAAATAACTCAGAAGGACTGCAGTAAAGAATTACTTACTTGATATTCGAAGTTCTCGAGTCTCAAGGTTTTGATCTTTATTTTTGGACATACGAGTAAGCTCGTGAATAATCAAGTTTTCTCTAACTTCATTCTCGAGCTTTTTCGCCTCGCCTTCTTTTTTCGAAAAGAAGCAAGAGTTAGGTAAAGATCAAAGATATAAGCAATCTTAAGTTCAAGACTTCATCGTTTAATTTTTCCTCGCGACTTCATGGTTGCAGAGTTAGCTTTTTAAGCTTTTTCCGGAGGTCTAATACCTCTTCCCTAAACTTTTTCGACTCCTCTTTTCATAATCGAGTTTAGTCGGCTAAGATCTTAGCGCCACCGCTTAACCCGCAAAGGATAACAAAGGATATGAGCATGGGTCAATCGATTGTAAGTTCTTCTACAACCATTGACCTAGTCGAAGTTCTTCTACGACAAAGCCATCGGGTCATAAGTCTTTTACGACCATTACCTAGTCGTGAGTTTTTCCATGACAAATCCCGTAAGCACTATATAAGTAGTCAAATCCAAGGTGACTATGAATAGCGATGACTTACCACCTCTCTGCTCGCTTGCGAGTTCCTCTTTCTCCTCGTCATAGTTCTAGAAGTTGTCGATGATATTCACCGACAACAACGAGAATTTGCTCTATGGCTTTCTCGCAAGATGAAAAGACAAAGGAGAAACAAGAGAAGATTATACTGTATATATAAGTACGATTAAGTACTTACATTCATGGTTGATCGAGCAAACATCGAGTAAACCGACTCCGGATCTTGACTTGTCTACCTCGTGACTTGGTCCCACCAAACCTTCTCAAGACGCTCATTATCAAAGGTATCCCTCTATTGGGAATATCGTTGGGATGGGGACTCGATCGCGAGATCCGAAAGCGTAAGACCCTACGATGGAAGCGAGCCCAAAGAAGTCGCCGCAGGTTGAAATACTCTTCTTCTTCGATTACGTCAGGTTTCTCCGCTTGGGTACCGGAGGAACGTCTCGAACGATCTCCTTTCCGACACGGTGATGTAATCGCCACCATCTTGACCAGAGGCTTCAGAGTGCCTCTGTTCTATCCACGACCATCTCAAGGGTCGAGCGACCGCCTCAAGAGTCGCGTTGTTCTTTGGAGCTTTCACGACCATCTCAAGGGTCGCAATGCCGGAGTCTCCACGACCATCTCTCGTGGTCACCGTTGCTATTTCAGAGGTTGTAGCCGCTACTCATCGGGTACAACAGTACCTCATTGGTTGTCGTAACCACTTCAGCGCCACGACTTCCTCTACCACTGGCCGAGGATGATCCTCGACCACTTCCTTGTTGTCTCTCCAAAGTAATTTGGAGAGGTAGCAATAGGCTTCTCAACGGAAGCATTCTGGGTCAAGGAGTCGGGCTAAAAACAAAGAAAAGGAAAGCAATTCAAAGTTGTGAAAAGGAAAAAGGTAAATTCTGTTTTACACTTTAGTATATTTCACATACCTCGCACCTTGGACCTAAACAGAATTTGGGAGTCACTTTCCCAACGGAAGATTTCTTCTTCTCACGACCACTTCGGTGAAGTTCGAGTTGAAGAATGGCTTAGCCACGACCACGCCCGGTCGTGGATTTTGAACAGGACCATCTCTCTGGTCTCGACTTTCGGATGGCCGAGATCGGCCTCGACCACTCCAAGAGCAAAGATTGCCATCACCATAGGCTCTCATCGAGCGGTATTATTCTTCACAAAGACATAAAATCCTTCCAGCCTCCTTTTCCAAGTGCTTAACAAAACCGTGGAGGGCGTAAATCGCGAAAGATTTTTTGTCATAATAGAAGGGTACCTTGGCCTTGCGAGGTTTGCGCTTTAGAGGTTCACCTACTTGACCTCCTCCACTTCAACTATTTTAGCCTCGGCTTCATTATGCTATGTTCCGCCACAAGCTTTGCAGAGGATCCGTCAAGGACTAGAACTCGAGCTCGCCTCCTTTGTCGTCACCCCTTAAAAGTCGACGTCTCTTGGACGAAGGAGCTGAGCCTTTGTCCTTTGTCAACCCTGCACCGATGGTTATCAGTACAGCTTCTTCATCATCCCGACGATTTTCCATGCCTACTTTCTGTAAAGCAAAACAGAAAGAGAAGAATTACTAACTGGTCGTAAGATTTTCTACGACCAGTATCAAGTCATAAGTTTTTCTACGACCTTTCCTCGACCGTAAGATTTCCTACGGTCACGACTAAGTTGTAAGTTTTTTCTACAACATTTCTCTAGTCGTAAGTTCTTTCTATGACTATAAAGTCTTAAAGATAAAATCAACTATCGACACCTTTAGGCTAACCATCCTTTCTCTCATGGATACGGATCAAGCAAGGATTTTAGGAACCGCCACACTAAGTGGCGGAGACTTTCACAAACGAAGTTTGACTCTAACGCCAATCTCATTGGTGAAAGATCTGCTCAAACAGATAAAGGCATCTTTTAAACAACTTTGCAGTAAAGACCAAACCGAGAGCTAAGTCGAAAATTCACTTACCCTCGTTGTAGTCCCCGGTTGGTCTCATAGCCCTTTAGTATCTCCACATAGGGATGCTCGTTTCTTCAAAGGACTAATTCGCGTGTGATGAAATCTTTCACCACATGCCATCCGTCGACCCTTCCTTCTTCAAGTCCTTGATAGCTTGAACATAAGGGCAATCCTACCGATATCTTCGTGGAGTCGAATCCCATGAAGATTTCTTTCAGCAGCCTTTCCCACTAAAGAGAGGTCGCTTTCCGAGGTGACTTTCCAAGAAACCACCTCTTTCTCCATCCCGACCACGAAGACCGGGTGAAACTCAATATACTCCTCGACTTCCCGTCGTGGAGTTTTAGACCACAACTTCAAAGAATCCCGCTTGCCGAGACATTCCATAGAAATATTGGAAAAGCTCAAGGTCCGCCGAATTCCTGTGCACGCCTCGCACAAATATTTAAAACGCCAAGATGGTGATGGAGTTAGGACCAAGGTTCACTAACTCCACCCCAAAATGCTCGAGCACAACGGTGAGAAAGGGTGAGCAGCAACGAAGGCCACACTCACAATAAGCCCGAAGACGGAATTTGCCCATTCTCCCTCGACGGCTAATGTCGCCCAAATGCCTAAGCCATTTCACAAGAGTATTCTCTCGAATCTTCCCTACGACAACTAGGGCTTGAATTCGCCAAGATCCATCTCCGACTCTTCCCACTCGAAACTTTCCGCCATCTCTCTCGAAACAGAAATTTTGGGTCTAAAAAGAGGGCACAATTGGAGTGGCAATGAGAAGGCAAGAACGACTTCAAGTGAGAAGGCAAGAGCTTGAAGAACAAAGCAGGAGCAATTTGGGGAAAAGTAAGATCTTAGGTTTTACCCTCCGTGAGTATATATAATCACAGCATACTTTGAGCCGAGGCGTGACATTCCAAGGGTCGCCACCGCCTCGAACCGCTTCAACAGCATAAAGCTAACAAGGCCGCTTGAGATTCCCAGTGTGTCCGCTCGAGAAATTCGGGTTTATGCTACATCTCAAGCTTAAATTACTTCCTTGGTTAGATCTTTTCAACCAAAGGAAATGATAATCGGAAAGTTCCTTCTTCCGATCACTATACTACGACCACCTTGTGATCGAGAAATGCTTTTACGACCACTTGATAGTCGTAAGCAATTTTCTTGACCAAGCACATTTCTGGTCAAAGTAGTATACAATCGAAGAGTTTTTCCTTCGATTATTTTCTACGATCCTCTCATGATCGTAAGACCATCTAGAACCCCTTTACCAAGTAAGTTGCTTTCACTTGAAGCTGGGGGGCTAGATGACGAGGATATAATAATCCTCATTTTACCTTTTATCTATAATTTTTATTATAGGTAAATATGACGCCATGTGAACCCCGAGTGTACCCTTAATGTTATGAAGGAAGAACCAAATGGATGGTCGTAAGTTCTTCTACGACCATCCCCATAGTCGTAAGTTATGCTACGACTATCCCATAGTCGTAAGTCTTTCTACGACTACCTCATAGTCGTAGATTCCTCTACGACTAGGTCAGCCACTTACCACCTTATAATCAAATGAACACTCGCAGACAAGTGGGTCTTATTGATTAAGGATTCAAACAAATCATCATATGCCGTTATTCTACGTAATAATGGCACGTAATACCCCATTATCTCTGGTATATAGCTGTTGAGCGACGTGGAGGAATTAATACACCGGTAATTACTACCAACATGCGCCTGCACAGGAGGTGATGAGGCGCCGCTTTACTCGAGTAATCGCCGCTCCTTCACGCACTATAAAAAGCGGCAACTAGAGAAAGGAGGGAGGATCGAGCCATCAGAATACAAGCACTATCTGTAATAGTCTTAGTTTTTCCCCGATTGTTCAAGATATACTCAATACCATACACACACAGAGTAAGGTTGTTATTCTCTCCTGAGAAGGCCCAACTCATATAAAAATTCCCGTGTCAATCTCTCTGCATGATTCTATTCTAGGAGACCCCCCGAATCAAACAATCTTTACGTAAGTTCGGTTCTAAAACACCGACAATAAGTAATCAAGTAACTTTAGCTACACATTTTGTTAATTTAGTTATATCTGAAATTTCTAATTGCTTCTAACAGATAAGTAATTAGAAAGAGCAAATACTCTCAGAAATTACTCTGAGGAACAGAGATGTTTCAGAAATTGCTAAGTCTGAACATTTACAAGATTTTGATGATGCCAAGATTGATATAGCTATAGTTCTGTCCGCATGTGGATATGGAGGATGCTGAAAATTTTGTGTTGTAGTGCTTTTAATTCAGCTATAAGAATGAACGCTTCATGTCAGTATGAGTATAGATCTTAACATATGAAAAATCTCATGTTAGTTCATAGCATTTCATGTTCATCGTCAGTTCAGAAAGTTTAGTAATAAGATTCTGAAAATTTCCCATAAGAACAAACACCTCAAGTACTAACAAGTGAAGAATTATGAACATTTCGGTCATGTTTTATTGCAGGATAAAGACATGGCGCCAAAGTCTATTGCATGATGGTGAGATCTCGTTCTCATAAATAGGCCTTCTTTGGTTCGTCTGCATTCTTTGATTGCATTGTTTTATAGTACAATCAGAGAATGTTGATGAACTGAAGGATGCCTATTTATGAGAACGAGATCACCATCTTGCCATAGACAGTACAGCTATCACAGGCGGTTCTTAACTATAACCGTTTGTGATAATAGACTATCACAGATGGTTAATAGTAAGAACCGTCTGTGATAAGTGTTATCACAGACAGTTCTTAACTTAGAACCGTCTGTGATAAGTGTTATCACAGATGGTTCAAAAAACGCCTGTAATGCCCTTAGGTATTATCGACCGATAGCATGCAGCGGTTCAGAAACCGCTCGTGGTGATGTTTCCAACCGCTCGTGATGAGCTTTTTCAGAGTAGTGTACAAGGAATATGCACATGTAGCTGGATTCAGAGTTCGTAGTGGAGTGCATAGAATTATCGATGGTGTCTTCAGATGGAAGCGATGGTTGTGCTCAAGAGAAGCCTTGTGCTAAGGACAAGGTGGATTCCAAGAATAGGAAATATGACAGGAAGGTAACTAGGTGTGGCTGAGGCAGTGCTAGTTGTAAGACAGACTGAGGACAATAAGTTTAGGGTAGAGACATTTGTTGAATCTCATACACGTGAAATGATGTCACCTAACAAACAACAGCTCATAAGGTCGAATAGAAAAGTAAATGAGAAGGCCAAGCGTGCATTAGTCACATGCCATAAAGCAAGCATTGCCGTAATTGGGGCATATAGATATCTTCGTATTAGTGAAGGGGGGTTTGAGAATGTAGGATGCACAAGGAGAGATTTGCATAATTACCTTAAAGAGTTGAGAAACTATATTAAGTCATCGGATGCTTAGATATTTATTGACAACCTTCTATTCTTCCCGGTTTCTACTTTGATTATGTTATTGACGACAAGGGTTGGCACATGTATTTTGGAAATATACTACATGTAGGAAGAATTATGCTAATTTTGGAGATCTTCTCTCATTTGATTTGACATATAACACCAACCAATACAATATGGTCTTCATGCCATTCACTGGAGTTAATCACCATAAGGCATGTGTCTTATTTGGCGCTGCATTATTAACCAATGAGAAGATTGAGTACTACATATGGTTGTTTACTACATTCTTGAAAGCAATGGGTGGAGTTACACCTATGCTCATCATGACTGATGAAGATGCTAGCATGAAGGCTGCAATTTCTAATGTCTTCCCTACTAGCACACATAGGTTATGCATGTGACATATTTTGCAAAAGCTACCATCAAAGGTACAAACACATATGAGGGAAAACCCTTTATTGTACCAATGTTTCAACTCATGTGTATGTGACTCAGAAACTCCAGAGGAATTTGAGAATGAGTGGTCTTCAATTATTGCTGAGTTTGGCTTGGAATCGATTGAGTGGTTGGCTACTCGGTACCGAATTCGTGTATCATGGGTACCAGATTACTTTAAAGATGTCTTCTTGGCAGGAATCCTTCTAATCACTTCAAGGTCGGTAAATGCAAACTTTTTCTTCAATTGTTTCATTGGATTCAAAAATGCTTTAGTGGAGTTTTGGATCAGGTTTGCTAATGCAATTGAAGAACAGTGTCACAATGAGTTGGAGGCTGACAATGCAACATTACATACAATGCCTATGCTAGGGACTACCTGGGGAACAGAGAAACATAGAAGTGAGGTCTTCACATTTGTTGTTTTCAATGCTTTTCATAAAGAAGTGCTAGCTAACTGGGAACCTTGCAACATCAAGAGCATGGTAATTGTGGGTGGGTATAAAATCTCAGTAGTAAATGACTCAAAAAAAGGTAAGAGAGGTGTGTTGCAACATTACAACAAAGGATGCAAATTCCTCCTGCATGTTCTTTGAATCATTTGGAATTGCTTACCGCCATATTACCCGTGTATTGCAAGGTGCTACATTGAATGAATTGCCAATCCAATTTGTGCTAAAGATGTGGACCAAATTGTGCATGAAGGAGGATGTCCTCGATGGAGAGGGCAATTTTTTGTAAGAAAACCCAAGAAGTGCAATAGAAATAGCTAAAAAAAGTTGGTATCGGAAATATGTAGCAATATGGATTAATTAATTCACCATGCTGGAGGAACATACGAAGGCTTGCACTAGTGGCGGAGCCAGGAATTTTCCAAAGCCTAGGCAAGCCGCAATCATCGTCTCGCTAGAGCCATCCACCATCACCTCGTGCCCCCACCGCGTCACTGCATCAGCCACGCATAGTACTCACTCTCTGGCTCTAGCCGGCCACCGCTCGTGCTCGCCGCTTGCGCTTGGCGGCTTGGGGTTGGGGAATAGACTAGAGCAAATGAGACAAGAGAGAGAGAGAGAGAGAGAGAGAGAGAGAGAGAGAGACTCAGGTCAGATACGGAGACACAGAGTCACGGCTTCACGGTTCAGGCCTTCAGGGTTCACACTGTCACGGAGATTAGGTGGGGGCTGTTGGAACTAATCTTGTTGTCATTGTGTTTACCATGTTTATTTATGTTGCATGGCTTTGTTGCTGTATAGAGTCATAGTAGTGGGCTAAGTCCAAGAGAGTTGCATGTGTGGAGTCATGGCACAGTGGACGGATCGGCAACGAAGTGAGCGGATCGACAATCAAGTGAAGCCAGCAGTTGTGTGCACATGCATGTGTTATTGGATTTAGTCTGTGTGTGCTGCCGCGTTTCAAGGATCGTGGGATGATGCGAGTCCAGAGGGAGTCCTAGTCTCACATAGTGGAGAAGAGCAAGTCTTCAGCGCCTGAAGATGTGCGGTTGAGACTTGCGAGTCTACATGCAAGTTAAGTGTATGTGTGAGCACATGGTTGCATGCAGAACAGTACTGCTGCATGTAACGGCATTAAATGCCACTCATCCTACATGTAAGATTGAGAGTTCTTTATTGCTTTAAATAAGAGAAACAGAGGCTAAAAAGACGTGAGCAGTACGTGCACGTCACAATCTGGTGTGTGCGCTCTCTCTCACCATTTCTTTTCTTGCATTCACGAGTCTGTTCGTCCAGCCGAGCGTTCCCATGCGTGTTTGAGTGATTGTGAGTGCCCCCAGTTCTTTCAGGTATAACCGCGCAAAGGCGAGAGGCCCAAGAACAAAGATGCCAAGAACAAGACACGTGGCCCAAGAGGCAAAGAGCCAAAGCAAAGCCTAGGCAAGTGCCCAGGCTAGAGGGATGTTGGCTCTGCCCCTGGCTTGCACATTCTTTGGGATCGGTTTTTCACATTAGGGACGAAGTGACTCCATTGATTCCTGAAAATGTGGTAAGTAGAGCTGAAGAGATTAAAGCATTCGTAGGTTGTCCTGTCCCTGATCAAGTGAACATATTACCGCCAAATAATGTTAACTCCAAAGGTAGGTGCAAGAAAACAAGACCGGGATAGAAGGTAAAGAAGGATGAGAAGAAAGATCACAAGAAAGATGAGAATGTGCAGAACAAAACAAGAGTGGCGCGCATGTGTAGCTCGTGCAAGGAGATCGTCTGCCATGACAGCCGCAATTGCCCTCTACGGAGGGCAGCACAATGATTGAGGTATTGATGACAAAATTTGTTCTCTGATTTGGTGATCAAGCTATTATGTGACTAATTCTCTTCGTTGATTCAATGTCAAGATACCTAGCAATAATCCAGGAGGCTAACAACAAGAACGTTCTATGTATTTCCAGCAAGAAAGCTCTATCTATTTCTAGTGAGAACACTTATGTATTTTCAGCAACCAATGTCTATTTGCAGTAAGAAAGTTCAATGTTCAATGTACTTGCAGCAAGAAAGCTCTAATACATGACATTAAGTCCAATTCACATGTTCTATATATCATGTACTTCCAGCAACTACTATCTTTCTATTCTATGTGACATTGAGCAATATTTTGGACAGGACATGCCAATGTGAGTGTGTGCTTTAATTGTGATTTGTACCAATTTGTCAAATTGTGTTTTAATTTTTTACCAGTGGTCTTTGCCGAGCAGTAGCTAACTAGCACACATGATGTTGTAATAAATTTCAAGCTGAAAGATCCATCAATACTTTCATACACCACATATTTCTTAAGGAAATAAGCTAACACACCTTCACCCAAGTCACGTATCCATTCATCAACTCAATTTACATTCAAACAAGTCATTCACTTCTTTTTTTACATATACATGAAGCTAGGAGCGAGAAGCAGTAGCAGCAGCACTGACAATACAACATTCCAGCATTTTCAAATCATTACACAAGGATTTCTTCAGAAGTATGAGCTGCTTTATAAAAAACCCACAAAGATCATGAGCTGCTTCATTTCCTAGACTGCCACTGCATTCCACTGCTTTGTGACAACATTCTCGACTGGAGTATCACTACACCAATTGAACCACGACAAACACCTCGAATTAGCACTAAAAATTGCACCAATATGCTGCACAACTTCACGAAATTCAGAAATCCTTCACCGCTACCTGAACAAAATTTAGAAATCAAGAAGGGGTTGGGTCGAGCAGGCCGCAGGAGACCAAAGCTCTGGGGGCGTTGGAGGGGAGCAACACAGGAGGCAGACGAGTGGTCGGCTGGGGAGAGGCGATGACGTTGGGCGTCGGAGGGGAGAGGGAGGAGGCGCTGGGGTCGGTGGGAGAGGAATCTTGTTGGGGTTGAGTCGAGGAGGTGCGCTGGCGGGGAGGGTGTCAGGTTTCTGTATGTTTGCGTTTATATCAGAGGAGAATGGATACTTCAATTATCGAATGGCTGTGAGACAACGTACCGCTTCGTTGAGTTCCATCTAATGGGCGACAGAAGGAGAAGGCTAGTTATGCAGATCCGACGAACAAGATCGCAGGATAACGCTTCATCCCAATCGTGTGGCTGATGACCACCGAGCTGTTTACTGAAGGTAGTAAGAGGGAATTACTTCTACCGTTTACCATCCAAGTCTGTCATTTGTCGTATTAGATGTCTTTGCTGGTCACGAGAGCTATATAACAGCATCAATGTAATGGGAATATTTATGAATGAAAACCTAATTCCCCATGCATTACTTTCCTCTTTCGTTTCTGCTTTACTTTATCTAGCGGGTTCCCAAATCGACTCGAAATTCCATCAGATCTTCAGGCCACAACACCTGGGTCCTGACATTTATGGTATCAGAGCGCTACGATCCTTGGAGTTCTGCAGATTTTGAGTGATTCTCGAGTAGTAAGGGTTGAGGAACGAGTTTCCTCGGTAAAACTCCCGAACTAGCTCGAAAAGGCTTGGATCTGTGAGGAGGAGTGAAATCTTGAATAAAGCAGTGAAGGTTTGGAAGAATCTTTGATTTCTTCCTGTAAAATTCCTCGAGCTTTGAGATCAGCACCGGCCGTGGGTCGCAAGGATGCCAAAAGGGGGCAGATCTGTGGAGGAAGAGGCAGCATGGGCCACGGTGAGTGAAGTCGATGAGATAAAGAAGGAATTGGTTCGGATGTAGAGGCAAATCGAAGGGAGTTCAATCAGTGCTCAGATCCAGATGGGGAAATTCCAAGAGCAAGTCCAGGAGAACTCAACAAAGCTTGATGTAGTAACGGAGATGCTAAAAGCCCTGATGGACAAAAACAAGGCTGGAGAAACATCAAGCAATTTGGCTGTAGTAGAAGATGAGGTTGTGCGGATGAGTAATGGTCAGGAGCCAAGAGTCTTCAACTCACTAGGACAACCTTATTCCACTCCAGGTAGTGCTCAGTCATTAGCTCCCCACCACAATACAGGTAACCTGATTCGTAATATTGCAACTATACCCATGGTCATACCGACAGCTGGAGTCAGTGCCCCTATGTTGAATGTAACAATAGGTGGTCCTGTAGAAGATCATTTAGTTTTGGGTGGTCAGCCAAAATTACCAACTGGAACATTTGGTGTTAGTGTGTATCCTATGGTCATGGCTAATGGAACTTTTGCCCCACAATACATCAGCTCAAACCCACCATATGTACCCCCCCTATGTGTCAAATCAGTTCAACCCGCTGAATGGTATAACCCCTCCCAGCAGAATTGATCGTCCTTGGAATTGTCATTGGCCAAGAGCCACAGAAGGTCAGTGCTGTATTCAGAATCCTTCAAATCATTTGAGGACTAGAAATCAATACAACCAACAATTTAGTAGGTGATCCAAACTAGAATTCCCTAAGTTGGATCCAAACTAGAATTCCCTAAGTTTGATGGAGAGCAACCAGAATCTTGGATTAGAAAAGCTGAAAAGTACTTTGAGCTAGCTATGATACCAAAAGAAAAAAAAGGTATCAATAGCTAAAGTTTACCTGATGGGAAGAGCATATCTGTGGATTAGTAGCAATGGAATTAATACATGCACCTTATCTTGGCAACAATTTTGTATTATGATCAAAAAGAGATTTACTGCAGAAACAAGGTATGAGGTTACTGAATTGTTCAGGGGATTAAATCAGGAGGGCATAGTGGAAGCTTACATTGATAATTTTGAGAACATGATGATACTTGTGAAGAGAAACAATGTGGCCTTAACAGAGAGATATTTCCTGGACTACTTCATTTTAGGATTGAAGAATTACATAAAAACTCCCTTAAAGTCTCTAGAACCTAGTACATTGGTGGAGGCTTATGCTCATGCTAGAAACTATAAGAACAATCAAACATACAAGAAGGCATAGAACTGGAACCAGGGATTAAACTCCAAGGTGAGTTATCAAGAGAGCTCACAAACCAAATGGAAAGGAGCAGGAGTTAAGAAGGAAGTAAATGAGAAGGCCACTACAAATAGTGTTAACAAATGGAATGGAGGAAGATGTTTCAAGTGCAATGAACCCTGGGTACCCGGCCACAACAAAATTTGCAAAAATCCGAAGCAGATTCACATGATCACAATAGAGGATGATGATGAGGTGAATGAAGAGAATCCAGAAGGGGACTTTGCTACTCCACCTAGCAGCCCAGGTCCTCAAAATGAGCCTGTAGAGGAATTGCAAGTTTCTATGCATGCAGTATCAGGTACTAGTGATGCAGCAAGTACATTTACTTTGATGGTGAGAATAGGCAGGGTTAATGCTGTAGCCTTAGTAGACAGTGGGAGTACAGCTACCTTTATGACACCCTCTATTGCTCTTAAGGCCCATTGTTAGATCAGTAACCATGCACCAATCAAAGTAGCTGTGGCTAATGGAAATACCTTAACTACAGACTCTCAATGCTTGAAGTGTTCATACCTAATATAGGGGGGGGGGAGAGAATTCAGTACTGATTTCAGGCTTTTGGAACTGAAAGGTTAAGACATTATACTTGGAAGTGATTGGATATATGAGCACAGCCCGGTTAGTCTCAATTTAAAAACCAGAGAGTTTTATGTGTGTATGGAAGGAAAGAGAGACATTAAATTTGAGGATGAAACGTATCCACAAGAGAATTGTGTGATTAGTACATTGCAATTGGACAAACTAATGAGCAAAGGGGTGGTTGGAGCTATGATTTACAACAAAGCAGTTCTGAATTCAGGGGAAGGGTTGAAGAAGACCCCAACCGAAATTGAACAGGTTATTCAGAAGTACCTTGATGTTTTTCAGGAGTCAGAAGGGCTACCACCCAAGAGAGAGTGTGATCATACTATACCCCTGATACCTAACTACAAACCAGTAAATATTAGTCCTTATAGACCGCCTCACTATAAGAAGGATGCAATGGAAGAATTGGTGGAACAACTACTGAAAACACAAACCATCAGAACAAGTGTTAGTCCTTATTCCTCCCCAACCATATTAGTAAAGAAGAAGGAAGGGACTTGGTGGTTATGCATTGATTATAGGCAATTAAATACTAATACTATCAAGAACAAATATCCAATACCAATTATAGAAGATTTGCTGGATGAACTAAAAGGAGCCAAGTACTACTCCAAGTTGGATCTTCGATCTGGATATCATCAAGTGAGAATGCATCCAAGTGACATTCATAAGACAACTTTTAGTACACATACTGGCCATTTTGAATTCTTAGTAATGCCTTTTGGGTTGACAAATGCCCTAGCTACTTTTCAAGCCCTTATGAATAAAATATTGGCAGCTTTTCTCAGAAAATTTGTTTTGGTATTCTTTGATGACATACTAATTTACAGTCCTAGTTTGATAGAACATCAAAAACATTTGCAATTGGTATTGGAAGTGTTGAGAGAAAACAAACTGTATGCACAATGGAGTGAATGTGTGTTTGGACAGCTGCAAGTGGAGTATTTGGGGCATATTATTAGCCATCAAGGGTTAGCCACTAATCCAGAGAAGATAGCAGCAATCAGGGATTGGCCAGCTCCAGGAAACATGACTCAATTGAGGGGATTTCTTGGATTGGCAGGGTATTACAGGAGGTTCATCAGAAACTTTGGGATCATATGCAAACCTCTGTTCAATGCTCTGAAGAAAAATGCCTTCCAGTGGGTAGAGGAACAACGATAGGCATTTGAAGAAATCAAGAACTCCCTGCACAAGCTCCAGTCTTAGCCTTACTTGATTTTGACCAGCAGTTTGTGTTAGAAATGGATGCCAGTGGGTATGGGATTGGAGCTGTGCTCATGCAATGTAACATCCCAAATGTATAAATGGGTGTATGTTTCAAATGTAAGAAAATGTGTAGAAATTAAAACTTTTTCTCACATCTTGAAACTCTTGAATATTGCCATAATTCTTGTCAAGAGTTGTGGAGTTCGAAAACCTAAACCTCCTGTTGCCTAAAGTCAAACCCTTATTCCTCTTTGTCACAAATCTTGTGCCAACCCTTGGAAATATTTCTCCTAGGTTCTAGAGATGATGTGTGACCCCTCTGAAAAATGTCATTAGTTGTAAAACTTGTTTGATAATTTTTGGAGGTAAATCAAACCCTAGAACAGCCTTGATGAATTTCTGAAGAAAAATGCAGTGCACAAAAACCTCTAGAAATTCTATGTAAGGTTAATCCTAGAGTGAGGAAGCTCCAGTTAAAATTTTGGAATTTTTGGTGTTAGTTTGCTACCTCTAAAAATTCCTCCAACCTCAGCCTTCATATTTGAATTTCAAATCAGCACATTCTCGGTCCGAGCCGCTTCCCAAAGCAGTCGAACCCAACCCACTTCCGGCCGGCCGTGCTCCTCCTCACGGGCGAGGTCGTGCCCGTTGGATCAAGATCAATGGCCACGACCTCTGCCGCACCCAACCGTGCCCTCAGCTCACCGCGTGGTCCTCTCCCCGCGTGAGGTCGTAGCCGTTGGATCAAAATCCTATAGCCACGACCTCCGCCACAACCAGCTCAGCCCAGTCCTCCTCCCTCGCGAGGTCTTGCGCCGTTGGATCAAAATCCATGGCCATGACCTCCCTTCTAGAGCAAGCACACCAGTCCTCCCCCGCGTGTTATGTTGTGCGCCGTTGGATTAAAATCCACGGCCACGACCTCCCCTTGGTGTCATGCGCACCAGACCTCCCACTCGCGCGAGGTCGTGCTCCGTTGGATCCAAATCAACGGCCACGACCTCCCCCTCTCATCTCGTCGCCGTCAGATCCAAATCTTGCGGCCATGACCTCCCCTCCCCTTCTCAGTGTCTTGCCTAAGGGCCAAGACCTCCCGCGCCTCAGTCCGTCGCCATTGGATCGAGATCCAATAGCCACGACCTCCCTATCCTCTCGCCGCCATTGGATCAAGATCCACCGCCACGACCTCCTTAGCATCATGCGCACTACCAGCACCTCCCACCATTGTTGTGTTTGTTGGATTGACATCCAACACCACGACCTCCTACCAGATTCGTTGTCGTTGGATCAAAATCCAATAGCCACGACCTCCCTTGTGTCATGCGCAACGCCCATGACCCCCTCTCATCGTGGTGTGCCGTCGGATCAACATCCAACCGCCACAACCTCCCTTTGTGTTGTGCGCAATAGCCACGACATCCCCTCAATGTTGTGTGCCCTTGGATGAAAATCTAAAGGCCATGACCTCACATCCCCTTGTCAGTATCGTGTGCATCGTTTAAGTCCTCCCCATCGGTCCTGCGCCTTTGGATTCAGATCCAGCGGCCGCGACCTCCTATCCCCTTATCGCATGCGACCTCCCCGTTTGGTTTCGCAATCGTGCAATGGAGATCCCACGGCTGCGACCTCCTCGTTTCTTTGCGCCACCATGCGATGCGGATCCGATGGTCAAGACCTCCCCCGTGTCTTTCCAGATCGCACCGTTGCAGATCTGAGGGTCACGACCTCCCCACGTTCTTATCCAACGGTTGATATGAGGTCCTGTTCTTCTCCTAGCTCGGGCGCGTGCGTGCGCCATGGCAGAGGAGGAGGTCAGTGACCTGTCACTTCCTCAACCGCTCTTTTGCTGCACGCATTTAATGCGTGTCAGCCTTTCCGCCCCCTAGGCCATGCTCAGACCTACCCCTCCGTCACCTCCACGTCATGGTGGAGCCATGGACCGAGCCATGGGCTAAGCTCACCATGGAGCTTAGCCCTAGCTCATGACCTCTGCCCCCTGGGCTATAAGACCTCCCTTGGTTTCCCCCCTTGGCTTCCTTTACACACCTTTGAGCCCAGGCTCGCACCCACTGTGCTTGGCTGAGCTCTTTCTCCACAGACCTCCCCCAACCGCTATTGTTGAGCTTGGAGCTCCTCGGTGGCACAGGGTCCCTGGGGCTTTCCTCTCCATTTCCTTACTTCAATTTGAGCCACTCCCCTCTGTGATCAAAATCCTAACTTGTTTGGTTGGGATATTTTCAGAGGTGGCCTAATTTGGAGCTTGGAGCTTTTGGCCGTGGAGCACCCCCTTCTTCACCATCGCCGGTCCTCCTCTCCCCAGACCTCCTCAGCACCTCCAAGACCTCCAGGTAACCTCCTGGTAGTCCTCTAGATGCTGGGCACCCGCTTGTATGAAGTTGCAGAGCTTTCCTTTCATTTTTGTCTCTGGCCGTGTGCTGCCGCGCCGCCCATCTCTGGCTCGTTGGCGCTCTGGTCCACCCCCATGGGTGTGGGTGGTACCAGTGGGTGCACACTGTTATTGCGCACCCATGCCTGGCACCCAATTGCGCCGCCGTGCCGTAGAACGCCGGCAATGACCAGATCTTGCTGTCGGTTTCGTTGTCGGACGAAACCGACAACTTTAGCGACCTCCTTGGGGCCGTCCATGTTTAGATCTAGGGCTTCGATTGCCTGGGAATTCGCGTGTGCGCTGTGTGCGTTGGTCGCGGGCCGTCCATCTCGCGATCAACGGCCACGACCTCCGCCCCGTTCGCGCACGCAAGCTCCAAGCGCACCGCGCGCGATGCTGCAGGTCGTGAGCCGTTGGATCTAGGATCCACGGCCCACGTTCTCCGAGCTCGCGCGGGCGCGAGCGCGCGATGACGCAGGTCGTGAGCCATTGGATCCAGGATCCACGGCCCACGCTCGTCGAGCTCCTGCGGGCGCGTGCGCGTTGTCACCGGGAGGTCTTGGGCCGTCCGATTGTGAATCAACGGCTCATGTCCTCCCGCTTCGATATGGTTTTTAGAAATTCCCGGTTGGACTTATTTGTAAACTGAAAAAGGTAATGAACTTCAAAAATGCATAACTATTTCATTTTAAATCCAAATGGGGTGATTCCAATTTTGTTAGCTCTGGTTTGATCTGGGCTTAAATCTAAAAATGGTTGTGAGCTTAGTTCGGCTCCAGAAAACGGGTTTGCAAATTGGTTTGGAAATTAACTTTAAATGTTGCTCCAAAATTTGCATTTAACTTGTAAAATGTATAAGTAATTATCTATAGATCCTTTTTGAGTGAATTCAGCTTTGTTGGCTCCCTTTGTTAGTGCACTAAATGGTAGATTAGGGTTTAGGCATGTCACTATTTTCAAAAGAATTGTGGGTGCATTTTAGTTGTGCTCATTTTCATGGCTTTGAAAAATTATAGAAGGTGCATAATAGCTCCAAATGAGATGAATCCGATTGGGTTGTTCATCTTATGAGGTGCTTGATGTACTGTAAAAATTCCAATTGCACCACATTTCTAGAAAATTTTGCTAAACAATTTAATTATGGTGAATAGTAGCAGATTGCATTTTAGAGGCTGAGCAGATTTGTTTTGGCCATATCTTTTGCATTGAGAATCCAAATCAATTGGTTCTTGTTGCTAAATTCTCTAAAAATCTTGCTCTTGCTTCTGTAAAAATTTCAGAGCTTTTGGAGCAAGTTTGCTGTGGTGTCTTTTTGGTTTTCGTCGTTCTTATCGATTCTTTTCGCCTTTTTGATTAGGTGTCGACGAGTGTGTTGATCCCGTGAGCGATACTTTGCAGCAAACTGAGCATAGCCAGCAAGACAAGCAGTTTGATCATATCCCATTGTGTCCTATTACTTTAAAGTCTAATACTACTTTGTTTAACTTGTATGTATGCATTGCTATTTTGTTGTTAAATGATATCGTTTAGTGATCCTATAGATGCATATCCTGTGGGTAAATGTTCATTCTCTACTACTAAGCCTAGGACTACCTTGCTGTGATGTAGAGTTCGTTGGATGAGCTCTCATCACTTAGTAGATCACGTGTTGGTATGCTTAGAAATGCTTAGATAAACGGTAGAAATGGGCGGTTGTCGACATTATGTCGATGACCTTGGTCACACAAAAATTATTATTCCATTACGTCCATCTCTTGTGCTTTGATCATTTGTAAAGTCAAAACAAAACTAAAAATGAAAACTATTTGGACTTGGGCACAATGGATGATGGTGTGATTGTTGGTTTGTGGAATGGTGCCTAAGTCAACAAGGACCGAACATCTTGTTACACTAAACCAAGCATTTTTACATGCTAACCACACGAGAGGGATATGGGACCTCTCTTGGCTAAGTACTTTGGCGGGTGTTTGCTTCGAGTTGCATGGTGGGCTATTGGGTGAGCAGTAGTGGGGTTTAACCACTGCAAGGAGCACCACCCGTATAAAGGGGGTGAGCATCTTTGATGACTCCGCATCAACGTATGGGGAGGTTGTATCCCCATATGGGCGACTCGTTGTTGACACTCAATATTGGAAAGGTCTCGTTGGACTTAGCTGTGCCGGCACACCAAAGGAAGTGTACTAATAGCTTGGCGAAAAGGCGGTCTAACGTGTGGGTACATTGGTACACCCCTGCAGGGTTAAAACTATTCGAATAGCCTCATCTTAGGTTATGGACACGCTTGGGGAAGTCTTTCGAGAGTTAGACTATAACCTTTAATTAAAACTTGACATGGTTGGTATGAGTGGATGCCCATACTATTGTTGTGGTGACTACTGGGTTAGTCACTTCCAGGATTGTTGTTGTCATCTATCTATTGTTATTATGTTACTTGTCTCGTTGTTACTTGCAAATTAAAAATGAATTGCAAAACTACTTTGAATCTATTTAAATATTGCAAATGAAAACTTGCTTTATGCTAAAATGAGCCTAAAGCCTTCCACTTAAATAAAGCTTGCATGTAGCATATGTATAGGTCATTACCCTTACACGTCGGTCTTATGAGTACATTTTGTACTCATTTGCTTTGCTTAATAACTTTGTTGCAGAGGAGGTAGAGCCCAAAGGGCTTTACTTTTGTGAGATGTGCTGCGGTTGGGAAGACTAGCTAGGCGGCCCGGTCGGTTGCCTTGTGGGCTAAAGGCAAACCTTGTGGCTCTCTTTTGTTTATCGCCATCTTATGGCTTTTGCTTTTGCTGTGTTATCTTTTTTAGTTGTTATTTGGCCGGTCGGCCCTTTTTGTAATAACTTTCTCTATATTATGTTTGTCGTTGTTTTATTCCAGTTCGTGCTTTGGTTCTATGTCTTGTATGATATTGATACACGATTTTGTAAAGGGGTGTGTATGCTGCATTTCTGGGAAGTATACATATCTCGAAGACACGGGTTATTTTGTTTGTGATGTTAGGATCAATGTATGACTAAACATTACAAGCTAAATAAACCGGGGTCCTCACATGCAAGCCAGTAGACCCATTTCATTCATGAGTAAGGCCATAGGGCCTAAGGCTACAACCATGTCAACATACGACAAGGAGGCATTAGCGATATTAGAGGCCATCAAGAAGTGGAAGCACTATTTAATGGGGTCAACTTTGATTATAAGAACTGATCAACAAAGTTTAACATATATCTCTGAACAAAGGCTGACTGATGGAATCCAACACAAATTGATTATCAAATTGATGGGCTAAAATTACAAAGTGGAATATAGAAAGGGAAGAGAGAACAAGGCTGTGGACGCACTGTCCAGAGTTTGCCAGGGTGAGAAAGTAATGGCAATAACAGCAGTAGTTCCTAACTAGATGACTGAAGTGATTCCGAGTTATCAAAATGATGATAAGTGCAAAGAATTAGAAAGTAAATTGAGGATTGATGGAAGTTGTGTCCCGCCTTATACGTTGCAGAATGGAGTATTACGATTTAAAGGCAGAATATATATTGGAACTAGTACTGATCTGATGGAACAACTCTTGAAGTCCTTTCATGATTCAGCTTTAGGGGGGGCATTCAGGGGAAAGAGCCACTTACCAAAGGATGAAGCTTCTATTCTATTGGCAATGTATGAAAAATGATGTTAATCTATTTGTCAAGAGATGTGAAGTGTGTTAGAAGGCTAAATCTGAAAACATACCCTACCCTGGGCTGCTGCAACCTTTACCAGTGCTTGATATGGCATGTACTCATATAACATTAGATTTCATTGAAGGCTTACCCAAATATGAGGACAAGGAAGTGATAATGGTAGTAGTGGATAGGTTCACCAAATATGCACACTTCTTAGCACTTAAACACCCATATACTGTCCAGCCTGCAGTGAACCTTTTCTTAGATCATATATACAAACTTCATGGACTACCATTGGTCATTGTGTCAGACGGAGATAGGGTGTTTACAAGCACATTATGGAAAGAATTATTCAAAGCTTTGGGGGGTAAGACTAAGGCTAAGTAGTGCTTATCATTCTCAAACAGGTGGACAGGCAGAAAAGGTGAACCAATGTTTGGAAAATTATTTAAGGTGCTTGGCTTTTGCTAGTCCCAAGAGGTGGCATTCATGGTTGACACAAGCTGAGTGGTGGTATAACACTTCCTTCCATACTTCATTAAAGATGTCACCATTTGAAGCCCTATATGGTATGAAACCGCCTTTGATCACAACAGCTCCACTGCCATAGTCTGCCACTGAGGAGGCTAGGAACTGGATTCAGAGAAGGGAAATAGCTTTTGAAGCTATCAAAGCTAACTTGGAAAAGGTTAGCTCTAGAATAAAACATTTTGCTGATAAGCACAGAACTGAGAGGACCTTTAAGGTAGGAAACATGGTGTATTTGAAAATGCAACCTTACAGGCATAATGCATTGGGACTTCATAGTCATAGAACATTGAAGCTACATTCCAGGTGTTATGGCCCATTCAGAGTTTTAGAAAAGGTTGGCAAGGCTGCTTACAAACTGCTGTTACCAAAGGGTTGTCAGATTCACCCTATATCCCATGTCAACTAGTTAAAAAAGCATGTTGGGCCAAATGTTGTTCCCAGTAAGGAGCTCCCATTGGTAGATGAAGAGGGGCGCATCTTGTCTGAACCTATAGTAGTGATTGCGAGGAGGATAATCCCTAGGAACAACGAATCAGTCATCCAATGGAAGGTTCAATGGGCAAATTTACCTCTAGAGGCATCTACTTGGGAGGATGTTGATTTCATCGCCAAGGTTTTTCCAGGATTCAATCCTTGAGGACAAGGATCTCAAAGGGGGAAGCCATTGTTAGGTTTCTGTAAGTTTGCGTTTATATCAGAGGAGAATGGGTACTTCAGTTATCGGACGGCTGTGAGACGACGATACCGTTTCGTTGAGTTCCATCTAACGGGCCACAGAAGGAGACGGCTAGTTATGCAGATCCGATGGACGAGATCGCAGGATAATGTTTCATCCTAATCGTGTGGCTGATGATCACCGAGCTGTTTACTGTAGGTAGTAAGAGAGAATTACTTCTACTGTTTACCATCCAAGTTCTGTCGTTTGTCGTATTAGCTGTCTTTGCTGCTCACAAGAGCTATATAACAACATCAATGTAATGGAAATCTTTATGAGTGAAAACCTAATTCCCTATGCATTACTTTCCTCTTTTGTTTTCGCTTTACTTTATCTAGCGGGTTCCCAAATCGACTTGAAATTCCATCGGATCTTTAGGCCACAACCCGCCCTGTGTCCCGAGTCTGGAAATGGGGTTTCAGAGATGAGGTAGGCCGCGCCATCGCCACCACCGATTGAGCCCTAGCGAGCAAGCGAGGTGTGTGGGGAATGACCAAGAGGGACAGAGCGAGCGGGTACAGAAGAAGGATGTTTTCACGAGATTTTTTTGGCGCACAGGGGGGTTTTCCGTAAGAACACATAAGTGGATTGTGGTTCCCACATGCTTGCATCCAGATGATCAGAGCCAAATCCAACGCCCTGGTTGCCTTTCTCACTTCTACACCCAATTAACCTTTTACACTAGATATGTTGCCAAACTTAAAACACGTTGTTCTTTCTCTCATCTGGAAGTGGAACTACCATGGATCGATGATACAGTAGTACATTGGTACCGGTTAGATGGGGAAAGAAAGGCTGGCTCATGTGGAATCCACTTGAGAAATACACCATAAGGTGCTGAGCTGGAGCCTGGAATCGTGATCTCGCCTGGCAATAAGGGGGTGTTTGGATCGCTACCTGCTTGGCTGGAAGACCTCCTACGCTGTGCCTGCTGCTCGTTTGGTTCACTGCCTGGCAAGCCGATCGGTCCAGGCGGCAAAATCAAGCGCCTGGGATCCTGCCTGGGAGGCAGCTCCATCCACTCTTAATTCCTTCGATCCAATGGTCTATTTTTTATTCACCAATTTCAGGCACAGCCTTCCAACCAAACAACTCATCTTCAGGTTTGCCTGGCCAGGAAAAATCATCTACTTTTCAGGCTACCTCCAGGCACCACTTTTTCCTAGGCATGAAATCCAGGGCACCAACCAAACAGGCCCCAAGCGCCTGGGATCCTGCCTGGGAGGCAGCTCCATCCACTCTTAATTCCTTCGATCCAACGGTCTATTTTTTATTCACCAATTCCAGGCACATTCTTCTAACCAAACAACTCATCTTCAGGTTTGCCTGGCTAGGCAAAAATCATTTACTTTCCAGGCTACCTCCAGGCACCACTTTTTTCCAGGCATGAAATCCAAGGCACCAACCAAACAGGCCCTAAGAAAACTGCACTCCAAAGGACGTATATATATTAGGCGACCATTTTGCCATGTCGGTGCAAATCATAGAGAGGAAAGAATATGCTGTGCTTAAATTTGTTCCTTATATATATACACTACTTTTCAGAGTACTTTCAGATATATGTGCTGCAAGCACTGCCCACGTTTCGATTTGTATTTTTTTTTTTGAGGAAACAACAAGAGTACCATTATTTCATTAAAGATAAGAGCGGGTCACAAACAAACAAAGAAGCCGGCGAGAAGACCGGCGGGAGAGAAAAACAACAGAGAAAGAGGGAGAGAAGACAGAGAAGAAGAAGAAGAACAAAAACAAAGACTTCTCCCTCCTAGGCTAATTCTCTGACATGAGTATCCTCCCTACCTTGCAGGTAAGTTTGCAACTTGGTCGCTTCACCCTGTGTTCATGTCCAAGTCTCTTCTTTGATAACCGCTGTCAGTACCATTGGCAACTGTTTCGATTTGTATTTGTTAGCAAGGATTTGCTTATATGGAAATTAACACGAAGTTGTCTGCTCTGTGATATGTGCATGGAACAAACCGTACGCATTCGAGCTGTTATATAAGTTTGACATTAAAAAAATCATGAGATAACTACAACGACTTCAGATACAGCTAGAGTCGTCGTCTTTAGCTACAAGTCTTCTCCAATTTGTGGAGCCAATCACCTCTTCCATAAGAACGCTAGCTGATGTAGATCTGCATGGTAATTTTGGCAACTACTAGTCTACTACAGCCAACGGCCATCTTCATGTGTCAATTTTGGGCCCGCTTCATGGTACGTGAAGCGATCGCTCAGTGCGTCAGTGCCTGGTTGGACATGCACGTCAAAAAAAGTCGAGTGTTTGTTTGGAATTTGTTCCCCCTGAAGTCATAACGTCCTTTTCATCTTATTTTGTCCCCAGTTTTTGTTTCCATCAGATCCAAATAAAATACAGCATAAGACGAGCATCTACAGGTCGTCAGTTGACAACATTGATATGATATTTAAACAGAAGAATGTCGTATTCTTAGGATTCGATCACATTCGTGCTCAAGGAAGGAATATGTCATGCGAACAAGGTAACACAAGCATGAGTTTGATCCGCAGGGAATTAATTCGTTTAGCACCTTATTATTACCCGGAGAGAGAGAGAGAGAGGGAGAGAGAATTCATATATTCTCTTCGAGCTCGGGCTTTGTGCACTGGAAGCATAAAAGCAAGGGGATGCTTTCCTTCCAAAGGTATGCATGTATCTAGTGATAAGAAGTTAAGAACTTGCCGTCTCCCTCACAGGACCGCATCTTTAATCATGCACCACCGCACCTGTAGAGCAAGTGTAACAAATAGCAAGCAGTGTTGTTTATCTTATTAGCCACAACGATTTGTATAAACTGAGCTGGTTTCTTGTCCACACATGCATGTGGTGATCATTCAACACGAAAACAAACGAACTACTATACTCTGCTACGTTAGTTAGCACTTGGGCTCACCGCTCACGGGCAGCACTCTCGCGCGCGCACCGAGCGGTGCCCTGTGCTGCCCACCGGCCCGTTTCGGTGCGAAAGATAATAAGCCAGAAGAAGAGTAAGAGAAGGTCAAGGGAATGGGAGCCGCCGGCTGCACGCGCCGTGCCTCTTCCCGTGGCCCGGTCCGTTACACGATCCATCATTCGCGCGGGACGCGGCCCGGCGTACGCAACGGCGCGGGCATTTGGGCTCCGCAGCGCGAACGGCTCACCAGTTTGGACGATCTCCCGCACGCCCGCATGCGTGGTCGTCGGGGACCGCCGCCGCCCCAGCTCGCGCGCGCGTTGCCTCCCACTTCCGCGGCCGGTCGCGGCCGCTTTGGTGCATTTCCAACGTTTGCCACTTGCCATTCCAAGGCAGCAGGCGCACCCGCGAGCGCCTCGTTGCTGCTGGCTGCGGCGTTTGAATAATTCAGAATTTACCCTAATAAATAGATGGATTTTAGAATTTATCTTTACATGTATACATGATATGTGAAATTTCTGGTAATATATCATGCAGCATATGCGAATAAAATCTGAAATCCATTTATCCTGTGAGACCAAATTCTGAAATCCCCCGATTTAGACCTTGAGGCCCGTCAAGCGGAGAATATGCGGCCGTTGCGAGTGGTTTTAGTTTTGTTGCTTTTGCGTACATTTGGGGCTAACACTGGCTTGGTACGTGCTGCTGTTGGGCCGGAAAAGTTCTTCTCAGGTTGGGCTACGTCCCTCGTCAGGTCAGCCTTTTCCCAGTGTCACCACAGTAACCACTCACCTGCTCCGGTTCAAAATGGCCAACGCCTTGAGCAAGTTATACGAGCAACCACTCGCCCTGTAAACTCTTTCTTTTCAAGCCTCCAGCAGAAGAGCCGCTGGGTGAGTGGACCGTGTAATAAACTCATACTAGTGTCAAAGATGATACCGCTCGTGTAGCAGTACCGTCGCGTCGCTCCTCTCCTCTGTAACCTGTTCAAACAATCATCTCGGTACACGTAATGTTCTCTGCGTTGTAGATCGGTGATATTTTATCTCCTTCTGTTAATGCAACAGCTTTCAAGTCTTCTTGTGTTCTGGAAAAAAAAAGTTTGGCAGGATTTTAAATGAACGAATAAACCTGCTACTATATGACAACGACGTCTGAGAAGAACAGCTGCTCACACTGAGCGCTAGCCACGTACGTTATCATGCATAACTAAATCCGCCCAGCCGCAAAAGCTAATTTTACTTTCCGGCTGGGCAGTAACCATGGGCGCCAACAGGAACAGCTAGCATAGCGGTATTTTTCTTTGCTCTTCCCGGTTCTGGACTTCTAGCAGCAACGACATTTCAAAGCTGCACAATCCAATTTATTCATTTTTTTAACAGGAAAGATTTCTAGCTTTTATAGAAAGCTAATATTCAGGATTACAAACCAAGAGAACAAAGTAATAGACTGGAAAAAAACCAGTTTTACAAGGGATGAGCTGACAAAACAACCGAGCAATCCACTTTATTCTGACCAACGGTATCTTTTCTTACGAAATACTAGTACGGAGTTCCAGCTAGAAGCACACAAATTTTGTCTTAATTAGTTAATGGATGAGTCAAGCTAAGACGAAGTACTCACTGGTGACCAGTCTTCGCCGGCTTCCACCACGTAAGGTGGCTTAACAGCGGAATATGTCGTTTATTCCGACTGCACCAAAGCGAGGTCAATTCTAACAAAGGCTAATTAACGAATAAGAAGTGCTTCCACATAAGTAAAGACTGACCTAACAAATGTGTCGTGTTAGTTTATTACACTATCAGTCTATCACTAGAATTTGGTCACGGCTATGACTCGCACAGCCATTTTCCACAAGCTACGTATTATGTAAGTTTGGCGCTATTGTCTACCCATCATATATATTTCACGGTCTATTTTATATGGTTTGGCTTTTGCCCCTAGCGTTGGTTCACGGTGTAATTTATTTTCCACAAGCTTTACTGGCATGCATTAAGATAACATCAATCTTTGTCAGATGGGAGATAGTGAAGGATATTTTATTTCTTTTTTTTAAAGGAATTCCAATGTTAGGTTTAAGTGCCTCTCATGCCAGTGTATTTTTTTGGCCTACTAGTACGGCTTCATTTTTGTTAATCTCTAAAGTATAAAGTATCGATCATTTCCTATTTCGTTCATGCAAAAATACGTTCGGCAATCATTTTACCATGAATTTTGGTGAGATTTGCAAGTGTGAACGTGGACGCGCCGGCGGCAGCTGCGTGTTGTGCATTTTGTGTGCCGAAGGAATCGCGGAGCCACAATTTTAAACTTTTCTATCTCTTGGCTCACAATTGTTAATCGTGTAGTTCATTGTGACCACACTTTTTTTATCAGGATTGTAACATATTTTAGTCGATATCCAACTAAATTAGCGGGGCATTTACTAAAAAATACTATATGCAAGTCAATGAATAAGCCAAGATCTGGATGGCATATGCGTCCCCCTTCTCCCTCTCTGTCGATCAGCCAATTAGAATATGTTACCTGTCCTACTTCTAGAAGGAGCCAATTAGAAAATGCACTAATGCCCCTCACAAAAAAACACTAATGTGTCTTGGTCTTCATAGTGTTTGCAAAATAGTACTATCTCCCTTCGCAATACTGGGCAGTGTTGATGTTGATTTTTTATGGTTTCCAAGATTAAACTTTGACTGTTAATTTTACAATGACGCATTTATAAAATGTTGTGAAAGTACAGTTTTATAAAAGTATTTCTTATAACGAATCTAACAATACCATTTTAATATGATCATGAATCTAAATATTAAAAAAATATTATTGATTGAAGATTACCAAGTTTGACTGGTCTAAATTAAAAGTGGTAAGTATTGGCAGACGGAGGATGTAAAGTCCAAGAGGATGAGATGTGGACTTTTTTTTTCAAGAACGCGCAAAAATCTTGTACGTTATTTCATTAAAGAAGAAGAAGAGCGGGGCTACAAAGAAAAGGTCTCGGCAGACCTGGTTTTAAAGGAAGCCTGAACGAAACAAAAACTATAAAACTATAAGAAAAGACAAAAGGAGAAAAACTATGAGATGTGGACTAACTGCCCTTCGTATAAAAAGATGAGAGCTCAGCTAAACAGGTCTTAAATTTAGTAATACTGGTGCAATAAACTATGTGATCTTCTGATACGTGTTTCCTTCTTTCTGAATTCATTGACCTTGGATTTATGATCTACCTATCCGTCCAGCCCCAATGTGCAGCATTTCATGGTTGTCATTTTCACCGGAAAGATGGTGCATTGCCATCAGCAATTTCACTACATAATAGAATGGCAATGGTGCATTGCCATCAGCAATTTCACTACATATTAGAATGGCAACTGCTGCTGCTTTTGCACTTGTACTGCTTCACTTCGGGCTTGCAGTGCCACTTGATGCATCAACTAGCCTGAGCCTGGAGATGCCTGTCATCGTGATGCAAGGCCATTTGGGCGGCTTCCAACTGCATAATGAACGTACTTTACATAATAATGCGCTAGTGACCGGGCATCCATCCAATTGCCACAAACCTTTTAACTAAGACTCAATTGGAGGTAGTACCTCATGCGTGAGATCATTTTGGGTCCTAAATTAGGCGAAAAGGGAGAGATTCCTTCCTACTTCAGCTTGTCCTGCAGCATGTGCAGGTCTTTAAAAAAACCATCGATATGGGTTAGGTATCAGCTAATCTCCCTCCCCAAGCAATGAGACGATTCCTGCCGCTGGCTTTGCGAGGCAAAGAATCAGGTCAAGTCCAATTAGTTTTATCACCAAGCGGTACCAAACTTCCATTTTGGACAATACTTGAGGTCTTGAACTGGTACGGCTGAATATTATAGCCCAAGTTCCAATCAACGGAAATATTTATGGCTCCAAGTTGCGAGATCGATGACAGTGCTTAGCCCTTATAATATACATGACACGTCATTTTAGGCCACTTGTAGCGCCTCTGTGTTCCTAGCCTTTGAAGAAGCTGCGAAGAAATTTCTCAAGTCGTCCCGTCGGTGCGCGAGAGCACGTGACAGCAATACGGTGGAGGAGAAGATAATCTTTGCATCGTTTTGGGTCTATTTTAATAGAGATTTTATATGGTGCGAGGCCTCAATTATAGAGCTCTCGATGGTAAGCTAAAAAAGGTGCTCTAGTCTAGTACGCTTCTGAATTAAAGGCTCTTCTTCTTCCTCCCCCTCTGCATTTCTTGCTCTGGAAACAATGTCTCCTGTGCCGAGTCCACATCAATCACACCTTCTAGGCCATGGAACAAGGTAACTAATACTGATTACTGATATTTCATTTGTGATCTTTTATAAGGGTGTGGTGATGTTAGTTCAGCATGCAGTTCAATTGGAGTAACACTTGATTTGTTTCTTGAAAAAACCTTGCAGGAAAGAGAAGCGCATGAGGAAGGTGGATACGTTTGCGCCGCACAACGACGGCCACCAATGGAGGAAGTACGGCGAGAAGAAGATAAACAACTGCAACTTCCCCAGGTTTGGATGAACACCTCTATTTGTCTTCGCATTTAGTGATCTGCATCTGTATATGTTCTAGAAAACAATTGGTATCACCATCTTGAGTTTGACACGCAAATAATCAGAAATCTACGTTTTCTGGTCACATTTCCGTGATTTTCTTTGATGTTCTTGTCGTTCTTCCCATCCAAATCTACCAGATGAGAGGCGTAGTGTAACAAATATATGGAAAAAAATTCTGGATCTTTTTCATGTTCATTTCACTCACAAATTGGTGCCTTTCCTGTCTTGCTGCAGGTACTATTACAGATGCACCTATAAAGACAACATGAATTGCCCGGCCACGAAGCAGATTCAGCAGAAAGATTACAGTGATCCCCCATTGTATTCAGTCACCTACTACAATGAGCATACATGTAACAGTGCTTTTCTTCCTCTTACCCCCACGGAGTTCCAGTTGCAGAACGCATCTGGTAAGGCAGTCTCCATCTGCTTTGATTCATCTGGGGCTCAAGAACCGATAACCAATGCCAGTTCACCTTCTTCAAGCGCAGCGCGACGCAGCACACCTTCAGAGTACAAGAACCAGCCTCTTCCACAGCGTTCAGAAGCCTATTCTTGGGGCGCCGGTGTCGTAGAACAAAGACCAGTCTGTACTGAGCTCCAGTCTTGCAGCACCGAGTGTCAGGATGCATTTTCGGCCGGTACAGTTTCTGAAGAGATGGTAGATGCAGGCAAATTCGGTTCTATCAGATTCTTCCATTTTTTGTAAATGGATTAATGGAAGACATTTGATTTTACTTCAAAAAACTAATATGATACAAATATTTTTTCCCCCTCTACGTGCTAAAGAGTACCAGATATTTGCATGTGAGATGTGACCATGATTTTATTACTTCAATTGAAATACCACTGCTAATTCAAATTCCAGAGTTCATTTCCGCAAACTACCATTTTCTGTTGAGATAATGCAGTGTACTGTACCTTCGAAAGCTAAGAGTGCATTACTTATCCCGTTATGCAATATGCACAATGAAAATGCGATTAGTATAGGAACACACAAGATGAAAAAGAAAGCAGCATTGACAGAGTTCTCAAATCATCGTAGAGATATATGCAGCATGGCCATAAATAAGCTTGCAAAGATCTTTATGTTATGAAACAAAGAGCGTACTAAGACCCTACCGCCCTAGAAGTATATGAACATGAAAGATGGGCAACACAACCTAATTTCCTTTAAACCATATTTTCCACACAATTCGATTCAGGAGAATTCATAAGATCATTTACGCTCCATTCATTAGTAGCATGATGTAACAAAATACTAGCTTAACGACCTCAGAAAAAAATCATTATTATTGCAAATTTCAGGAGACAGGACGACAAAGTTGAAAGAACAACAATGCATTATAATCCATAGATGGAGAGGTCACTGGTGCAAATATACACATGAATAACGTTCTCGAAGATTTTTTGCTTTCAAGCATTCTAGAGCAGCCAAGGCTTGTCCAAACGGACCTGAACGCAAAGAGACCAAAACAAGGACAAGGCATCAAATGAGACACAAAGCTTGCATGCTCAAAAACAGAAGAAAATTTCAGCATCCACATTTGCTAGCTCCGTTCAATCTCCACGGCATCTGTTAACTCTGTTATATATCTGCAAATAATAGCCAATTCCATGAAACTGGATGCTGTCGAAAGCATTACAACAAGCAGGCACCAACAGGCTGATTCCAGTGTTGGCTGTTGGCCTATAACATGGAAATCACTTCCCTTTGCAATTAACACAATCAGATGTAAATGTCCAATTGTTACTTCCAAAATTTGATGGCAAGATGGTATGAGGAACTCCCAGTGTACAGAGCAAAACACACATAAGGATTGTGAAGCTTCAGCTGAGCAAATCATGTCTGCACACTCTGAACCATCATTGACTTTAACATCGCTGAAATTGAAGGTTCTCGCCAAGCTGTGCGCAAGCTGGTCATGGATCACCTCGTCGGGAGGGGGTTCCACCCCCGCCTCCCGATGAAGCTACGTGACCTCCTTGTCGGCGATGCTGCAGGGCACAATGTGCTTGAAGTACCCCAAATCAGGATCGATATTGAATGCCAGGCGGCCATGGCACGTAAACCTGTTGGAGATCCTGACCCCGATGGCCCCAATCTTCCTGTCCCCGACCCACACGCCGGCGCCCCCCGGCCGCGCCTTCACACAATACAGCGCCGCCACCGCGATCTGTTGATGACAAGATTTGGTATCTATGATGGTCATTGCAATGCTAACTGGTTCAACGGTAAGAGCCTAAAACTACCGCTAATTTAACTAATATTTTGTTTCGAATCGGAAGGCAGAGTGGTTTCAAAGACCTCCTGAGAGGTCCTGGACAACCTCTTCAAAGACCTCCTAGGAGGTCCTGGCCTCAAAATCCGCCCAAGAGGTCCTGGGCGACCTCTTCAAAGACCTCCTTGGAGGTCCTAGGGGACATTCTGGGTGATCCTGGATAACCTCTACAAAGATCGCCAAGATCTGGGAAGACCTCGCTCAAGACCTTGGTGAGCAAGCTCGGGGCAACAATACTTCGGAAGACCTCCTCGGTGAACAGTACTTGGAGCTACAGTACTTCAGAAGACCTCCTCGCTACAGCACCTCGGTGAACAGCCTGAGAGGTCCTGGACGACCTCAAAACCCTCCTGAGAGGTCCTAGACGGCCTCTCCAAAATCTCCTAGGAGGTTCTAGAGGACGCCCTGGGTAATCCTAGAAAATATCAACAAAGACCTCTTAAGAGGACCTGGAGGGTGGTCTTTGCAAAATGGCCAAAAGGGTGGTCTTCGCAAAACAAGAGGTCGTGGCTCAAAAGGGTGGTCCTTGCAAAACATCCCAGAGGTGGTCTTTGCAAAGTAGCAGGTCGGGAGGACAAGGAAAAGCGAGGCCAGGATCTCCCCAGGAGCGTTCATGTGGCTTCATCAGAACCGCCCAAGACCTCCCCAGGGATACTCGCGCGCCTTCACAAGAGTCACCCAGGACCTCCTCAAGGGCGCTCACGTGGCTTCATCAGGACCGCCCAAGACCTCCCCGGGAACACTCGCGCGCCTTCATCAGAGCCGTCCAGGACCTCCTCAAGGATGCTCACGCGGCTTCATCAGGGTCGTCCAGGACTTCCTCAGGAGCACTTGCGCGCTTCCATTAGGACCTCCTCGGGAGTACTATGCGGCTTCATCAGGGCCGTCCAAGACCTCTCAGAGGCTGCGCGCGCCTTCATCAGGCCGCCAAGACTTCTCAGAGCGCCACGCGGCTTCATCAGGCCGTCAAGACCTCCTCGGGAGAGCTCGACGCCTTCATCAGGCCGCCAAGACTTCTCGGGAGCCTTCACGCTGCTTCATCAGGCCGCCCGAGACCTCCTCAGGAGCGCTACGCGGCTTCATCAAGGCTGTCCAAGACCTCCCCAGGGACACTCGCGCGCCTCCATCAAGACCGCTCAGGACCTTCTCGGGAGTGCTATAAGGCTTCATCAGGGTCGTCCAGGACCTCCTCAGGAGCACTCGCGCGCCTTCATCAGAGCCACCTAGGACCTCCTCAAGGGCGCTCACGTGGCTTCATCAAGGTCGTTCAAGACTTCCTCAGGAGCGCTACGCGGCTTCATCATGGCCGTCCAGGATCTCCTCATAAGCACTCGCGCGCCTCCATCAGGACCGTCCAGGAACTCCTCAGGAGCACTCGCGCGCCTTCATCAAAGCAATCCAGGACCTCCTCAAGGGCGCTCACATGGCTTCATCAAGGCCGTTCAGGATCTCCCCGGGAATACTACATAGCTCCATCAGAGCTGCCCAAGACCTCCTCAGGAGTGCTTTGCGGCTTCATCAGGGCTACCCAGGATTTCCACAAAAGCGCTACGTGGCTTCATCAGAGCCACCCAAGATCTCCTCAAGAGTGTTCACGTACTTTCATCGGAGCCGTCCAAGATTTCCTCAGGAGTACTACGCGGTTTCATCAAAGCCGTTCAAGACCTCTTCCGGAGATCCCGCGCGGTTTTCATCAGGACTTTCCGCAAAGGCCTCAGGACCTTCCGTGAAGACTTCATCAAGGAAACTTGCGTGTTTAAAAGAAAAGATTTATCAGTTATGGAAAATCTGGAGATCAGATGGTAAAACCGAATCATATATGTAAAATCTTGTTCGGTTTAGGAGTCCTGATCTCTTACGGCTAAGACCTGCTGCTCTTTAAATAGAAGAGGGTCATGGCCGATTGAAATCATCACCAATCGATCAATACAATTTGCGTCTACTATTTTTTCTACCATAACTTCCCTGTAGTCCCGTCCTTTTTTCCAATCTTTTTTGCTTCCATGGCTAGGTTCAAAGACCTTGTCAGGACATCGCCGCCGCCTCAACACCATGACTAGCTCCGCCTAGGTATTGTGCGCTGTGGTTCTTCGTCGTGATTGACGAATTATCCCTTTTGCTAGTGTGCTCGAAAACTAGTGTGCGTTTCTACGTAAGTGGAGTAATCTGGTTATCTACGGCCTAGTGTGTTGATTTTTGGCGTCAACACGATCATGGCGGACTCGAGCCCCTCGACGTACCTCCGCGCGCCGAGCCCGATGGCCCGGAGCGAGACGGTGGGGTAGAGAACGGCCTGGCGCGGGCCGTGGAAGGTGACGTCGCCGCCCCACTCCGTCCGGTGGAGCTCGGCGCCGAGGTCCCGAAGGTCCGACTCCGGCACGAGGAGGGTGTAGGTCGGCGGGTGCTGCAGCGACAGGACGAGGTCCGCGACCCGGCCGACCCTCCGGTCGGCGACGAGCCTCTCCTGGAGCCTGAGCGCGTATCCGTACCTTACCACCCGAGCTTCCACGCCTCGAGAACCCTACTCGCGCCACCACCACTCATCTCCGTCGGTGGAGGGAGAAGACGGCGGCCTCCTCCGGCTACGGTGACTAAGTGAGACGAAGCACTAGTCGATGGGCCACCGGTTACTCAACGTCAACGAGTCAACGTAACGCACGTCTTAATGGGCCAGCCTGGCATGGCTTCCGAGTCCCGGCCCGCGGCCTGAAGAGAAAAAAAAAATGAAAACCTAGTCGACCACTCCCGACTCGAAAGCAGCTTCGATCGCGGCTCGCCGAAGCCCCACCCCACCCCCGCAGCGTACGCCGCCTCCGTGCGCTCGCTCGGCTTGGCGCTTGGGCTCCTCCCTCCCCAGTCCGAACGATGGCGGCGGTGTCGTTTATGGGGCTCGCGCTCGACCAGGTATGGCTGAGATCCTGCTTGTTTTTACAAGTAGTATAATACGTATGCTGGTATAACTGGCGCTAAATTTCGGGTCGTTTCTGCAGGCAAAGTTCGCGCTGGACAACCTTGAGGTCCCTGTAGGGTATGCGCCGGTTTCACTTCGATATAGTTCACACCGTGAAAGTTGATTCGTGGTTCTTAGTGTGCTAACTGTATCATTGTATGGTTCTATCCTTGTTGTTCTTTCCATGGCATGGCAGATGTGTGATCGTGGAGGATGGGAAGGTTATTTCCTCTGGTAGCAACAAGACGAATGCCACCCGGAATGTATGCTACTGTCATCTTTGCTGGAGATGTGAGATGTCCAAATCGAGTTGTTTTGTGTTATTCGATTTAAAGCTGTAATTTACTTGTGATTCCAATTGTAAGGCTACCAGACATGCTGAGATGGAAGTGATCGATGTCCTGCTTCGGGAGTGGCAGAGCATGGGACTTGACCAGCTGCAAGTTGCAGAGAAGTTCGCAGGATGCGACCTTTATGTCACGTGTGAACCCTGTATAATGTGTGCAACGGCATTGTCGATCCTTGGTCTGAATATCTTGGTTGTCCATTTTTCTCCTGTTAAATTGTGCTAGTATGAGAATTCCTGCTTAGTGTATTCTTTCTATCGGTAGGAATAAGGGGAGTATACTTTGGTTGTGCCAACGATAAATTCGGAGGATGCGGATCAATCATGTCTTTGCACATGAGTTCTTCGTCAAATGATTTGTCAGGGTGAGGAAATAAGCAGCAGCTCATTGGAAGCTATCTACTCATGAGAACAAATTATTACTTTTTACACTTAAAATGCTAGCCCATTCTTTCCAGTATTTCAATATGATGCATGCAGTATCACGATTTCAGCGAAGTTAGGTTGGCTTAATCTTTTTGTTTCCATGCACGTGATACATGGTTATTGAGTTCTCATACATTCTTAAAGCCTGAATTCTATCTAGGGTACTCACGAATTGTATAGCTAACTTGTTTTTGTGTGTTTCTTGTTCTAGGAGCGAAACTCCCAGACCAAGAGGTTACAAATGTACTGGAGGGATCATGGCGGAAGAGGCAGTAGATCTTTTTAGGAGTTTCTATGAGCAAGGAAACCCAAATGGTTTGTGCTTTTGGCCTTTTGCACACATTTGTTATTCCATAATTCATTATTGCTTTAAATTCGTATTGAATTCTCATATAGGTCAAAATGATGTTCAAACTGTATTG
Source organism: Phyllostachys edulis (assembly GCA_036346405.1). NCBI lineage: Eukaryota > Viridiplantae > Streptophyta > Magnoliopsida > Poales > Poaceae > Phyllostachys > Phyllostachys edulis. The sequence continues at coordinate 79,241,024 of CM070550.1, read as the reverse complement.
CTTATGTTGATTTTACATAGTTGGGATCTCTTAGCACTATTGATGCAATCAGTGTGATTTCATTTTCTATGAGAATTGAGGACCAGCAATGTTATTGCATTTGTAACATAAGTGCATAAAACAAACTTCCGTAGTGTCATTTAAGCTTCAGCATTATGATGATGAGATTTTTCTCCCACACATTTCAGCTCCAAAGCCTCACAGACCAGTCCGAGTAGCTCATCTGTAACTGGTTTGTAGTTGCGCTACAAGCATGATACGGAAGATCTCAGGAATTCAGATGTTAAAATGGATGACAATCTGCTTAAGGTTTGTCACATGATTTAGAGTTAAGCATTGCTGTCTTTGAACAATATCTTTATGTATTGTGCTATGATTGAAACCACCACAACATTTGTTTATGGGGTTGTTCTTGTAGATATAGTTGGCTATTCGAAACATGAGCTTGTGTTTCTCCCTAAAATTCAGCCTTACGCAATTGCAGCAAATCTTATCGCTTGTAACCTTGAGTGACATTTATTTATGATCTATGTACAAGATATGTTTTTCTTTGTACGAAATGACATTTTATTGGTTGTGAAAAATGTACATGATGCATCTCTTGGGCAGTCGTGGAGTGAATAGAGTTGTATTGTGAGCTTGATTGTCTATTTTGTATGATCGCATTAAAAAAATGCTCAAGTAAAATTTATTTCGTGGTCTTTTTATCAGCTATTACAGAGCCTACCTCTCGAAAACCATTTCATCTTAACGGGAAGTCACTTTTCCATTAAGGCAAGCAAAGCATAAACTAGAAAGATGGAAGAACATGAATTAGCTAGGTACCCGATTACAAGTAATGAATTAGTACCTGTTTCTCACTTAGAGTTGATACTCGGGTTCATAGGCATATGCTTGTTTTAGAAAAACTTCACCTGAAAACGATTTGAGCCCTCTTTCCAACAAACAATTGCATTTACATGATATGCAATAGTGCAATAAGCCAATACACCAAAACCAAATGTGACTAGCAGATTGCATGGTGTAAACAAAAAAGGTGGAAACATGTCAACGGCCTATTGAGTATTCACACACACGTGGACATTGTCTAAAGAGGGATAAAAGCTGTGAACTGTGTATAAAAAAAAGGAAAGGCTATTTGAGAATCTGAAGTTCTACAATTCCTTTCATATATGCAAATTTACTCCATGTCTAACTGCTTCATTGACCGAGGGCTGCAGATGATGTCGAATGGCTTGTCACTACTATCCCGTAATATCGAAATCTCACCCTAAGCAGTCTCTCGCCCTCCTTAAGCAGTACATCTTCATTAAGCGATTTAATCTTCTGCTTTAACGAAGCAACGTCATTTTGCAAGGCACTGACAGTTTTTCTCAACTGCTTCGTTTCCTGCCACAAGACGTCCCTTCCATCTTTTACTGTTTTGAGTGTGCAACGAAGAGTAGTCAACTCCTTTGCAGATTCCTGACAATCCTGCTGGATCTGGTTAATGCTCTCGTCTTTCTTCAGAACCTGTAAGGTGCAACAAGTTGTTTGTAACCAAAGATGGTGTTGGTGACAAAAACATATAATATCAGATGCTTAACGCGTATTTCATACACAGAATATCAGAAAGGATTGGCTGTGACTTCGGAATTTGTGCAATTTTCTTGAGCAGAGCATAGAACCTCTTCTTTAATTTCTCATTTGGTGCATGGGATTTCCAATTTTGCAGTATGCTGATGATACAGTTCTTATGCTGGATTTTGATGAGAATTACTTTCTGAATTTGAAATTTCTTATTTACTGTTTTGAATGGATGTCTGGTTTGAAAAACTATAACAAAAGTGAAGTTTTTGTGCTTAGAGTGTCTAAGGAGGAATCTGTTAGAGTAGCAAACATCTTTGATTGTAAATTGGCCTCTTTACCTATGACTTATCTGGGGATCTTAATTGGGGACAGACATATTAGGGTAAAGACAGCAAATAATGTGATCAACAAGTTAACTAAAAAGCTTGACAACTGGAAAAACAATTTCTTATCTTCTGGGGGCAAATTAATCTTGGTTAACAACAGTTTAAGTAGTCTTCCTACTTATACTATGGGCTTTTACAAATTTAATGAGGAGGTTCACAAACAGATGGACACCATCAGATCTAGGTTCTTTTGGAGGGGTGCTAATAATACTTTTAAATATCATATGATGAAATGGGATGCCGTGTGCAGGTCTAAAGACTTTGGGGGGTTAGGGGTGATTAACACTAGGGTTATGAATGACTGTTTGATAGCTAAGTGGATTTGGCGTATTAACTCTTTAGACAATGAACTTTGGTTCAGAATCCTTAAAGCAAAATACTTTCCCAGAGGTACTTTTAGGGAAGCCAATTTTCACAGAGGCTCTCAGTTCTGGAAACAGTTGTAACACCCTGGTTTTTGAAGCCATTTTGAAAGTTTCCAAATAAAAATAACCATTTTGTTTTGATGAGAATTTAAAGCTTAACTTGGAATTTTTTAAGAATGGATATCAATTGACTAACTCAAACTTCAACTAAAGACCCTTTGTTGGTCTATTGGATTTGTTGGAGTTTTGGTGATCTCTTCCTTTCTATGCTAGTTTTGTCCTCCTCTGGTCCAGACCTCCTCCCGGTTTAGACTTCCCAAGTGTTTGGACCTTTCCCCCCATGCCCTGTGAACCTTCTTGTACTCATTTGGACCTCCTTGTGTCCCTCAGGACCTCCCATTTGTTAGATCTGACCGTTAAGACCTCCCCTTTGGAGATCTTAACTGTTCAGACATCTCCTTTGTTAGATCTGACCGTTAAGACCTCCCCTTTGGAGATCTTAACCGTTCAGACCTCCCATTTGTTAGATCTGACCGTTAAGACCTTCCCTTTGGAGATCTTAACCGCTTAGACCTCCTCTTTGCTGGATCTAAAGGTTCCTCTTTGCTGGATCTAAAGGTCAAGACCTCCCTATCCATTGGACCCCTTAGTCCTTTGGACCTCCTTATAAGACCTCCCTAATAGGTCACGACCCCCTCTGTTCGGCCATGGTCTTTCCTCTGGCCGTGACCACTTCCTTTTGACTAAGCTGTTCCCAAGTTTGACAGGTCCCACTTGTCAGCCTTGTTATTCTTGGTCATCTCCACCACATAAGTACCTTCTGCATTTAATGCATGTTGCATCACATTAAATGCAGCCATATATGTGGCTCATGCACTGAATATGGTCACATTGTGTAGCACCTTGATTTCTTCCCTTGTTCCCTACCTTCACAGCAAACATTATTTTATTATCCTTCCACTAAGCTTGGCTGTACCCTACCTTAGCCATCATCTACCCTTGACCTACCTTGCTATACCTTGACACGTATGTCTCTAGTGTCTTCTTGCCTACTTAGGCTATAATTGGCCAGGAAGCTCTTCCTCCTCACCCTTTTTCCACACTTAGCATTTTGGCTCTTGCTTAGTCGCTCTGTGGTGAGATCTTGTTGCCAAGAACTCTGCCAGGGACCCTCTTTGTTGTGTTTCCACCGTTGGAGGTTCCACTGGAGCATTAGCGCCGGTCTCAACCGCCACTGTGCTCCACGACCTCCCCTTCATCTATCGTTTCTTGCTTATCCTTGGTAAGTCTCTTTGTGTATTGATCTATTCCTGTTCTTACCACCACAATGAGTAGTTGTGCCCTTCCAGGACCTCCTCTCATGGATTCTCTCTGGACCTCTATGGCTTTTATATGAAGATCATCTCCCTAGTCTTTGCGCAAGGAATATTCTCCTGACCTTTTGATCCGCGCGCAAGGATAACCTCTTTGGCCTTACTGTTAAAGACCACCTTTTTCCCCTCCGACCTCCTCTCAGTGAGTTAGAACCTCTCCCAAAGAGCCTATTCTAAGTATAACATTCTTTTGTTGGTTGAGTTTAGGGTTCTTTTGAAGTTCTTTTGGTTCTTTATTTGAGCTTTATTTGAATGTGTCCCTTTTTCTTCCGTATAGATTGCGAAGGCACTGAGGAGCCTGAGTGCACCGAAGAGAAAAACTTTCAAGACAGCGAGCAAGGCAAGTTACACCCTTGATCATATTGAACCCAGTATTTCAAATGAATTAAGTTGTGTTTCAAATTACTACTACATGCTTATTTGAACTCAAGTAGTTTAAATCCCTGTTTTAACTTTGTAGTTATTCCTAATTCCTTTGTACAACCAGACTTGATTGATGATTTGATCACCCCTTGTCACCATAGTAAAGGCTAGTTGGTACATTAGTATGAACCAGCATGTGTTGCTAAACTCGAGCTTAGACATGCTTAGACCAAAATTCTTGTTTTGGGATATCTTCTCGCTAAAAGACCAATGTTGTCTAAAGATTTAATCCATGACATTGGGTTGTCATGGTAGTTTGCAAATATTTTTGAAAAGCAAAGAAAAAGGAAAATTGGTTTGAAATTGGGCTAATTGGATGCTTGGTTGGTGCAAGTCCATGCACGAGCTCAACTTGGGTAGAGTTGAGGCTCAGGGGTTCTGTGATCGCCCTAGTCAATTAAGGACCGGTCTTTGAGTGTATTTTGCTATGCCTCATCAGACAACCACATGTCCTGTATGGGGGGGACAGCTAAATAATTTGCAAAGTTTCACCGCGGTTGTTCCACTTTGATGTGTGGGAGGTCTTCCATGGCCCATGGTCTTTTATAACCTACGTTTCCCACTAGCGCAAGAGGGTGCTTTTCCGGCGGGTTTCTATCCAATGGAAGCGAATCCTTAGCGAGGAGGGGCTGCGGTGGAACAATACATTGTAAAGGCCTTGTCATGAACTCTAGAACTCTTACCTTTGGCAGTGAGAGGTGACATTGACGAATGCCAAACAAACTAGATGAATCGTGTCATGTGGGTAAAGTTGTACACCTCTGTAGAGTGAAAATATATTCGAATAGCCGAGTCCGCGGTCAAGGACATGCTGGCAAAGCTGCTCTTAGTTAGATGTTGTTTTTGCTTTGAAAAGATTGGACAAACCGATTTGCTGGGATTCCTATCCCATGGGTGTTGGCGGGAGCCACGTGATGAGGGTATCCTTCACCACTTGATGATGAATGTTATCCAACTGTAAAAGTGATTTGAGAAAATGAATTTTAAATATAAGATTACCTGCCTTGGACCTTAGTATATGTAGTTGAAAGAAACTTGACTTTGTGCAAATCAACCCTATTATACCCTCTGTTGAGATATCCATTATGCATCTCATTCTGTTAATCCACGGGTGTGACTTGCGAGCACGGTTGATTGTGCTCACTCTTGCTCAAAATAACCTTTGGCAGGAGAAGGCTCTGACAGTGATGAAGACCAGATCAACTAGGTTGTGCCTCCAGACAGTTGCCTGTGGCGTGCTGATGGACCACCGTTTTCTTTGATACTTTTGTATTTTATGTTCGGCCCAAGGCCACTTTTGTAAGCCACTCTGTTGATATTTTGAAATAAAGTTCACGTTGTGGATGTCACCACTTTCGACATCTTGTGTGGGCTAGCAGCTGATCTTGGGACTAGCTCAAGACACGAGGTCTTGGGAAGTCCCTAGTCTCATGGCCTCCTTCGGGTTTGGTTGTGAAACTGGGTAGCTCCTAGACCTCACGGCCACTTTCAGACCTCCTGGTGGTCTGGCAAGATCTCTTGGATGGTCTTGTTGGACCTCTCGGGTGATCTTGTTAGACCTCCAGGTGCTTCCTGAGGGGCCTCCGGGTGGTCTAGACCTCCTGGGAGGTCCTAGCGGACCTCCTGGGTGGACATGACCTCTCGGATGACCTTAAGGGACCTCCTGGGAGGTCTTGGGAGCTCTCTAGTCGTGACAACAGTTGAGTAAAGCCAAAACCCTCTTTAACTGGGGTGCTCAATATAAGTTTAGGAGTGGTCATAATGTTTCTTTTTGGGGTGATGTCTGGACTGGTGACTGTCCTTTTCCATATCAAATACAGGAGTCTTTATAACATTTGTCATTTCCCTAACATGAGTGTTGTAGATGGTTTGATTAATGGCAATTGGAATATTTCTTTTAAAAGATATCTTGGTAATGAGGAAACTATGCAGTGGGAGAGTTTGAAATGTATGTTAGCTGAAGTGGAACTGGACAACAACCATGATAGGGCTTTTTGGTGTCTTGAGAAATCTGGGATGTTCACAGTCAAATCTTTATACAGACATATTCTCTTTGGGGGTGTTGTTTGTAGGAATTTGCAGAAGCCTTGGAAATGCAAAATCCCATTAAAAGTTAAAATTTTCGTTTGGCAATGTTATCATAATAAAGTTCAGACTTTGGATCAGCTTAGCAAAAGGGGGTGGAAAGGGGGTGTTAATTGTAGTCTTTGTGATGAGATAGAGAACATTGATCATATCTTATTCAATTGCATCGTGGCTAGATTTTTTTGGCTTTGTATCAAAGAGACTCTTAACTGGGAATGTACTCCAGTTTCTGTTGAAGATTTCCAGTCGAATTGGTTAGATAGGATAGGGGCTACTGATTACAATGTTATGTTGTTTAGTTTTGCAGCTTCTGTTTGGATTATCTGAAAAGTTAGAAACAGAGTGGCGTTTGAGGGGATTTATCCTCGGCAACCTATGGATGTGATTTTCAAATTTATATCTTGTTTGCAGTCTTGGCGAGCTCTTATTATCGGGGCTGATCGCAGTAAGTTGGATGACTTCGTGAAGGCTGTCGAAGAATGGTCCCAGTACTTTTGTAGTTTCAACAAAACTGATTGTATAACCTTGTAATGGCGTCATTTTGGTTGTTCTGGCTTGTCTGTTCCTGTAGCGAAAACTGGCCGTCCTAGTTGTTTGGCTTATCCTTTTTGTAATAGAACAATTATATGCTTTATAAAAGTTGGGTTCTTCCCTTTTCCAAAAAAAAAAAAAAAACCTAACCGAAGCAACGAAGAAGGCACACTGTGAAACAACGTTGTACATCAGGCATTGCAAGCTTTTGTATTATTAATAGCTGAGACAACAACTTTTGAGGCGGGACTACAGCACAATGTAGCTAGCAACATTTGACCGTTCACCTTTAGAGGATAATACATGAAGATAGAAACAACAAAACTTATGAATTGCTTAAATGGGATTATTTCAAGATCTAGCCACTCAGCATTGGGGGGGCAGTCTGAAACTCCTTTTACAAGGGAGAAATATTGAAATAATGGTTCTCTTTTGGCTTGTGGCTGACGCAACATAATTCATCCTGAACTCTCTGGATCTCATTTTGCATGACATCTTGGATCCGAACAGAAGATGCTAGATCTGACTGCAAATGCTCAATGTCTAGTTCCCTTGACAATAGCTTCTCCTTAAGTACTCTAGTGAGCATAGCTTCTTCTTTCAACTTAATTTCGAAGTCATCCTGCATTAAAGAACAAAAATAAGAAGACATGGTTTAGCTGCCCATGCTATGACTTTGTTTCAGCAACTTAGCTCAATGCGAGTATATACTGAAATAACCCAAAGTTTCAAAATTTTGGAGTTTTGGTTTGAATTTGATTTCATGCCCAATTCGGAAAGTTCTAGCCTCTTCCGCTTTCCGCTTTTGTTTTCTAGTTTTCTCAAGCCCAAAGGCGCCTTTCTCCCGTACGCTTTCTCCCCTGTTCATCTTGCTCGCGCGTCGGACCGCTAGTCGTTGTGCCGCACACCGCCTAACTCCATGTCGCGTCAGCCTGGGCCAGGACACCGCCACCTCTCTCACCACATCTCCCGCACCATTAAATGCCCGCACCAACGCCGCTCTGCCTCAAGTCGTCGCCTGCGCCACGCCCGCCACGTCGTTGCCAGGTGCTCGATGCACCATAAATGCTGTAGTCGCCCTCACCAGCTAGCGCCCCCGCTCCAGTGAGACACCACCATTCTCGCAACGCCGCCAGATCGCCCCGCGTAGCACCGAACCCACTCCGTCGTCCATGCCGTCGCCACGTGCCACGCTCGCCATGGCTCGGACACTGCCGCCACTGCCTCAATTGGCTATTAAAGCCCATGCCTGCAACACTAGCCACACCATCAGCCACCTTACAACCCCATTGCCGCCCTCCTTCCCCAAACCCAGCCAAGAGCTCAAATCGTCGCCACCCCATATTCTTCCCCGGTGAGCCCAAACCCAATCCGCCGCCACCCTCTAGCCCCTAGCCTCCAGACCCTGTCACCAGCACCGCCTTGTCCTCCCGTAACCATCCCCCACCACCATTCACCCCATCCTCGCCACTCAGGTTCACCGACACAGGTTCTACCATCAAGATCAAGGCCGGCCAATGATGCTAAGCCTCCTCAGGCCACCCCAAGCTCCACCAACCCCACCGCCGGAATCCCCTCGGTCGACTGAAGCTCAAGCCCCGCCCAATTTGGCCGGAGCGAGCCTATAACGTCGCCGCCGCCTTCCCCTACCTCGGCCGTGCTCCATTGCCGCTGACACCCCACCAAGCCACCTTCGGCCACACAATGCCCAAAAATGGGTTGTGTGAGCCACAGAGGTGCTTGTCGCACCACCCAGCTCTGCTTCTCGCCGTCGTCGCCATCTCCTTCGGCTCGGGTGTTGTGGGAGCTCACTCTCGGCTCCTGGGTCGAGTGGCTGTGAGCCACTCCAAGTGGGCTAGAGGCCTAGCCCAGCTAGCCATGTGAGCCGAGCCCAGTGTTGTTGAGCACTATGCAGCCTAGTGTTGTACATGGCCCAACCTAAGGAGCCCAACGCTGCAAACCAATACTGTTCCACCCAACCCCATCAGTGAATAGTACCATATCCATTACTGTCACCAGGCCCGATATTGTTCACCCAAACCCGTTTAGTATATATATATATATATATATATATATATATATATATATATATATATATATATATATATATATATATATATATATATATCCATTTCGACGTTTCGAGCTCGTGAATCCCATTTTCAACTCCGTTTAATCAAATCAAGCACCCAACAAATCACAATAACCCACACCACCTTTCTTTTCGTTTTTTTTACGAATTTGTTATTTCATTTTGTTCCCAGCTCGCTTCTTGTTGAGCAAAGACGATTTATTTGGTATTTCTTTGTGTTAGGATCCAACTGCAAGGAACAAGCCCCGGAAGATGACGAACAATACACCGGAGAAGCGGAACCGTCGAATACTTTGACCAAGGAGGCAAGTTACATTCTTTGATCATTTTGAGCCTACATTTCATGTATTTATATTATTATTTTTATTATCATATTTACGCTAATTACTTCTTTATTGAAATAATATTTTTGAATGCTATGATGATTAGATAAATCCTATCACCCCACATACAAACCCACCTGTTCTCTTGTAGGACATATTCACCTTGACAAGTTTAAGGAATATAAAATATTAATAAATATTTGGCATTGTCACACAATGTGTTTACAAAAACTGATAAGAAAGATTGGCTACTCGCCAATGGATTTGGTGGAGGGTTGAGGGTTGAGACCACAAGGTTGGACAACCCAATAGACTTGATAAAAGTGAGTCTAAAGTGGGACCAAGAAGATGGGCAGCCACGAGTTGGTAGATAATCCATCTCCCCACTAATGACAGATAAGGACTAGAACCTTGTGCCAAATAACAGACACAGAACTCGCTCAACCGCGATTTTGCTATATCCAACATAGCTTAGTACACTGCCCTTCCAAGTGAATATCTATAGGATGCCATCTACTCTTGTGGATAGAGCAGACACGAATAGGGGTGGGACATGAGTGGGCTCGGAGGGACACTCGCTGGTTTACACAACGGTAGGTACAGTCAGCATCGGACCGCGAACTCCACTATTGGCTAGTGGTTTCCTGATGGCTGTATTGTCCAACGACCTACCGGGTAGAAGCTAGAAATGTTGAGTATTGAAAAGACTTTGTTACCTCAAATCAGTCACACAAATATCAGGTTGCGTGTATATTGCATGACAATATGAGTTTGAGGTATCTTATGGGTAAAGTTGGACAACTCTGCAGAGTATAATCAATGGTATTCAGATACGCCGTACTTCCGGTTAATGAAGCTGTGTTTATGAGTGATTCCAATATATGAGGCATAAGTAGTGATTTATAGATGTTATGTTGGTAGTTACAGATGTTGTAACCCCCTGATGTTATAATAGTATGAATTTACTGTTTTAAAGATAAATATTGCATCCACATACACCTGATATGGTAAAACAACTCCATTCACTTGAAAACCCTGGCATGTAGTTAAAAAGATTTCTCATGTAACTTGCTGAGTACAATTGTGCTCTTACTTGCTAAATATCAATAGAAGAACTCTGGGAAGACACTGGTGATCTTTTTTAGCAAGAGGAACCACAGGATGGTGATAACTATTGGTATTAGGTCTCGATCACACTCAGACGGGCCTGTGGCTTGGAAGTATTTTTGTTTTGTAATATATTAATTTTGGGCTTGAATGCCCCTATATGTGTTAAAACTGGTTGTTAAGCCTTATCCTTGCAATAAAAGTTTGGCTCTTACCGTGTAATCGTAAGATTGCTTGTGGTGCTGTTTTCTTGCTTCGCAACTGCATATCCTGAACGATTGTGAAGAGCTTGCCGGTCTCAGAAACAGGGTCATCACATATACTTTGATACTATATTTTTCATGTTCTCTATAAACAAATTCCATGCTACGACATATTTAACTGTATAAATTTTACGAACATGTTTAGGGTGTTTTTCACATTGTTCTCTAAAGCAAAGTCATAAACCAACTGAACATCCCTTACAATGTACTTCAGAACATCAAAATTCAAAGGTAGTTTCATACCTTAGATAACTTGTCCTGTCTCAAATGACTGCCCCCTGTGCTCTCTCCAGTTTTTTCTTCTTCATTGTCTTTTTCAGTCAACACAGATTTGACTGTTCTCAGACTTCGTGTTAAATTCTAAGTTCTTTTATACTCTGGTACTTCAAAGTGTATTCAATGGCTGCGAATGCATCAACACTGCCGATATTCTCACTCCTCTTAGATTTGATCAAGTCCAACAAGTTGGCACAAAGCTGACCAGTATCATCAAGTAATGATAAGCCTTGCATTTGCAAGTTGTCCACTCTGGCGTGAAGCTCCTGGTCAAGACGAAGTGAGGAAAAACTTAATCCGTTCCCACTGCTTTGTAGATGGTTTAAAATTGCTATGTTCTCTTGCCTAAGATACTCAACTTCAAGGGTACAGGACTGAATTTCTTTTCTCAGATTTTGCTCAACTCCAGTAAGTCTGATAAGTTCCATTTGCATCCTATTGATGTTTTCACTACTTCCGACACATCTCTTTTCTAAATCAGCATTGAATCCCTCTCTCAGGCCAGCTATTGTTTTCTCCTGTTCGCTAGATGCTCTTTGTAACCTTGCAATCACTTTGTGCAATGCCTTATTGTCATCTTCCTTTTCTTTTAAGCAATATCGGATTTGGTTCCTTTCCTCATCCGCTTATCATGCAACTCTACTGAGCTGTAAAGATTGTCATGCTCACTTTTAACTTTCTGTAGCTCTTCATTCAGTTGTTTGTTTTGCAGTTCCAAACTTGTAATCCTATTAGAAGCATCAACTCTATTCGATTCAAGCAACGTAACTTCTCTAAGAAAGGACACATTCTGCTCTGCAAGCTCTCTTACTCTCTCCCGTAGTCTCTGTTCTTCGGATTGAAATCTCGCCAGCCTGACTGACCAATCATTTGACCTTCTGTCCAGCTCCCTTTCCAAGGTAGTTTGTACATCAGTCTTATATTTCTCGAACCTTCTAGTTCTGGTGTCTAATTCTACCTTGGATCGCTTATAGTCTTTAGTGTTCTTTGGCCGCAAACCTTTCTGAAAGACGTGCCTTAATCTGTCAAGACAGCTCGAATGGCAATTGATTTTTTTTGTCTTCAATCAAACTCTGAATCAATTGCAACATGTCAGCTGAGTTCAGTCTCTTATCCCTGAGCATGTTAAGTTCATTCATTTCTGCAGGAGGAGCCGTAAAGCACGCACCCCATATATATTAAAAAGGAAAAAGTGCATATAACGTCCCGAACTTTGCTCAGCACCCGAATTATGAAACTAGACATTTGGCTCCCTAAACTTTGCATTTTAGTTCAAATAACACCCTGACCCGGTTTTGCATGGTGGTATTGCCAACATAGCGCGATGAGTTGGCGGTTTCACCACGCCGAATGACACGTTGGCCAAGTTTAGGTGAATGACAGGTGAAACCCACATAAGCTTCTCCCCCAAATCGAAACAGAGAGGGAATGAGCTACAATGGTGGCGACCATGGAAGCGCAGCTAGTAGCTCAGTAGGGGAGAAACCTCTACCAGCCCCACCTATCATTGACCAACTTGGCCAACGTGTCATCCTACGTGACAAAATCGTCCACTCATCGTGCCACGCGGTTAGGGGAGAGCTGTGCGAGATGAGAGAGATGGCCGAATGGGGAAATGGGGCTGCTGGGCTGTCAATCTAGTGGATGGGTTGAGTGCCCGAGCCAGAGCTACACGCGTAGAGTGGTTACGACGATTTCGATATTTCAGTTTTTAGCCGGTTTTTACCCAAAAACCAAACTCCCGTAAAACCCGATTTAGATCTCAGACTAAATACCGATCAAACCGAGTTGGCCTAAGACGATTCTCAGATTTTGATGCAATGTGAAAATGAACAACCCTACCAAAAAGGATGACCAAAAGAAGAGGGGAAGGTGTAACATCCCGATTTTCAGAGCTTTTTAAAAATTTTCAATTTAAAATTAACCATTCGGTTTTATTGGATTAATAAAGCTTGAACTTGAAATTTTAGAAAATAAAAACAATTTAAATTGATTTAATCAAACTTCAATTAATTCAAAATTGGTTTATTTGAATTTTCTTGAGTTTTACTAAATTTAAAGTCTAAGAAAGTGCATTAAGTATTTTCTTGCTTTTTCTGGAATTTTAAAAAGGGTTTTTCTTTTTGCCCAAAAGCCAAAAATAATTTATTTGCAAAATTAAAAGCTAAAGTTAAGTTATAAATAATTTTATTAAGTTCCAAATAATTCAAGTAATTTCTGTATATTTTTCTAGAATTTTTGGACATAATTAACTATTTTCTAAAAAGCCTTTTCAATTTCTTGTATTATTTAAATAAAAAATCCATTTAAAATCCTCTTTTGGCCAACAGGCCAATTTCCGTTGGCCTGCTCCTATTCCGCGGCTTCGACCCAATCTCCCCGACCCACTCGCGCGTGCTTTCAAATTTCACCAATCCTTGCCGCTTCTCTCTCGACGGCGGGCCCACACGCCAGTGTCCACCTCTACGTCTTCCTCCCCGCGAGCTGGCTGTTGGAGCCCCATGCTGCATCGGCGTCAGAACGCCTCCCCGTTGCGTCGCCCTCGCTCATTCTCGCTCCCCATTTTCAATGCGCCATTAAGTCCCTTAACTTTCGCACTGCCGCCGCCCTCTTTTTCTTCGCCTTGCGTGCCCTGTCCCACCAGAACGCAATGCCCATGCCCTGCGGTGGCAGAGCTTCGCTCGTGCGTTCTCGCCATTGAGCCGCCTCTCTCCTCCCCGCCGCCTATAAAAGCACGCACCGGGCGCCCCTTCCTCCCCTCTCTCTTTCCCCTCTACTCCCCTCTCCCCCTCGCCTCCGTTCGCCGAATTCTCGTAGTTCTTCGCCGCCGGCTGAGCTTCACGTCGCCGCCTCTAGCGCTGCCGACAAGCCTCCTCAGCCACATTCGCCTCCACCATCGGCATTGCATGAGTGTGCGCCACTTGGTGCGCGCATTCACTCTGCCGATCCGCCACCGGAGCTCCGACACCTCCTCTGATCCGCCGCCGGCCTTCCTTGCTTGCTTTCTCGCCACAGTGGTGCGCCCCAGAATCCACGCGCGCCCCTCTTCGTGTTGGTACCACCTGCTGGGCTTACCGCGGTGTGTAGCGCCAGCGAGCCCTCGCGCCCGAGACCGCCGGCGACCCCGAGCTGATGTGGCCGCCACATCCGTGCCACCCAGGCGCCACCTCGGCCTCTACGCTCTCATGGCTGGCCCGTGTGGCAAGCCCATGTAGTGCAGCCCTGTGCCATGAGCCAAGCCCGCGGTGGACTCCGTGCAACCGTGGCCGTGGACCCAGTCCATCGACCGTGGGGCCCACCCGTCAGCTGCTCAGCCCCTTTTTCTTTTAGAAAATAAATCAAAAAATTCCGAAAATTCCCAATTTCATTATTTCATGTATTTTCAAACTTCCGAAAGCTCATTCTCCTCCGTTCGAACTCCAATTCGAGCAATTCAAATTTCTAAATTCATCTAAAATCAAGATCTACCTATCTACACTAAAATTATTCAATTTGGAGCTCATTTGAATTCATTTGAGTATTATTTGAATTTGATTCCTTTTCGTGTGTAGATTTTGATGACTCTAGAGAACCCGAATATTGCTAAGAAGTAGATCCTCAAGCATTTGAGCAAGGCAAGTTACATCATTGATCATATTGAATCTCATTATTTTAAATTATTATTACATGCTTATTTAAATTAAAGTAATTTAAATTTCCGCTTCAAGCTTTATAGTCAATCCATATTCCTTTGTATAGCCAAACTTTGCTATTAAATCAATCATTCCTTGATACCATAGTTAAAAATCTAGCTGATACATTAGTATAAGTTAGACCATGTTGTAAACACTATGCTTAGACAAAGCTTAGACCAAAATGTTTACTTTGGGAAAATTAGCCAAAAATTCAACTATGATTTAAACAATGTTATGGTATGTTTATACCATAGAAATCTTTAAAATGATTTAACTTGTTAAATAAAATGAAAATGGGTTTGGACTTAGGCGAGATGGATATTTGGATGGTGCACGTTAATGTATGGGATCAAGTCATTTCTATGACCGATGCCCACGAGTTTTTGGAAAGTCGCCCAAGTCAATTAAGGACCGATCTTTGAGCCTCATCTTGCTAAGCCCCATCGTACTATCACATATCCTGTGTGGACGGGATCTGGCTAAATAATTTGTATCATTTTACTATGGTTGTGCTATCCGGTTGCGTGGGTGTCTTTTATGACCTACTTTTATGTATTCCCACCTGGCACAAGAGGGGGCCTGGACCCAGCGAGTTTCTATCCAAAGGAGGCGAAACCTTAGCGAGGCGGGACTACGGTGGGATGGTACATTGTAAAGGTTTTGTGATAATTACTTAGTCGCACACCTACGAAAATGTGTGAGCGGACAGTATAATTAATTATCTCTTGTGGGTAAAGCTGTACAACCTCTGCAGAGTGTAAAACTATTCGAATAGCCGTGTCCATGGTCAAGGACATGCTAGTAAAGACACTCCAAGTTAGATTTTGGTTTTGATTTTAAAAGATTTCATTAAACGATTTTGGATTTCTATCCAAATGGGAATTTGGGCGGGTAGCCATGTGATAGGAGGGTATCCTTCACCACTTATTGATGAATGTTATTTGACTATAAAAATTGAGATTTAGAAAATAAAATTTTAATTATAGAGTAAACTGTTTTAAAACTTAGTATGGATATTTAAATGAAAAATATCGCTTTATACAAATTGAGCCATATAAGCCTCCCTTTGTCGAATCCTTGCATGCATTATAGATTTATAGTATGTTAATTGGGTGTAACTTGTGGAGTACATTTATTTGTACCCACCTTGTTTAATAAATTGTTGATCAGGAGAAGAGTACTACGAGGAGAATGAAAATTTAGACGACTAGGCTACGCCCTCCAGATGATTGCATGTGGCGAATCGTGTGGTCTACCTTACTGTTTCGCTTCCGCTGTATATTGTTCTTTGGCTTTACGTCCCATTTGTAAAAGACTTTAAGTATTTCAATGAATGATGTTTTATGGTTATGCTATCCACTTTTGTTGACTGTGTGTACTAGCTGTTCGTGGACTAGTGTGTGACTCACAGAGAATCCGAGATCTTTCGCTCCCAAGTTCGACAGAAGGGAAGCATCATGATTCAAGAACCAGACTAGATCTCCAGAGCAATAGACTAGACAAAGCAAAGGGAAGGGAAAGAAAGGGAGAGAAAGCGAAAGGAAGGGAAAGGAACAAAATTACCAGATCTGCAAAGCACCGCCGCTTGCCGCCACCCCCAGGCGGGTCCTCGCCGCCTCATGTTTCCTTTGTTATCGCCTATCGTGTGGAGGAGTCATGGAGATTTGGACTAGAGGCGTCTCTGCCGCCGCCCGCTAGGTCCTCGCCACCTTGTGTCTCCTCTGCTGTCGCCTGTTGTGTGCGTGTGGACGAGGCGTCGTGGAGATGTGGACTAGAGACGTGGTGTGGATGAGGCATCGGTCATAGAGATGTTGGGCTGGGCCGTATGGCCGTATCGGAGAGGTATCCAGAGTATCGGAGTGGTATTGGAGTGATTTTGTTTTTTTTTTAATAAAAAATAGCTCGATACTCCATCAATACGCATCGGTGCAGTATTGGTATCAGAAACGGTATACTATACCAGTATGCTGACTCAGAGAAGTATCGGTGCTTCCTAGCTCTTCATGACAAGTATCTGCAGCAAAGCATCTTGAGGTAGCACCTGAAATAGGATCCACTGAAGTGCCATAGAAGCATGGAGGTTGTAGATCTCGCAAGTCGTCCTAGATATCTTCCACTGCAGTCATGCTTTTTTGATTTGCACTCCTCGAAATGTGAAGGATTCTCAGAAGATCCTTCAAATAACCTTGTATCATCTCCATCTGCATCACACATACATGCAGCCTTCCAGGTGCCCTTTGTCCCCTCATGAGCAAGTTGGTTGTGGAAGGCATCATTGGTATTGATGTTTGAGTAGTTCTCAACGATGTCTTTGCATGATTTTGGTGAAGATGGAGCTGTACAATGGGGCCGAGGTGGCTGTCCCCGTCCCAAATAAGGAGCTGCAGATCTGATGGGGTATTTCTGCTTATGCTTCTCGTTTAGTGTGTTCGCTTGTTGCTCCCCATCAATGTACAGATATAGCAATTCATTCTTGTTCAATAAATTGGTCAACCTAGCAGATCTGCATTTTAATGCAATAGAACTAACAGGAGAGTGTCCAGTTGAGCATGAGTAGCATCTTGATCGAGGCGAATCAGTATCATGAACATCATGTGCTTTTGGAACCTTTATCGTGTATTCTCCTATATTGGGGTGTGTTTCTGGTGACCATGTGTAGCATCTGCAGATAGTAACCTTTGTTACTAACATTTTCCAGACAACAAAAGAACAACATGCAGGTATGGTGCACACAATTTTACAATAACAATAAGTTTACGAGGAGATTTTCTAACAACGATGTTATGGTAAACAGGAATTTGATTAAAAGAATGAGCTGCAGATTATGTCTGCACCAAAAAAAAAACCAGGAATAATTGGTTCCATAGTATCAACATGTACACATTTTAGGACAATACCATCAAAATATTTCCAATCAGTTTTTTACCACTGAAAGTTTGTTTCATTCGGTTTTTTACCATTCCGTCTATTCTCGGTTGTTTTGGTGTTAGTACCGTAGGTGAAATGATGAAAATGCCCTCACCCTCAGAGGGGATGCGCTACTAACACCAAAACAGTCGAGAATCACCCTCAAAGGTTTTTTTTTTGGCCTAAATGCTCGCGTATCAAGAGAATGAGAAGCGACCTTCGTCCAGTTTGTTGTCATTCCTCTTATCATGTCCCGATGCCGCTTTGGCGCTTTGCCATTCCTGGCATTGCTTGTGAATATTGAGTTTGGTGACTTATATCCTAATCTACTAGGACTTGAAGATACGTGCTATATAATAGTTAGATGAATCCAAATAAGATTATAACTCCTACTTCTCTTTAGAGTAGCATTCCTACTTCACTTTGGAGGGGAACTAGGAGACTATAAACACACAAGGGGTGGTCATAAGAACCAAGAAGCAACCAAACAAGTCACAAGGCAACTCATCCAAAGTAGAGGTGCACGAGAGTATTAGAGACTATGTTATTCCTTAGCACTAGATTCTTGTATATAATAAGGATCCAATGGTCCTAAGAGGTTCGAGAGGGTTGTGAGAGAGCAACAATCCCTCGTACTCTTTTGAGGTTATGCTTAAGAAATTTGTGGTCGGCTTCGTCAAATCTTTCTCTCTCATCGTGGTTGCTTCGTCGCCATTATTTTAGTTTTCTCTACGATGTTAGAATTAATCTTGTTTCTTGATATTTTTTACTAGTTTCCTTTTGGTTTCTATTCCATATCCGAGTAGAAGAAGAATCGAGTCCAAGTCGGCTGTCTTGCTGAGTCGAGTCCGTTTCAATAATTGAGTCCGTATACAAGTAGTATACTCGGCCTTTATATGGCTTGGAACGTGAGTAGTAGCAATGTAAGAGTTGAAGCAATGTGAGAGCAATGCAATAGAAAGAAAGAAGAAAATGTTGCATCCTTTGCAGCACCAAAAGATCTTTGTCTACATGTGCGGGTGTTGTTTGCTTCCAGTGAGATTGTGAGCGTGTCCTTTGGTCAAGGACAGCTACCTGTGTACGAGATTACGTGTGCGTGTGCTTCACTGAGTTGAATCATCCTGGAGCTGTTCTAACAAGTGGTATCAGAGCGTTCTGATCTTGGCGGTGATTGAAGACCATGGACGACAAGGCGAAGACCCGGGATGGGCCGATCTCCCTCCTATATCTTGTCCTGACGACCGACAATTATCCGGTGTGGGCTATGAAGATGAAGGCGAACATGCGCGCCAGGAGTCTGGGTGCAACGATCCAAGGCAAAGGACAAGGAGGTGGACGACAAGGTAGACCAGCGGCTTTGGCCATCATCTACCAAAGCGGTGCGGACTCCATGATGCGCGGCTCATCGGCAAGGAGACGGCACGTGAGGCGTGGTGACGCTTCAAAAGATGCACGAGGGAGTTGGACCGTGTGAAGGAGGTGCAGCCTGAACTTGCATATCGAAGTTCGAGAATCTCCGGATGGGAGAAACCCGGTCGGTGGACGAGTTTATGTAAGTTGTCTTCATTGTACAATCGATTGTCTCTCGGCGACAAGATGGAGGAATCTGTGATGTTGAAGAAGTACTGCGCGTGCTACCGTAAAAGTTTGTATCTGCTGTCACCACGCCATGTACTCCCGGATCTCGAGGAAAATAAGATCAAGGAGATCACCGGTTCCTCAAGGTGCATGAGGAGCTACTAAAGGGGTATCAATCCCGTAACGAGCAAAGGTATCAATCCCATAACGAGTAGGCGTTGCTGGTAAAGGGAGATACAAGAAACGATGGCAGACAATTTGGCAGAGGTGGCCGTGAAGACAAGGTTGGGCAAGGCGATGGTGACAGATCCCGTGATAAGTCACATATCAAATGTTTCAAATGTAATAAGTATGGTCACTACGCAACGGAGTGCCGCAGCCCACATAAAGTGCTTCAATCAGGATAAGTATGGGCAATATGCTTCAATTGCCGAAAGAAGAAGAAGAACGAGGAGGTAAACCTCATCCAAGTCGTGAAAATGAAGACGACGATCCTACCCTGCTTCTCTCCTTATGTGTCAACCAAGGCGCCGGTCATAGTGATGTTGAAAGAGGAAAACGTACTTCCTAAACTACGCACGGAGGAGGAAATCACGATCATATCGATGAGTGGTACTTGGACAAAGGAGCAAGCAATCATATGACGGAGATCGCCCATGTTCCATGAGCTCGACGAGAAGATTTCGGAGAAATCAAGTTTGGCAATGGCTCCATGGTACAAATAAAAGGCAAATGTACAATGTTGTTATGATGCAAGAACGGTGATCAAGATGTCGCCGATATTTACTTTATACCAAGTATGTGCAACAACATACTCGGCCCTCGGCGCTTGGTAGAACGGGGTGTAGGGTGGAGTCTGCAGGTGAGTTCTGTGTGTCTCACGACAAGAACAAAGATCTGTTGATGAAGGTAAAAGATCCCCAAACCGGTTGTACAAAATTTCTTTGAAAACTTGTAAGTCAGTTTGTGTGAATGACAGTCTGGAGGAGCCAGAGTGGAACTTAGATATCGGCCAAGGACATGGCGGAACCTAGGAGTGGCACGCAGTTGGCGCAGGAGGCGCAGAAGCTGAGTCTCGGAGGAGATCTGCAGGTCTTGCGCAAGAAGGCGATAGGAGTCAGTAGGGTGGTGAGTCCCACGCGCATAAAGGGCGCGGTGTACACAAAGTTGACGCAGGAGGAAGAGGCGGTGTAGCCTCAGCTAAGATGTATGCGGGGAAGTGGGCAGATTTGGTCCAAGAGAGAGGAGCGGGAGGTTTAGGCAATGGCGAAGCCCAGACGCAGAGTGGGAGCAGTGCTCCACCAGTAATCGTGGGAGCAGTGCTCCACCAGTAGTGTGGGAGCAGATGCTCCGGCCAGTGGGCGGCAAGGAAGGACGAAGTTCACCAGTGAGGCGCGGCAAGCGTTGGTTTGTGCATGGCTCAGGATGGAGCAAGCGCAGGTGGTAGGGCGGTATCAGCCCAGGAAGGAACGACGCACAGAAGTGCAGGTAAAAGAGGAAGAGATAAGAGAGAAGATCAATGGGATCAAGATGAAGAAACAAGATTAAGGGGGTGATTGTTAGAATTAATCTTGTTTCTTGATATTTTTTACTAGTTTCCTTTTGGTTTCTATTCCATATCCGAGTAGAAGAAGAATCGAGTCCAAGTCGGCTGTCTTGCTGAGTCGAGTCCGTTTCAATAATTGAGTTCGTATACAAGTAGTATACTCAGCCTTTATAAGGCTTGGAACGTGAGTAGTAGCAATGTAAGAGTTGAAGCAATGTGAGAGCAATGCAATAGAAAGAAAGAAGAAAACGATGCATCCTTTGTAGCACCAAAAGATCTTTGTCTACATGTGCGGGTGTTGTTTGCTTCCAGTGAGATCGTGAGCGTGTCCTTTGGTCAAGGACAGCTAACTGTGTACGAGATTACGTGTGCGTGTGCTTCACCGAGTTGAATCATCCTGGAGCTGTTCTAACATACGAGATTCATCAACTTCGTTCTTAATACCGTGCATGCTTGTCTATCTCACAAAATATGATCCGATTCGGGGGTTGCTGTGCATGAGGGGTTTCACAGTATAACAATGGGTATCAGAGCCAAAGTCGGACTAATTTGATTTGAGAGAAGGTCAACAAAGCGTCAGGTGACACAAAATCAAGATCTATGTCTACAATGTGGAGTTAAGTAGAGAAATTTGATGGCGGGGGAAATTTCAATGTGTGGAAATGCATGGTGAAGAATGTCCTTGTCCAACCAGGGTTAATTGATACTCTTGAAGGGGGCAGACAGAAAAAGACATTCGATGAAGACTGAAAAGTAATGGAGCGGAAGGCTATCATCAATACAATCCGTCTATATCTCTCCGATGAGGTAAAGTACTTAGTGATCAAGGATAATTCACCTAAGAAATTATGGAGTAACTTAGAAGAATTGTATATGGCGAAGTCGCTGACAAACCGGTGGGTGTTGAAGCAGCAACTGTACAGATTGCGCATAGAGGAAGGCACATAGTTCGTTGACCATCTCAATGTCTTTAGCAAGCTTGCCACATAGCTAGTTAGTGTGGATGAGAAAATCCAGGAGAATGACAAGGCCGTCATATTGACTTCATCTCTATCACCATCATGAGAACAATTGATGATAAATATTATTGTTGAAAAAAAACACTATCAACTTCAACGAGGCAGTTGCATATTTATTGGAGGCAGAATCCTTAAAGAAGTTATCAGATTCTTCATCCTCGGGTGATCAAGTATTGGCCGTCGTAGGTGTTTCATGCAAAATCAATAATCATAGGAAGAAGGGCGGTAAGAATAAGGGCACATGTGTATGCTATCTATGTGATAAGGAATGTCATATGATAAAAGACTTGCTAAGTTTGAAGCAAATGAAGGATGCATGCTTAGTGGTGGTAGCGAAAGATGATTCGGCCGTACTAGTCGTTAGTCAATCAGGTACTTCTCATGAATGGATAATAGATTCAGGTTATTACTTCCACATATGTTCAGCGAGGGAGATGTTTGACGAAGGATCTCTACGCCCGACTGATGAAACTGTCCGCGTGAGGGTTTCGAGTGGTCAGAGAAGGCAAACAACGCCTTCAAGGATATCAAGAGGTATCTTACGAGTGCTCCTGTTTTAGTTTTTCTTAAACCAGAAGAGACACTCCTAATATACCTAGATGCTACATCACCAGCAGTGAGCATAGTGCTGACTGCAGAACGTGAAAACGTTCAACGACCAGTTTACTACGTTGGTGAAGTTTTACATGGGTCTAAGGAGCATTACCCTCAGGTCCAAAAGCTTATATATGCCCTCCTCATGTCTTCGAGGAAACCGAGGCATTATTTTTAGGCACATGAGTTAATTGTGCCGTCTAAGTTTCCCTTAGGAGAGGTCCACCAGGATAGGGAAGCAGCGAGGCGCATGGCAAAATGGTCGGTTGAACTTGGGGAGTTCGACCTCCATTTCGTGTCCCGAATGGCCATTAAATCTCATATCTTGGCAGACTTTGTCACCGAATGGACAAATCCTAAACCTATTCAGAGACCCTAGTACGAATCCCACGACCAGTGGACAATGTACTTTGATGAGTCACTTACGCTAAGTGGCTCGGGGGCTGGGGTGATCTTGGTATTTCCTACAAGAGAAACCTTAAAATATGTTATTCAATTAAACTTTCCTGCTACTAACAATGTGACAGAACACGAATGTTTATGGTTAGCATACGAGTAGCAAAAGCGCTTGGGATTCGACGACTACTCGTGAGAGGAGACTCTCAACTGGTCATGAATCTGGTCGGAAAAGAGTACCAATGCCCTAATCCGACCATGTCTTAGTACTTATTGGAAGTCAGGAAGCTTGAAAAGCCTTTTTTTTTGTTTCGAGGTACAATATATCCCTCGAACGGATAATTTTCTAGCTGACCGGTTAGCTCGAATGGCTTCTTCCCGATTACAAGTACCACAAAGCGTCTTCTTGGAACAGCTCCAGAAGCCATCCCTGGTCAAAACACCAGAGATATCTCCTATTGAGACAACCTCCCTAGAATATGAGGATACCTAGATGAGTCCCATCTACGAGTATCTTCAGAAGGGCACAATACCCAATGACGATCTTGAGGTTGTTCATTTACCCCGTAAGGCCAAAATATATGCTTTGGTCGAAGGAGTCCTCTATAAGCGGGGTACTCAAAAGGTTCTCATGCGATGCATATCGCAGAAAGAATGATTAAATTTCCTTCAAGAAATACATGGAGGCATCTGTGGAACTCACGCTTCTTACAAAGCGCTGGTCGAAAAAGCCTTTCAACATGGTTTTTATTGGCCAACAGCCCTCTATGATGCTAAAGAGTTTGTTAAGAAATGTGTACAATACTAGTTTCATAGCAGGCAAATATACCAGCCGGCTCAAGCATTACAAACCATATCTCTTTCTTGGCCTTTTGCAACCTGGGTCTCGATATCCTAGGTCCGTTCCCAAAAGCACCAAGGGGTTTCGAGTTCCTTTTTTGGCTATCGATACGTTCACAAAATGGATTGAAGTTGAACCTGTAATTGGGATAACAACGGAAGTAGCCAAGAAATTTATGATGAAGAATGTGATGCCAAGAGGGGCGATGGCGGCGCGGGGCTAGCGAGATGTGCGATGGAGGTGGGCGAGGGGCAAGGGCAGCATGGAGGGGTGAGGGTGGCTCGATGGAGGAGGACGGGGATAGGTGTAGAGGTTCGAGGGAGGACGACAGCGGCAGTGGGAGGCAGGCGGGGTTGGGGTCATGAGGGAGAGAGAGGAAAGGGAGGGAGGGCGGAGTGGGATGCTCTGCATGCGCAGGAGTTGTCGATCATGGTAGATCTAGGCTGTTGGTGCCGATCTAACGGACGTTAATGTGGGTAGAGAGGATGGATAACGAACACAAGACAAGTAGCGACAAGATAAACAGACAGAATTCATTAAGCCCTAGTTCTAGTGATTTCTTCTCTGTTGTAAAGTATAGTCAATACAACAACACAGGAGTAGTGTTATTATTCTCTCAGGAGAAGGTTCGAACTTGTATAAAGTCATCGTGTCTTTTTCTGTGTGGTTTAACTCAAGAAGAGTCCATAATATTCATTCGTAAAATCGATATTAAACCATCAACACCGGTCCTCATCCTACCTTCGGTTCATGCACGGCCTACACCATAGCCTCAATAATGGTAGTTATGGCACTATTTAGGAATTTAACACATCTATAACCTGTGACGACAAAAATATCCATTGCAAATAACATATCCTACGACTGAGAAAGTTTGACCGGTAGTTGGCATAAGTAAATAGGGAAAATTAGCTCAGTGACATCGCGTTAGAGTATAATCGGGGGAACGACACTCCATTCGTGATGCACTGTAAAATAACATCGCGAACACCAAAAAATTAGACGAATGACATCGCTGCTAGTTATACATTTAATTTTTAAATATAGAAAGCGAGCTAAAAATTATCAATTTTTTGTGGAGTCTCCCAACACAGTTTAATTGCTTGTGTATTTTTTCAAAACTTTATACATTCTGATTTTGTCTCTAAAATTCATTTAAGTATATTGTTTGAAGGAATTTTCTAATATAGAAAATAAGGTCCAAACATTATGAATTTTTTCAGGCTCCTTACACAGTGTACTTGATTGTGTAATTTTTCCAGAATTTTACAAAATTAAGTAATGCAATTTCATAATGTCCATTGTGTGAGGAGTCTAATATTTCATAATGTAAGGACATTATGAAATTGTATTAATTAATTTGGTAAAAATTCTAGAACAATTATACAATCAAGTCCACTATGTATGGAGCCTGAATTTTTTTTTTATAATGTTTGGACCTCACTTTCTATATTAGAAAATTCTTGCAAATAATATACTTAAATGAATTTTAGAGGCAAAATCAGAACGTATAAAGTTTTTTTAAAAAATACACAAGCAATTAAACTGTGTCGGGAGGCTCCACAAAAAATTGATTATTTTTTTGAGCTTAGTTTTTATATTTAAAAAATTCTGGAAACGAAAGTAACTAGCGGCGATGTCATTCGTTTAATTTTTTGGTGTTCGCGATGTTATTTTTCAGCGCGTCACGAGTGGAGTGTCGTTCCTCCGAATACGCTCTAATGCGATGTCACTAAGCTAATTTCCCCTAAGTAAATATGTCAGTAAGGTATGAAAGTAGTTCTAAGGATCTAATGGCTGAACTGTTCAGACCATGAGCTGGCTGCAAATAAGCACAGCACACATAGCGGATGACAAATCTAAATGTAATGGAAGGCAAAAAAAAATGCTTAACTAATTGTTACCTTTTTTAGAATTGGGAGGGATTTCCCATCTTTATTAAACTACCTATCACTACATTTTTTTTGGAACACCTAAATCCAATCTGATTCCATTAGCTGGGTTTGCTAATTGTAGATAATATTGGCTGCTTTAGACCTAGGTACACTTGAATTTTGGTGTGTAAAGGGCATCGACGTAACAACATGTTTCATAGTAAGCATCCCAAATACCATAATTAATATACAAAAATTATGTGCAGTTGAGGCACATGCCAGGAAGGGTCCCATTGTTGCGACACTGAAAACTCAAACGGCACCCAAGAAGGCTCATGTATTGTGACAGCTTCTCCCGTACCAATCGGAACCAGAAGATCAGAAACCAACATACAGAACTTATGAACAGAATAGTTGTTCATGCGCACATCTTCTTACATTGTTCTTGTTGGAATTCTCATATCACATTGCCTCATATGCTTCTTCATGCAGCTCCAGGTATGCTTCCTCCCTAAAGCTCCAAGATTTGGCCCCTTCGCATCCCTCTCAGAGCAACATATATATGTTAAAAGGGACAACAGTATACTGCTTCTCAATATGCTTGAAAACCTTCCCCCTTCTGTCAATTTAGACAAATTGGCTCTGTACAGTTGCAACTGGTGGATGGCTTCCTTATGATAAAGACATGAATGTACCTGCAAAAATTCTCTAAATAAGAGGCGGTACGATTAGACAAACCCCGCAACTTGAATTTTGACCAAACGTGGTCGAAGAGAAGAAGTCAAAAAAATCTTCCTTAGAGAAGGTTTCTTCTGGATTTAAAATCAAGTCTAGGAAATGAATGTATGTAAAAAGATATAAGTATAAGAACATCATTTACCTTTTATTTTCTACAAATTTGATATATTTCCCTTTCTGTGATCTTAGCCCGATCCCTCCAGCCCCCAAGGACGCTTTTGTTGAGAAGTCCGCTACCCTTTCTTCTGCAGTCGAGAAAATGGCAGTGGGAGTATCCATGACTACGACCACTATCTCTGTGGTGGAAGAAGTCGTGTCGTTCGTTTACTCACGACCACGGAGGCAGTCGCGGGATCGACTGTCATTCCTCTGGTGGAGGTGGTCGTTCCCGCCAAAGCAACCATGACCACTGAAGTAGTTGCAGAGGCAGAGGTGAAGATGGAGAATGATGCGGCGAAAGCATCTGGGCAAGGTGGCGGAACTTTCGATCATCGTGCCGGAAAGGAAGTTATTGCGGACGTTCCCTCAGGCTCCTAAGGAAAAAGTGCCGACGCTGTCATCACCGAAGAAGAAGAAGAAGAAGAGTACCTTAACTTCTTTTCTGAGTTCTTTGGACTTGCTTCCATTATGGGATCTTCCGCATTCAGGTCTCGTAACCGAGTTCCTCACCCTAAGGACATTCCAAACAGGGGAAATGTTTTCGATGACGAGCGTCTCGAAAATGTGTGGTGAAACCGAGTCGAGGAGATCGATGAATTGAAGGATCCCATAAGGGTATTCTCTATGTTTACTCGAACGAGCATAAATGTAGCATCTGATGCCAACCATTTACATATGTGGTTTATTTCTCGCTTCTTATTGTCTTTCTTTATGCAGAAAGTTTTGGAATAAATTGTCACTGTTGGTGAATACAATCAACAACTTATACAACTACAACAACAAAAAGCGGAACTCTGCGAGCAGGCGGAGAGATGGTAAACTACTACCATTCATAATCAATTTTTACTCGACTACTTGTGCAGTTCTCATGTCTATCTTTAACCTTTGCAGGTTTAAGAGTGACGAAAAATCCTTGGCTGACGCATTCGACCACGAGAAAGTCGAGACGGAGAGGCTAAGGGATGAAAATCTCGATTTGATGAAGAAACTTCAGGAGGCTAACTCTGTGGCTCTTGGTCTGCAAAGTGAGATAAACAGCAAGTTTTGAACTTAAGACTGCTTATGATAATAATTTTCTGTTCTTTCTCTAACTCTTGTTTCTTTTCAGAAAAAGAGGTCGAAATGGGTAAGCTCAAAACTGAGGTCAACGAAAAGGTCTTGGTTGTATACGAGCTATTCCGTATCGCCAAAGAAAAAGACCAGGAAATAAAGTCATGGGAATTGCAATCTGTGAAGAAGGATGCGTCCCACGACAATGAAATCAAGCAACTTGACTCTCGACTGGCGGGTAAGTAACCCTTTACCCACGACCAGTGTTGCTTACTAATTGTTTAGGGATATGCTTCTAACTAGTCGTACTCTATTTCAGAGCAAGCAGTCGAAATCAAGCGACTCTACGAAGCTTCGACTCGTAGTCAAGAAGAGATGAAGTCAATGAAGATCAACCTTCAAGACAACATATCTCTTCTGAACAATGTACTCGGAGGACTTGGTACCAAGGAGGTGAAGACACCATGGTCGCTCATACGAGTGCCATTGGAGAGCATCTAGTCCATCGAGATCGGTGACCTTCTGAGTAATTGAGTTAAAGAAATAACACAACCTCATGATTGCCACTCGGACCTTGTTCGGTAAAAATACTTCTAATTGCAATAGGAACCATTTGTGTCATTAGCACATGAAAATCATGAGACTTCATACCAATTAATTTCAAATCTTCCATAGAAACAAGTTTCTTCATGCTGGCGGAGTAACCAGACGAAACTTTCATACCATGCAAGCTCTCACACAGTTCCTTCTCTTGGCCTTGGACAGAGTGTAGCAAGCTGAAGGAAGGTACGTTCGTCCTTTATCGGTCTCTTTCGGTGCTAACTCGGTCCTTATGTTTATATCAACTAAGTTACGCCATGCGTTGACACCATCCTTTGTTTTGTCGCGAATGTTCAGTAAGAGACCAATTAAGCTATTACATACATTCTTCTCCACGTACATGACGTCGATGCAGTAGCGAACTTCTAAGTGATCCTAATTGTAGGGATACGGGTAGGTTACAATAGAAACAATTCAAAATTTCTACCACGCAAACTAGGAAACCAAGCAAGAAGATGATCACAGATCGTTACCACTAGACGCGCAGAGCAGCGGAAGAAGTGTCGAAGCAGCCTGGTCCGACGAAGAGCGCGTCAATGTACTAGTCGAAGTCGATCGTCCAGCGTCCTCATGAGTTGATCGTCTCCTCCAGCACCTCTGCAGTTCCTTGCGAAGATCGCGGATCGCCCTAAGCGCAACAACGAGAAGCGCCTCTATGGTATCCACACGCCCGTGGAAGGAACAACCGTGACGCCGGTGTGCTAGCACCAAATCGCACGGGAGGCACTCAAGAAGATGGCGGCTAGGGTTTTGGTGAGGGCAACTTGCGCCAACTCACCCTCCCAACAAACCTCATGCATCTCCTTATATAGGCCCGTGACGGATCCTATCCAAACACTCTTACGAATCAGATTCAGATCTTGGTTTGTTCCAACCTGCTAAGTGTGTGACCCGTTAGGTTCATTTGTAGTTCGGTTGTGACTGAAACCCTTTCCGCCACGAGTCGAAGTGTTCCTAGCAGACATAACGATTCCGAATACACACAAATTATATCGGACGAACCTTAATGCAATATGATCTACGACTGTGTCCTCATCACTTACGCACTGTGTCCTATCTCTATCTGACCGGTTCAGATTTGATCACGCACCAACTCGTAACTCCTTACGACTTGGTTTCACCACTCTGTGATTACGTTTGACCGCCTACGACTTGCTTGTATCTCCATACGACCAATCGTAGTCGGGTCAAACTAAGCGACCTACTCATGTATTCTCCCTTTGCCTCACGATATCTGGTTGAACTCCATGTGAGATGTTGTGTCATCCATGGACTGTTCAATGTTTTCTCGATCGAGTATCGGATAACCTTATGTGGTCGAACTTTTCGACCACTAGTGGCATGGCCATGCACTTTCTTTATCCGACCACTTCGAGGGGCCCAGAGATATCTCTCCTGTTATGTTAGGAGGGGCAAATCCCATATCCGACCAGTCACATCCCTCTGCATGTTTCATAGCATACCCAAAGCTACCTTTATAACCACCCGATTCTGAGTAGCGCTTGGCAACCCCTAAGAGTGCTATTACACATGTAGGAAACCATCTCGATCTCGTGTCTAAGGATTATACATCATCATTGCTTGAGACCAACTAACGACACATAGAATCATAACAATCTCAATAGTGTCTCAAGGTGGGTCTTATCCAACACCATGTTCTCTAACACGTGTCCACATTATTGATTCGATATCCCTATATCCATGACCGTGAAACATGGTCATCAATCAATACATGTCTTTGGTCGAGAGTCATTAGTGTTCACCAAAGGACTTTCGACCGAGGATACTTTTAGAACGACATCATCATAAGTTAAAAGAGTTTCACCAACAAGTCACATACTCGTTAATCTTTATGACTGATGATTCATTCAAGGAACAAGATAACATATTATCAAATATTGTGAACATAATGAAATATAATCATCTCTATGATTGCCTCCAGGGCATATTTCCAACACTAATAAGGTAAGTCCCAAAAAATTCATCGTTTCTTCCAGATGTTCTTCTGGCGGATCCTCAATTTACATCCCTTTCCAAGCACAATATCAATATCATTAACCATATCATAGACCTCTTTCCCTCTAGAAACCCTTGGAGCTGAACCGTCCTCCTTATTTCCGTCGAATTGTTTCTTCATGTTGCGGTACATGTGATGCTTGGGAATGAACCTACGGTGACGTATGTACATAGTTTTGCGCGAGTTTTTCAGCCACACACTCTCGGTACCATCTAAGCAGCGCGGACATGCTTTAGCTCCTTTTGTACTAAACCTCAACAGGTTACCAAGGGCACAAAAATCATTGATGGTGAAGAACAACATGATGCGTAAAGTGAAGTTCTCTCATTTGTACGCATCTCATACCTGTACCCCTTCGTTCCATAGTATCACAAGATCTTCCAGCAATGGTGCTAGGTACACATCAATATCGTTCTCAGATTGCTTCGACCCTTAGATAAGTAGTGACATCAAAATGTACTTCTGCTTCATACACAGCCAAGGAGGAAGGTGTGCATACATAGATTCACGGGTTATGTGCTATGTTGGCTGCTCATGTTACCAAAAGGATTCATTCCATATGTACTCAACCCAGACCTTATATTCCTCGGTTTCGCACCGAAGTCTTCGAAGCTCCTATCGAAGTTTCTCCACTAGGCAGAATCAGCAGAGTGTCTTATCTTTCTATATCTTTCTTACGCTCCTCCGAGTGACAATGCAACAATCTTACCTCCTTTCAGTTGGCAAATAAACGCTTCAAACAGGGAATTATAGGCAAATACCACAACACCTTAGCAGGAGGTCCTTACTTCACATCGATGCCATCGCCATCATCAGAGTGATTCTTACACTTGTATCGGGATGCTTTGCACACCGGACATACATGCATGTTTACATACTCTTTACGGTAGATGATACAATCGTTCAGATATGCATATATTCTTTCTACTTCCATTCTCAATGGACAAAGAACCTTCTGGACTTGGTAGGTGGTTCTGGGCAACACGATTTCCTTCGGAAGGATGTCCGCTAGGAGACATAACAATGCCGTGAAACTCTTCTCGGATCAACCATTACTTGCCTTCAATTTTAGCAGTTTAAGCACGGATGACAACCTTGTGTATTCCGGCTTGCAGTCCGAGAAGAAAGGTTTCCCTGAGTCCTCTATTAAGCCCTCGAATTTACTAAACTCTCTCTTACTATAGTTCCCTTCTGCATTACGTAGCATCTGATCCAGATTGTCATCGTGCGACCTACCTTCATCGAAAGCACAATCCACACCCGACATATCATTGTCTCCCTCGATGATGTTCCTACCTTCCGGTATAATTTGCTCTTCACCGCGACCGGTCCAACATGTATACTCCTCTTTGAAACCCCTTCGAATCAAGTGCACTTCGATCTGCGTTGGGTTGGTAAACATCTTCAGATTATCGCAATCAATGCATGGACAATACATAAATTTTATCCCTTTCTTCAACATATCCTGCTCAGCAGCTCTTCTAAAAGTAGATACACCATCAATCTACTCTTCACTTACATTATACCACTTAAACGAATATATTATACTTCTTTATCACTTTCAGTATATTTAAATACCAATTATAAGATACTCCAATGTGACTTGATTGAAAATTTTTCATTGGAGCTTTTTATTTTTGCTATATACCCTTTTTCATATATAAAAAGTAGTATATACACATATTTTGGTATAAAAAGTGGATTTTCATGAAATTTTTCATAGAACTCACTTTGGGATATCTTATAATCATTATTGCAGTATACTCAAATTGATAAAGAGGTATCACCATACGATTTAAGTGGTATATGAGAGGTGGGAGTATACACTCCTAGGAGTACCTATATATTGAAGTAGACAAGGAGTAGTGAGCCACATTCTTAAATTTCAGCAAACTACCAAGCTAGATCTAAACCTAGCTATCATCTCTCTAGATTATAATGCATATAATTAGAATCAAATACTAACTTTAGACCACCTAGAACAAATAGATCTACAAACATACTTGCAAATCTGCGAAATTTCTTTCACCAAACGCCCCAAAATCGGTTGCCTCCTTCATAGACAGATATCACTACAGACAGATCTGTCGGGACGACAAAGTATTTAATGGTGCATATCATAGACAGTTCTTATAAAGAACCGTATGTGATACATAATTATCACAGACCGTTTATATTTCAAACCATCTGTGATGACCGTTTATATTTCAAACCATTTGTGCATCATCACAGACGGTTTTAAATACAAACGGTCAGTGATGTCTCCAAATATCATAGAAGGTCCTAGCCATCGCTAGTAACATAGACGACCACGCTTGTAAAACCGTCTGTGATAATTACATCACTATTACATATGGTTCTTATTAAAAAACCGTCTGTGATAATTATGTATCACAGACGGTTCTTATTAAAAACTG
This sequence comes from Phyllostachys edulis, assembly GCA_036346405.1. NCBI lineage: Eukaryota > Viridiplantae > Streptophyta > Magnoliopsida > Poales > Poaceae > Phyllostachys > Phyllostachys edulis. The sequence continues at coordinate 79,208,821 of CM070550.1, read as the reverse complement.
TTTGTGATAATTATATATCACAAACTGTTGTATTTTATAACCGTCTATGATACACATCATAGACAGTTTGTTCCACTAAACCGTCAGTGATAGTTCCTTCTATAGCTAAAAAATATTCTATTTTTCAGCTAGCCTTAGGAGTTAATATGTACGACTTGTTTTTCACATAGAAGATAGTGATATAAACACGTTATTCAGTAAACATGTTCAACATAGATAGTAACTTGAACTCCAAACTATATTTTGTAATCATTTTTTGTATTTATATATGGCCAAACAGCGTGGCCAGTCGCTTCTTACAAAAGATTTTCTTTAAAAAGTAGAAATAAAAAAGATCAACTTATTTCTAGCGGTCCAGGTAGACTGCTATCTCCGTCTTCAATTCTACGTAGGTGACATTGTCAGCATCAGAGGGTTCGGGGTCAGCGTAGGTTCCCTAAAACACGTCCACCCATTGACGCGCTCGTTGGAGAGTAGCCCAAAGACGCCCCGACTCAAGGACCAAGTCGAAATGCGCCCAGAGGCTCTCTTCCCTCGCTCGAGATGTCTCGGCATGGTAGACCCGATCGGCCGCCGTCTCGATGTTGCATTTCAAGCGACGGTAATCCTCCTAGAGATGTGCAACGTGTTTCTCGAGGACTACGTCGATGGTGAGGTTAGCTCGCCGGAAGAGGGAGACCACCCGGAAGACATGGCAAAGTAGGATGTCAAGACGGCGGAAGGTGGCCATCATATGCTCGGACATAACCTCCACCGATGTCCTTCTGCAACATCCGCTAGTGTACGGCCAGCGAGATGCTCGTACAAAATAGCTAAGTAGGCTATCAACGTCGGCGTCAAGGGAGAAGAGTAGGGAGCCATTGTTTTTTTTTAACTCTACTAGTTGTTGATGGAGGGTGCGAAAGAGAGTTCTGCGATGTGGGGATTCATCTTCGATGGCAGATGATCATTTTTATAACACACGAAGTAACGTCGGTGCGCGAGACGAAGAGACACATCGTAACATCGGAGCGTGAGACAAAGAGATGCATCACGCGGGAGCAGAAGCGGCATTGAACATATCACTAACACTTCCAACCATAAACCGTATGTGAAACAAAATTATCACACATGGTTCTTGTTAAAAGCCGTCTGTGAATTATCACAGATGGTTCTATTTAAAAACCGTCTGTGACGTCTGTAATAATCACAGAACCGTCTGGAAATTATCACTGATGGTTCTTATTAAAAACCGTCTGTAATAATTACATATTACAGACGGTTCTAGACATCGCTAGTCGGTTTTTGGAGAACCGTCTGTGATGAGACGTCCAATATAACCTTCTCTGTAGTAGTGAGAGAAAGTAAAATGCAACTTTAGGGAATAAAGTGGTACAATTTCGCTACAATACAATTTACTACACAAGTCAGCCTATTTCGTCAACTAACGGAGGAAATGACATGCGGTGCAAATAGAGACAAGTTTAGGGGGCCGAGATAATAAAATACAAGTTTAAAAAGTAAGATGGTACAACCTCACAAATTTAGCGAGCTACACTGCAATTATCTCAATTTTTAGCAATTATCTCAATTTTTAAAGACATCGTCCATACACCCGTCGGGCACTGTACGAAATATTGTATAGCAAGCATTTTTTTATACAACAGTTTATTTCACAGTGACGGAAAATCAAACACCTTCACACCAAGTCTAGAAATGATTCAGAGGAAAAGGGTTTTCCACACGTGTCCTTCCTTGGAAGTTCAAAGTGCAGTACACGACGCAAACGTGCAACCGAACAGCACGGCGCATTGCACGCACACACTTCTCCTGCGAAGCATGTCTCACGACGCCTTCTCCTGACCCGTGGGCGAAATTTCCTGGGCCTCGTGGTGTTTCGCGTCGGCGTCGGCCGTGGATGGCGCGTGCGCGTTCGACGACGAGCCGGCCGTGCCGAGGTTGGAGACGTGGCGGTGGTGCTTACAGCGGAAGGAGCCCGGGTGCGTGGTGGGCGCGCACACGCACGAGTGGGCGCCGGCCCTGCCCCCCGCGCCGGCGTAGCTGGAGAGCGAGTCGTTGGACCACGACTTCCTCATGGCGCCCAGGCCCAGGCCTTGCAGCCTCGGCGCCGCCTGCCCGTACCGGTACGCGCGCCGCTCGCTGTCCGTCATCACCGGGCTGTCGCCGTTCATCGCCGCCTGCCGCTCCGGTGGTCGCTGCCTCTCTGCTGATCAGAATTCACAAGGCATGTGTACACATTTTAGCTAGAGCGATGCATCTGTAGGCAGGCATAAGTAGCCAGGTTCCTAACATGTTCATGTGCCAAAATAAAAGAAGGTACTGCAAACGGTTATCGATACATACCAATCGCTAATTATCGAAAGAATTGCTAATGATATAGAATTAATCTCCTTATACCTAGAGAAACAATTGAGGAGTAACTTAATGAGTACTTATCCCACGACAGAGAGAGAGAGGCTGCTCTGGTCGTACCTCAAGACTGAAGTTTGCCGGGATGCACAGCGAATGTGGAAGGAAGAAGAGGAGGCTTCAGCTGTCTGCAGCTGAAATCTGCAAAACTGGGAGAAGCTGCTGGAAATCTCCGTTTTAATAAGCTGGGCGCGGAAAGAGCAAGGGGCATATGGCATGTCGGCTGTGGCTTTGTTGACTCATCAAACATAAAGAAAATACCATTTCAACTCAACCCTGCCGTTTCTTTGGACTAAGCCAATCTTGCTTTTTCCATCTTCTGGTCTACCAGCTGCATGCTTTGTCAGGGATGGCTAATTAAGAAAGGCGACTTGAATCGCGAATACAGAAACAATCTCTTCCACAGTTGCACGGCCACGTGGACACAATCGATCCAGGTAGCACCACAGGAAACTTATAGCTCGGTTACTATCAGATACTTAATAACCCGATAGTAAACTAAGAGCATCTACAACAGTCCATATCAGCTGTTACTAAGCAGTTGTCATATTAGTATTTATGTGATGTGGAGAAGAGAAGATGAGAAGAGATGGTGAGATTATTTCTAGATGAAGAAACTAGCAAATTGTTAATACCAAAACACAAGAAACAACCAAATACTCTATTGGAGACTTACTTGTTACCTAAAAACGTGTTTTGTAGATTCCATTGTCTTAAAGCAAAATATCCACCAGATCATTTGTGCAGCCCGACTTCATTATTGATATGATAAATGAGCTAAAACATGTAGGCCAAAAAGTTGTACTTCATTATTCATCATCAAGAATCATGTACACTTGTAGCAATTAAAGTTTTAGACACAAGCTCAAGAAACAATCTATTGAAAGACTTATTTCTTTTTATTAAATTGAGTACTCTCTCTTCTTATAGTAATAAGTTAAGAAATAAACTATTGTAGATACTCTAATAGCACTAACATGCATAGTTGCATACTAACATCTATCTAAACTTCCTCTAAATCTTTATTTTGCCGTTCCATCAGGTAAGAAACGCACATCGAAACCGACGTAGACATGGTTTGTTGGCCAACTTCATGGCGGTTTCCGCTCCTTGGACCTTTGAATCCATCTGAAAGCATAATCAATTAGACATTCCAAGATTCTCCCGGCTCCAAATAACTCGGCGTTTGTAGAATGGTAGGTAGCGTAGCAAGCAGGCTTTGACTCACCACCTACGCAAACACATGTGTACCTGTCTCCTACACACATATAAAATTTATCCGAGACACTTAAAGTCTTTAAAACATGGGTATATACTTTCCCACTAAACGTATACGCATGTGTGTTGAATGTGTGCGGGGAGCAAAAGGGTGGGGTCTATGCGCGATGCGGAGTACCAGAGACGGCGAATCGAAGCTTTGAAGGCGGCGTCCGGAGTTGACGAAGATAGAGTTGGCGCCGGCGATAAGAGGCGCGGGAGCTTCTACCGGTGGCATCAACGTGGAGATGAAGGCGAGGCGCTCCATATGACGCGGTCACGCAAGCTCGGGAAGCTTCAACGGCGAAGGATGGGGCGGTGATGGTCAGCACCGGCCTTGAAGGAGAAGAGCTCGGCGGTGAAGCTCCAACCTTCTCGGGTGGAGGCGGCTAGGGCATGAGGAGCGGTGGCTCGAGACGGAGCGAGGGTGCAACCCGAGGATGTCTCGGGCTATTTATAGCCTCGGGTGGCACAGACGCCAAGGGCGGTGGCAGCGGCTATGCGGCGCGCACGCGTACGCTTAGCGACGGCGGCAGCTGCTGCCAGATGGGCCTGGGGCAAAGGTGGCACTAGGGTTTGGTGGCGGCTGGACTGGGTGGTGCGGTGCGGCTGGGCCGAGTCGATGGCTTCGCCCGCTAGGGTTTCGGTGGCGGTTGGCGATCGGCCCGGAGTTGGGCTGGAGGGTTGGGCTAAGAAAGGAAGCAACAGAAATGGGCTAGAGGAATTTCGGCCCACGAAGGTTAATGGAATTAGAAATTGATTTAGGAATTAAAGAAAAGCCGAAAATTCAAAAGGGTCAAATAAATAGCAAATAAATTCAGAAAAATCCAAGAAAATACAGAAACATTCCTTGGAGCACAAGGAACCCAATTACTCAAAAGATTGGTGAAATTTAGGAAATTTAGGAACACATGGAATTAGAAATTGATTTAGGAAATTTAGAAAATAAATTAATGTTTAGATTAGTCAAATTAAATATTTTGAATTTAGGAAATTCCCAATTAAGCATTATTAATTCAAATAAAATTGGTGAAATTTTCTAGGAACCTAAACTACTGAAAAGATTTTTGAAAAGCCAAATTTTGGGACGTTACAATAATCCGTAGCTCGCAGACCGATCCTTAATTAACTGGGCGACTTCCAAAATAATCCCTGGGCCTTGACCATTCACTGAGACGAGCTCATGCATAAATTTGCACCCACCAACTATCCATTTCGCCCAAGTCCAAACCAATTTTCAATTTTATTTCATTTCTCAAATCATTTGTAAACTTCCATGGCACACCAATGCCATGGACATAATTTAAACAATATTTAATTTTTGGTTGAAAATACTCAAATCAAATATTTCAGGTCTAAGCATGGCTAAACTTAATTTCTCAAAATTTTCTAGTTCATACTATTGCATCAACTAAATTTTATATAAGGTGAAAAGGTATGGATATTTCAATGTCAAGATTTGGTCTTACAAATGGAATTGAGAATAACTATAAATTTAAAATAGGAATATAAATTAACTTGAATATAAATAAGCATGTAATAATAATTTAAAATAAAATTTAAATAATTTTAAATACTGAGATCAAACATGATCAAGGGATGTAACTTGCCTTACACAATTAGTTGTTGTTTTCAAACGGCGTCGAAATCTGGCTCTCGGAAGTCGTTGAAATCTATATGTGAAAATAAGCCAAATTCAAACAAAATTCAAATAAACTCTAAATTAAATTATTTTGGTTTAGATAGCTAGATATTGATTTTAGATGAATTTATAAATTCAAATCACTTGAATCGGAGCTCGAACGAAGGCGAACGGACTCTCGAAAGTTGGAATTTCACATGAAATGATAGAAATTGGAATTTCATAATTCAAGGAATTATTCTTCTAAAGGAAAATACTTTATAGCACCATCATGACGTCAGTGCCAGAATTACATTTTCGGCCGGAATTATTTTGTGAAGAAAAAGGAAAAGGCACACAAGCACACACGTGGGCTGCCACATGGCAGCCACGCGAGCTTTGGCGCTGAGGTGGTTGTGACGTGGCATGCCACGTTGGCACAAAAGTGGCGGCGCACACGGGTCCGGTGGTCGCTGAAGTTTGGCAGCATGGTGGCGACCGGTGAAGTATGCAAACGAGAGAGGGGAACGCAAGGATCACAATGCTCACCTTTTTCACGAGAGAGGCGGACTGGTTGGCGCATGAGGGTGGCGGCGTGGCGGCCCAAAGGGCTCTCCGGTGAGGGGAGTGAGAGCACTAGATAGAACGTGCAACGACGAAGCCGAAGGTGGAGATGGTGTTGCCAGAGAGCCTTGGGTGGTGGTGCCAGAGGTGGCGGAATGGCTCATGGCCGGCTGCAGGGAAACTCGAATTGCGGCAAGAGGAGGAGAGGGGCTAAGAATTAGGGAATGAGATGAGGATGAGAAGGGGCTCCTTGTGCTCCTTTTTGTAGGGGTGAAGGAGCACCAAGGAGGGAGATCAATGTGGCAAAGAACGCGGCGGTGGTTGCGCGTTCCGGTGAAACGACGCGAGAAAAGGGGGAGGATAGGGGGAAAACGGGTGCGACGATTTTCAGGAGGATGATGCGCATGCTGGCATGGAGAAAGGGGAAGAAAAGCATGGCCGGTGCGGAGCTCAGTTGGGTGCGGCAATGGCGGACGTGCGGGTTGGAGGAGGAAGAAAGAAAAGGAGAAGAAGGGGAGGGGTGTGACTGACAAGGGGGCCCACAAGGCAAAGATAGAAGAGAGAGAGAGAGAGAGAGAGAGAGAGAGAGAGAGAGAGAGGAGGAGAAAGGAAGGTGGGTTGCGCCAAATAGGAAAAATGGGTGGGGGAAAAAGAAAGATGGGCCAGGAAGAATGGGTTTCGGCCCAAAAGATTTTTCTGGATTTTGAAGACTTTATCAATTACAGAAATTGAGATAAATTAATTTGGCTTTTAGAAAATAGCAAATAGAGTTCAAAAATTCTAGAAAAATCACATAAATTCCTTGAATTATTTCAAACTTAATAAAATAATTTTCAACTTAAAGTTGGCTTTTATTTTTGCACATAAATTTTTTAAAATTTCTGGAAAATAGGAAAAGCATTTTTAAAATCCAGAAAATTCAAGAAATTAATTAAAAATTTCCTTTTTAACTTTAAATCCAATAAAAACCCAGAAAACTCAATAAATTTTATCTTTGACTTTTAAATTTTAGAAAATTCAAGAAAAGCAATAAAACTCTTTTAAATTTCAGAAAATCTAATAAAATAAGAACTTTATTAATTTTATTTTGGTAACAAACCATGGGATGTTACAGGGAGGTAGCGAGGTGATGGATGGGATGGGAGGAAAGATGAGGGGCCAGATGATGCTTTCGGCGGAACGCGCCCATGCCCTAGTCGTAGGGTAGTGTGATGTCACATGGGTGGTGTGTTGAAATCCGGCCCAGGGGACAACGGAAGCGCCACGAGGCTTGTAGAGCCGTCCGGGCCAGGGGGCACAAAAACTGGGCGACTGAGCATGGGACACGTGGCGCAAGGCTGTCTTGGCTAGGGGAGCATGACATCGGGGCGGCCAGGCGCGGGTCACGCGGCGCAAGGCCGTCTAGGCAAGGGGGCATGGTATTGGGGTGGCCGGGGGCAGGACGCGCGGCACGTGGCCACGAATGAGGTGGCAAGCGGACGTGGGACGCACGGCTGGCAGCCACGTGGCATGCACAGGGCCGTCCGGGCTAGGGGCACGGACGAGGTGGTTACCATGTGCTGGATGACTGGTGTAGGACAAGTGTCGCTCGATGGGACGTCCGTGGTGCCAAAAATGATATTACACCACCCGAGCGGCAAGATTTGCTAATACCGATGTCAACGGTGCTAAATAGGGTGAAAACTCGTACAATGTATCTGAAGCCAGCGAACGTGCTGGGTGCGGCGGTATGGCTTTCTTTCAGTAGTGGGGGGAATGGCGTAATATGCAATGAAGATATGGAAAACATAGATAGAATGCATCTATTACTTGCTTACCTCTTTTTACAAAAATAGGGATATTAATCTAGAATAGTTACCAATTACAAAATAATATTAAAAATAGAAAAAATGTATCCAACTTACCATTTTGTACCAAAAAAAAGGGAACCGCATCTACAACACATGGACAACCAATGTTTGCTGTTTTTGACGTGGCATATAGAGCTAGCCAGACGGGTCGTGCCTGCTAGGCCAAAGACGAGGCACGACAACTAATCGGCTGGCCTAGCCGCACGACACGGCCCATACTATTCATGGGCCAAGACAAGACTAACATGACCCGTTAGGCACGCATACACGGTTTTAATATACATGAATAATTTTATTTTTATTTATTAATATTTATATGATTTTCTTTCCATTTTTAATACTTATATGGTTTTATTTTATAGTTTTCAAATTTTATATAGTTCATTTTATAAGTATATATAAAATTATTTTGGTTTTTTAAAAAATATATATTTTATAGGATTGTTTTTAATTTTTAATGTCTTATGAGCTAAATGACAAATGTTTTAACAAGCTAGCTATTTGAACATTAATAAAATCCTATTACATTTTCAATATGATTGTCTCATTTTTTTCAATTTTCATGTCTACTTCTAAATTCTACACATTTTTCTAATTTTTCTGGATTTTTTTGTATTTTTTTCATTCTGTCGGGCCAAACGGTCTACATTCGGCCCGATGGGCTAACGGGTCGTCTTGCCCAAAGATTTGCACGAAACTGGCCGAAGGTCAGGTTCTGGCTGTCGCCCCAACCCATGTAATAATTCCCAAGACGCGGCACGAATAATAGTTGGCCAGAATGGGTTGGGCCGACACGGACCCGTGCCAGCCGAGCCACCCATTTGGCCAGCACTGGTGGTATAGTAAAGATGGCCATGAGGCCATCAGCATCCTGCTTTGACATGATCATCTTTGTTTCTCCTGCATTATAAACCTTGAAAGCCCCCGCTCACGCGCGGCAAGAGGTAACAACACAACACAAGCCACTTGAGGAAACCACTCAATACACAATGCCAAGCCTTGGCACGCTGCTGCACCTCCTCTCCTTGCTTGTCAACGTCGCCGTCGACGCCGCCCACCGCCTCGCGGAGCTCATTCTTTCGGCGTTGTTCCGCCTGTCCATGCGAGGGCGTCTTCTCGAGGTGGTGTCCACCGAGCAACACGACCGAGGGCTTCCCGTGGCGCGGTACGATAAGAAGCATGGAGCGGAGCAAGAAGCAGCGGAGGAGCGCTACACGTTCTGCCTGAGCGGCATCGAGGAAGGTGACGAGGTGAGAGTGCTCAGGTGCCGACATCTGTTCCACCGCTGCTGCCTCGACCGATGGCTAGTGGACGATGTATTTTGGTGGGTCACTTACTTTAAGTGGCTCGGGGGTTGGGGTGGTCCTGGAATCTCCTAACGGAGAGACCTTAAAGTATACCATTCAATTAAACTTTCAGGCCACTAACAACGTGGCAAAATATGAAGGTTTACTGGCTGGCATACAAGCTGCGAAAGTGCTCGCGATTCGACGACTACTCATGAGAGGAGAATATCAACTAGTCATGAATCATGTCGGAAAAGAGTACCAGTGTTCTAATCCGACCATGTCTCGGTACTTATCAGAGGTTCAAAAGCTTGAAAAGCATTTTTTTGATTTCGATGTACAATTTATCCCTCGAAAGGATAATTTCCTCGCAGACTAGCTTACTCGTATAGCTTCTTCCTGATCACAAGTACCAAAAGGAGTCTTCTTGGAACAGCTCCAGAAGCCGTCTCTGGTTGAAATATCATAGACAACTCCTATTGAGACAGCCTCTCTAGAATATAAGGACACCTGGATGAATCCCATCTACGAGTATCTTCAGACGGGTACCATACCCGACGATGATCTCAAGGCAGATCACTTATCCCGAAAGGACAAAATATATACTTTGGTCGAAGGAGTCCTCTATAAACGAGGCACTCAAGGGGTACTCATGCAATGCATAATCACAGAGAGAAGGACTAAACCTCTTTCATGATATACACGGAGGCATCTGTGGAACTCATATTTCCTACAGAATGCTGGTCGGAAAAGCCTTTCGACAAGATTTTTACTGGCCAACAGCTCTCTACGATGCCAAAGAGCTGGCTAAGAAATATGTACAATGCAAGTTTCATAGCAGGCAAATACACCAACCGGCTCAGGCATTATAAACAATTCCTCTATCTTGGCCTTTTGCGACTTGGGGTCTCAATATCTTAGGACCGTTCTCAAAAGCTCTAGGAGGCTTCGAGTTCCCTTTTGTGGCTATTGATACGTTCACAAAATGGATCGAAGTCGAACCTGTGACTGGGATAACAACGGAAGTAGCAAAACGGTTCATGATGAGAAGCGTGATCACTCGGTTTGGGGTCCCAAGTCGAATAATCACAAATAATGGTAAGCAATTTTGAGCGCAAAATTCCAAGAATTTTGCGACGAGTTGGGTACCAAACTGTGTTACGCCTCTGTTGCCCATCCTCAAAGTAATGGGGCAATCGAAAAAGTGAATGGCCAAATAATGCAAGGAATCAAAACTCGAGTCTTCGACCAGCTTATCAAGCACTCGGGGGCTTGGGTACAAGAATTACCCTCAAGATATGGGTAGTTCAGACGATCATTAGTCGAACACTGGTGAAACACCTTTTTCCTAGTTTTGGGTCGGGCCATGCTTCCACCAGAACTAAAGATCAGGTCAGCAAGAGTTGAAACTTTCAAAGAGTTAATCTAAGAACAACTTCGAGCGGATGACATTAACTCGCTCAAGAGAAGAGAAATCAAGCCTTAACTGCATCAACGAGCCTACCAAAGAAACCTCGCAAGAAATACTATGATTGTAAGGTCCAACCTTGTAGCCTTGCTGTAGGTGACTTGGTATTAAGGAAGATTCAATCTTAATCTAATCGGAACAAGCTTTCTCCCAAGTGGGAAGGTCCTTATACCGTGGTCGAAGTCATGCAACTAGGTTCGGTACGACTAGCAATGGAAGACGGTCAAATTCTCTCCAATTCCTGGAACATTGACCAGTTACGCAAATTTTATGTATAACCAACCAACCCTACAACAAAGCATCAGGTTCTTTCTATCTTTATTGTCTTACTTTGAGTAGCGCATTGTTAATTTTTCGATCATTACCTGGTCATAAGTTCTCCTACAACCAGTACCTAAACTTTCTTTGCACTGGTTGAAAGGATGGTGACATCACCTAGTCAAAGCCTTTCCTTTCTGCACGTGGTCCTGCCCACTAGAAGGAACTTCCTAGTGTCGACTTGTTCCTACAATTTCGACCAGTGCGAGAAAATCATGATTGAAAAACTATAAGTTAGATAAACCTCTCTCTTTTTAAGAAAACCCATTTCACACTATTTACTTGGTTTATCTAAGTAAACTAAGTAAATAGTCGGGGGCTAGGAAAAAGCTATCAATATGACTTCAATTCTTAGTCTTAATCTCTTTTTCCATTCATTATCTTATAAGTTACTAACTACTCGGCAAGATGATTTGCAGGAAGAAGAAAGGATTATATATACCAACAATAAAAACTTATCTTTACAGGTTTCAAGTACAGACTACTCTGACGAGGGAGATCCTATTTGCATCTCCTCCGTGACTTCCTCATCGATCGACTGCATTTCCTCTATCAACCGCTTCGCTTCTGCTTCAGAGCAATCGAAGTCAGCTTTGATTGGTTGTAGATTAATATTGGGGTCAAGAGCCTTAAGTTTTACCAAAACAAAACTTATTGTACCCTTGACCGCCTCTTTTATCGAATCGGCTTGGTTGGTCTTCAAAGTGGTCACCAACTCTTGCAAAGTTCCGACTTGATCACCAATAGTACTCGAGTGAGCAATCATCATGTCTTCACGAGGAGTGATCCCCTCAGCATGAAGCCCGCCGACTACATTGTTCAGAAAAGAAATATTGTCTTGAAGGTTGACCTTCAAGAACTTCATCTCCTCCTGATTACGAGTCGAAGCCTCATGGAGTCGTTTTATTTTGACTGCTTGCTCTGAAAAGAATAAGACCAGTCAGGTAAAATGACCTCAAAATGAAAACAAAAATAATCACAGGTAAAGACTTGCTTACCTTCTAGTCGAGAATCTAACTTCTTGACTTCATCGTGGTGAGAGGCAGTGCTCTTTATATAGCGCTCCTCCCATGATTGGACCTCTTGATCTTTTTCTTTGGCGATGTGGGAAATCTCGTGAAGAACCAAGGTCTTTTCTTTGACCTCGGTTACGAGCTTTCCCACTTCGACCTCTTTTTCTGAAAAGAAATAAGAGTTAGAAAAAGAAAAAAAGGTCGTAAGCGGTTTTAACTTCAGCACTTACCGTTTATTAGTCCCTGCAATTTTTCAATTGCAGAGTTTGCCTCCTGAAGCTTCTTCAGAAGGGCTTCGTTCTTCTCACTTAGCTTTTTCGTCTCGACTTTCTCAAAGTCGAGTGAATCAGCTAAGATCTTCTCGTCACTCCTGAACCTACAGAAGAAAAGAGCAGACATGAGCATAGAACAAGCGGTCGTAAGTTTTTCTACGACCGATATCTAGTCGTAAGTTTTTCTACGACGAGCCTCTGGTCGTGGGTTCTCTTATGACCAATACCTAGTCATCAGTTCTTCTATGACAAGTCCTCTGGGCATAAATTCTCCTACGACCAGTACCTAGTCGTAAGTTCTTCTACGACAACCCCCTATAAGCACTGTGCAAAGTGGTCGAAACATAAATGACTATGAGTAACAGTTACTTACCATCTCTCTACCTACTCGCAGAGTACCACTTTCTCTTGTCGCAGCTGGAAAAGTTGCCTATTGTATTCAGCAACAGTTACAATTTGTTCCAAAGCTTTTGCATAAAGAAAGACAGTAAGAAGCGAGAAAAGACACGTATGTGAATACCGAATGGCAGGTACTTACATTCATAAGACAGTAAGAAGCGAGAAAAGACACGTATGTGAATATCAAACGGCAGGTACTTACATTCATAGTTGTTCGAGCAAACGAAGATAACACCCTCATGGGGTTCTTCAGTTCGTCGATCTCTCGAACTCGGTCCCACCACACCTTCTTGAGATGTTCGTCGTCGAAAACATCCCCTCTGTTGGGAATGTCTTTAGGGTGAGGAACACGAGCACGAGATCTGAACGCACGAGATCCCATGACGGTAGCAGGGCCGAAGAACCCGAAGGAATGGTCGAAGAAATTGGACCCTTCCTCTTCTTCGGTGGTAGCAGCATTAGTAGCTTAACCTTGGGAGCTAGGAGGAGCATCTACAACAATTTCCTTCCCAGCGAGGTGATCGAATGCTTCATCCCTATGGCCGGATGCTTTCACCGCTACCTCTGCCCTCTCCGCTTCTGGCTCCACGACCACCTCAGTAGTCATAGCCGCTTCAGCAAAAATGACACCTTCCACCACTCAAACGGTGGACGATCCTTTGACCACCACCACTGTCATTTCTCTAACTGCCGGAGAAATGGCAGTGGGTTCCTCGACAAGAACGTCCTTGATGGTTAGAGGGGTCGGGCTGAGATCATAAAAAGGGAAACACGTCAAATGTTAAAAAGCAAAAGGTAAATATTGTTCTTACACTTTTGTCTTTCTACATACCTTCGTGTGCCAGACTTGATCTTGAATTTAGAAGAAACCTTCCCTAGGGAAGATTTCTTTGACTTCTTCCCAACCACATCTGGTCGAGACTCGAGTTGGGGAGTGAGAATAGCCACGACCACATCTGGTCGTGGGTCTTGAGCGAGCACTGCCGCTCCTTGAGCCTCCTGGCTCTCCGGATGGTCGACACCTGTCTCGACCACCTCAAGGGCAGCACTGCCCTTGACCACAGGTACTACTGGTGCTACAGTTTCCTTCACAAAAGATATAAAACTCTTCCAGTTCTCATTTTCTAGTTGCTTGACAAAGTGTAAGGACTTGGGATTATCACTCCCAAATCCACTGTGTAATACTGAACTAGTCCCATGATCAGTGGCTAATTCACATAGTAAACAAATGTGGTAACATCCGTAATCGCAAAACTTTAATAATAAATACAAGAGTTGATTACCAGATAGGCTTTCGAGCCAACAATGATGAACACAGCGGAAGACAGAGAAAGAGTAGTAGAGCCCAGCTAATCTGCCACAAGCAATCGACTGGGGTAGCGGCCTAGTTATCGAGATCTTCAGCAGTTGCGAAGTCCTTCTCCTTTGATCAATATTTTATTAAGCAAGGTGAGTACAAATGAATGTACTCCGCAAGTTACACCCAATAACAGATTATAATGCATGAGGGTATAATAAAGGATAGCTTATAGGGTTTATTTTGCATAAAGCGATGTTTTCTTTGAATACTTCTACTAAGTTCCAAAGCAGTTATTCTATAATTAAAATTCATTTTGTAAATTCTCAAGTTTTATAGTAAGATAACCTCCATACAAGAGTGGTGAAGGATACCCTCTTATCACATGGCTACCCGCCCAATTTCCTGATTGGATAAGATATCCAGAATCATTTGGTAAAATCTTTTGAAATCGAAATCAAAATCTATACTTTGCATTGGCTTTGCTTCAGTATGTCCATGACTGTGGACACGACTATTCGAATAGTTTTACACTCTACAGAGATTGTACAGCTTTACCCACAAGAGATAATCACTTGTAATGTCCGCTCACACACTTTCGAAGGTGTGCGACTAAGAGATTATCACAAGGCCTTCACAATGCACCATCCCACTGTAGTCCCGCCTCGCTAAGGTTTCGCTTCATTTGGATTGAACCATCCGCTGGATTTAAGCCCCCTCTTACGCCATGTGGGAGTATATATAAAAGTAGGTCATAAAAGACACCCACGCAACCGGATGGTACAACCACGGTGAAATGATACAAATTAGTTAGCCAAGTCCCCCCCCCACTCTGGACATGTGGTTATACGGTAAGGCTTGGCAAGATGCGGCTTGAAGTTCCGTCCTTAACTGACTTGGGCGACTTCGAACAAAACCCATGGGCCTCAACCATACCCAATTGAGCACGTGCATAAACATACACCCACCAAACATCCATTTCGCTCAAGTCCAAACCAATTTTTATTTTGTTTTGCTTTTCAAAAAAAAATCATTTGCAAAAAGTCATATGGTAAAACAATATCATAGGCTCAATTAAATTATATTTGAACATTTGGCTAAATTCCCCCAAATTCAATATTTTTGGTCTAAGCATAACTAAGCATAAAGTTTTTCAACATGTTCTAGCGCATACTATTGTATCAACTAGGTTTTCATCTAAGGTGTCAAGGTAGGTTTATTTCAATGTCGAGATTAGCAGTACAAAGGATTTAGGCATAACTATAATTTAAAAATATGTATTTAAATTACTTTGAATAGAAATATGTATGCAATAATAATTTAAAATAGAATTTAAATAATTTGAAATACTGGGATCAAATATGATCAAAGGATGTAACTTGTCTTGCTTATTTAGTTGTTGTTCTTAAATTGCGTCGGAATCTGATTCTTCAAATACTTCCGGTTTCCCTAGAGTCGTCGAAATCTATACGCGAAAACAAACCAAATTCAAATATATTCAAATAAAGGAAACACTTCGGACGAGAATAAACATATTGAACAACATCTTGAAAGACGAAAGTATTTCAGATGAAACTAATTATACCTAGTGGAGTTGATGAAGCAAATTCTTCAGACGAAGTATATCACAAGGAGTTGATGAAAGAAATACTGCAGATGAAAGTAGAATCAAAGGAAGTCGATGAAGGAAATACTTCAGACGGAGTATAACCAAGGAGTTGATGAAGGAAACACTATAGAAAAAAGTTGATAAAACTAACATGGAGAGAGAATATTCACAGAAACATTCCTCATTGCTTACCTAGATAGGAGAGATTACCTGGTTAGGTAATACTCTCAGATCTGCTTTCAGGTCACAAAGGGTTTTGCTATTGAGAATGGATGATGACAGACGATACGTAGAGCCTAGGTGATATTGTTTTCCTTAACATGCTACCTAGTACTCACAAGCACTCTCTCTAGGTATTCTTTGTATACAATTATGATGATCATACAGTCAAAATCAATCCTCTTATATGCTCTCATGATTATTTTGGTTATTACTTCCTGATTATTTTACTAATTAACTTCTGATGGTGGATCTAGTGAACTTACATGAACTA
Organism: Phyllostachys edulis; assembly: GCA_036346405.1. NCBI lineage: Eukaryota > Viridiplantae > Streptophyta > Magnoliopsida > Poales > Poaceae > Phyllostachys > Phyllostachys edulis. The sequence goes on along the minus strand of CM070550.1, from coordinate 79,192,965 downwards.
GCATACTATCAATGACCTAAAATGATTATTTACAATTCATTGTCTTTAATTTGTTCATGCAATCATTTGTTTAACTCTAACAATTTTCAATTACAATCTAACCTATGGGTAATGCCCTATTTGGTTGGCTACGAACTAATCATTTCTATTATCCCTGTCTTATTCTGATTAATTGATTTCAATGTACTTAACCTTGGTCACTAATTACTACTTTACACAATATTATATGCTACAACGTTTGCTAACTGATTAGCACTAGTAGCCAACTGCAAGGTTCACTCACTATTTAATAATGTTAAATTGTCCACTAACTTGATTTAGCTACCAGCATTCTTTTACTAATTATACAATTATCCATTTCCGAATTTTTGGAGTTTTAGCAATTTCATAAATAGAAATCACTCATTAGAATTATTAGAATATAGCAAAAAGGAGTCCAAAATTAATGGGAAAATTCATATAAATTTCCTAAGATATTCTGGACCTAAGTAAAATATTTCAAACTCAAGATTGGTATTTAATTTTGCAAATAAATTATTTTGGCTTTAACTTAAATAGGAAAAGGCTTTTAAAATTCCAGAAAATTCAGAAAGCTCAAGAAAATAATTAAAATTTTCTTTGTAACTTTAAATCTAATAAAAACCCACAAAACTCAATAAATTATATTTTTTTCATTTAAATATATATGAAATTCGTGAAAAGCATTAAAACTCATAAAATCCAATAAAATAATATTTTATTAATTTGAAATTGGTAACAGAATTTTGGGATGTTACACAAAGCCACGGGAGGCAGAAACTACGAAAGTCTTATTGTCATAGTAGAAGGGTACCTTGATCTTGGGGGCTTTGCGCTTGAGAGCATTGATGCTCACTTCGATCGCTATTGCTTCCTCTACAGCAGCCATGTCTGCAGCAAATTTTGCAAAGGGAGCAGTGGAGCTGCAACTTGCGCCGCCCTTGTCGGCGACTTTCACGAGCCGACGCTTCTTGGCCAAAGGAGTATCGACTTGCTCCGCCACCGCGCCGACGACCATCAATTCGACTTCTTCGTCGTCTTGACGGTCTTCCATGCCTACTTTCTGCAGAAATTAGAAAAAGAAATATGACTAAGCAGTCGTAAGTTTTGCTACGACGATTCTCTGGTCGTAAGTTCTTTAGGGACAAGTACATAGTCATAAGTTTTTCTACGACAAGACCCTGGTCGTAAACTCTTCTGCGACCAGTACCTAGTCGTAAGTTTTTCTACAACAACACCCTGGTCGTAAATTCTTCCACGACCAATGCCCAATCGAAAGTTTGTAACACCCCAACCCATCATGAGCCTAGAATGTTACTAAAACAACCTATTAGCAAATTAAAAAGTCTATGTCATTACACTAAATTTTGGCAGAGTCTCCTTTATATAGTTAACCATACAAGGGATTCTAACATTTAACCATAACATAAACAATTATATCAAATATCCAACTTAAATCATAATCATAGGAACCTCCATGAAAATGCTAGTCGCCTCTATTACAAAGTAACAGATGCATAAAGACATAACCAAATAATATCGTCTTAGCAGATTGCTCAATTATTACATCCTATTTCAAAATTTTAGCATTCAAGGAGTTATTCGTGGTGGAGTGCATCAATCCTTATTTCTAGCCCTTCCCATGCATGTCGTCCGTGTAACAGGTACCTAAAAGATAAACAAACAATAAGCGTGAGTCCACGACTCAGCAAAGTACAAATAAGACAATAATCCAAGATTCATTCTTAACACCGTCAACCATTCACCATACTTCATCTCAAATCAGCTTGTGTGCTCATGCAATGCAAATGCCACAAATGCATCTTTTCTTTACTCTTTGCATTTACCGGTAATGCGGAGTATGCATCCGTCGATGCATACCCATGCCTGTGCCTTCTAGCACAGGGACCATAAGCTCACACTCCATGAGTGTGGGGACCTCATGCCCGTCTAATACATAACGGGGACCTCAAAAATCAATACTTGGCCACCACGTAGCCAAGTCTCAAGGATAAGGACATGATGCATATGAATTTATTCATTTATTCATCCTGAGAATGTAACGAATAGTAGCGAAAATCATGAATAAAGAATATAAGTATTCATTAACATTCTCTTTAACTTTTCTACCCACTAATTGCACTTGCCTCAACAGTGTGAAGCTTGACGATATGAAAAGGGCGCTGCCCCCGGATTCAAACCACCACCTAAACATTTTAATAACCACACTAAGAGTACATTTCTGAGCATATGACATTGTTTAAGACAAATTATATAATTATCTACGCTCCTTAGCGCAACCCAAACATCACTTCCCAAGAACATCGATCTGTCCCAAACAGGACAGTCCTCTTATAAAAATCGTAAATTTTCATCTGTTTACCCAAAAATGGTGCTCCTTGATTCTCTGGAAATATTACTAAATTACCCACATTAAACTAGTTGGTGAGATTCCCAGATTCTGTCATTCACTATCTCTACTAAACAGATTATTAAAACTACCAGAAGCTGGCAGATGTTCTGGACAGCAGAACTAAAATATTCATAACTTTCAGTATGTTCATCCAAAAATTACATTCTTTAGCTTTCTGGAAACCTTATTAGATCATATACAACTTTCATTTTGGTGGTATCCTCTAAATAATTTGCTAATTTCTATTATCTCGCTAACACAACTTGCCCGAATCCTGACAGAACCTTGGGACAGCAACATTGTAAAATCCATAACTAACAATTCGTTCATCCAAATGACCTGATCCAAGATTATATGAAAATATAACGACGCTACCCACAAATCTCTAGGAGACAACTAGATCAAATTCTGCAGTTAACAACCCTAAAACTACAGATCACTACAGATTGCCAGAACTCGATCTATTACCCGATCTACTGGACAAATCTCTACCGACAGGAAAGACTGAACACAAAAGAGGAGAAAATTGATTGCTACCCTTGGAGAACGAGATGACGAACATGGATACCCAGCGAGGCTCCTTCCTTTCCTTCCACTTTTCCTTCTGTCCTTCTTCTTCCTTTATCTTCCTTGGTCGGCAGCACCCGAAGGAGGCTTCTCCCTTCCTCCTTCTTGGCTGACAGCAAAGGCTAGGGGTGGAGGGGGGTACTATAGCACAGCGTAGCACTGTAGCATGGTGGCGGTACTATAGCATCAGTACTGTAGCTGCCCTAGGGTTCTCCCCTCTCCTTATTTAGTTTGTGGCTCGTTTTCCCATGGGCCATGGCCCACTATGCCTATTTTCCCCGCTTGACTATGGACCGCGTGGCCCATTCCTCTCCCAATCTCTAAATTTTCTCTTTTAATTATCTTGATTCCCTTTCTAATTTTTATTGCACACACTAACGACAAATGAGATATTACAAAGTTTTTCTACGACCACAAGATCCTAAAGATGAAATCAATTCTTAATTACCTTTAGGCATTCCATCTTGTCCTCTGCGGACAGGACTGCCAAGATTTGAGAAACCACCACATTCGGTGGCGGGGATTTCTCATAAATGAGCTTGACTCAAGCGTCAATTTCCTCTTGTGAGAGATCTGCAGGAGCATGCAAACTTTCAATAAGCCAAGTTCGAAATTAACAGAAAGAAAGCTAAGATTGGAAGTGTACTTACCCTTCTCATAATCTCTGGTTGGATCTTGTGGCCCCGAATACCTCCACATGGGATGAGCCCTCTTCTTCAGAAGGCTAATGCGGCACGTGATGAAATCCTTCACCATGTGCCATCCAGTGAGCCCCTCTTCTTTCGAGTCTTTGATGGTTTGAATGAAAGGGGCGATCCGACCAAGATCCTTGAAAGTCGAATCTCAGGAAGGGATCTTCTTGACCGAATTTTCGGCGAAGGAGAGGCTGTCCTCACTGGTCGTCTCCTAGTAGAACCACCTCTTCTTCCATCCCGGCTACGACGACCGGGTGAGCATCTGAATATACTCCTTCGACTTCCCGTCGTGGAGCTTCAGACTACAGCTACCGGCGACTCCAGCTAGCCTGGTCATTCCATAGAAGTACTGGAATAACTCCAAGTCAGCCGGAATTCCCAGGTAGGCCTCGCACAAGTAAACGAGCACGCCCAACATCGTGATGGAATTAGGAACGAAGTTCACCAACTCGACCCCAAAGTGTTCTAGTACAAGTGTGAGGAAAGGGTGAGCAGGTAAGCGAAGACCACACTCACAGTATGCCTAGAAGACAGGAATTTGCCCAATCTCCCCCGACGGCCAATGCTGCCCAGCAGCCTTAATCCACTTCACGAACTGCCTCTTCGGGATCTTCTCGGCGGCGACCAAAGCCTTCATCTTGGTCGCGTCCATCTCCGATTTGGCCCATTGGGAAGCGGCTCCAGCCATCTTTCTCAAGGATCGGAGATTTAGATTTAGAAAGATTTCAGGAGGACGCTCGATTTGGTTGGCGACGGAGAGCGCGAGAGCTTGATGAACAGTGGGAGCGATTTGGGGGAAAGGTAAAAAAACCGAAGTCTCACTCACGGTAAGTATTTATAACCACGCACCTGAGTTAAAGACGTGGTGACCCAACGGTTGCCACCACTCCAGGAATCGCTCAAACAAACAGGTCTATGAGAGTCGATTGAGATTCTTTAATTTGCCTGCTCGAGAAAACCGAGTCTGTCTTTACACCTCAAGTAAAATTACCTTCTTGACTAAGTCTTTTTCTGGTAAAATGAAACATCAATCAGAAAGGTTTTTCTTTCGATTACAGTACTGCGACCACCTGGTAATCATAAGATATCCTACGACCACCTTGTAAGTCGTAAGATTTTCTACAAACTTTTTGACCAAGTTAATTTCTGGTCAAATGGAATACCGGTCAAAGAGATTTTCCTTCGACCACCTACTGGTTGAAAGATCATCTATGACTCCATTTTCAAGTAAGTTATTTTCACTTGAAGCTGGGGGGCTAGATGACGAGGATATAATAATCCTCATTTAATTATTTATCTATAATTCATATTATGGATAAATATACTGTCATATGGTTCTTGAGTATACCCCTTAATATTCATAAGGGAGAAGCTGGAGGTCGTAAGTTCTTCTACGACCACCCTATAGTCGTAAGTCCTTCTACAACTATCCCCTGATCGTAAGTCATCCTACGATCAGTCTGTGGTCGTAAGCTTTACTACGACCACCACCTGGTCGTAAGTTCTTCCACAACCAGTCTCTAGTCGATAGGGCTTACAGACATGTGGGCCTAGTCGATCAGGGAATCTTTTGCACCATATCTAAGGATACATGTAGTCAATTACGCTGTTATTCTTTGGAATAATAGCACGATTTAACTCTCTGTCATGGTGATAACTGCTTAGCGACGTGGGAACATTACTACTCCCACAATAATCTCCAGTAACGACTCCATCATCTGAAGCATTAAGGCGCCCTTTGGACTGGAGAAACGGTAGTCCACTCCGAGGACTGTATAAAAGGCGGGATCATCAGGAGAAAAGAGAGACACGCAATCAGGAACACAAGACATCTCACCCGAGTCTTTCTCTTGATTCTTTAAACCAGCATACTCAATACATCCACACAGGAGTAGGGTTGTTATTCTCTCTGGAGAAGGCCCAAACCTGTATAAAATTCCCCGTGTCGCTCTCTCTGCGTGTTTGAGTCTTGGAGACCCCCCGAATCAAACAATCTTTACGTAAGTTCGATTCTAATACACCGACAAAGAGGTAATATCATAGACGGTTCATATTGAAAATCGTCTGTAAAAGTATCACATATGGTTTTGAACAATAAATTGTCTGTGATATTTAATAATATCTCGTTTAAACGTCGGTGATAATAAAAACAGACACCACGTCATCTGATTGCTCGTTTAAATGCACCACGTCATCTCTTTGTCTCCCACGCTAGTTGCTACGGCTCCCATTGTATCTCTTCGTCTCACGTGTCGGTCGCTACGGCTCCCATGTTTTATAAATAGACATCTGCTTTCGAAAGTGATTTCTCACAAACTTCCTATTTCTTCAAACTGCATTCTCTGGTCGAAATGGCATCCCCCTCTTCTTCCTCTCCAGTGCCAATGTGTCCTCTCATGCCAGCCGTATTGGCCTACATTGTGGTTGTCTACTCGCACCTCTCTGGTCGCAACCTGGCCTAAGCTGCGGACAAGCCTTCCGTTCATAATGACATCCGCTCTAGGCCCTCTGATCTACCGGAGACCATAGCGGCCATCGTCGGTCGACTGGAGCTCCTCCTCTGATGGACCAATGTGAGGGTCTCCGGCATCCAGCGAGTAAACCTCATCGTGGAGATCGTCTTCTGGAACTACTTCGTCTGCACTGAGGATGAAATCTGGAGAGTCGAGGACGACATCCGGATGGCAGGATAGCGGGTCGACCTCGCCGAGACGGAGGAGGCCAGGGTTGATGGCCTCTGGGCTATCATGTACTTGGTTATGGAGTCCGAACGGCTACAAGCGCGATTGGAGCGTGCAAGACAGTAGGTGGAGGCGTTTGATCAAACTGTCACTGATCCTACCACCGCTGAAGCCGAGGAGAAGGCTTACGGAGATTTGAAAGCTAAAATAGGATCGCTGATCCTTTTTATCGTTTGTGATGTAAAAACTGTCTTTTTTATCGTCCCGCCACTAGTGAATTGTCGACGATGGTCTTTGGTAAAGTATACCCCTAGCTTTGTCTTCAATTTTATTGTTTATTGCACCCTAGAATTTACTTATTTATTGCGAAGTAGGTACCTCATGTGGTTATGTACCCATGACTCGTTTTAATTAGTTAAGTGCATGGAGAACACCAAAAACGTCACGCCCCATGCCAGTAAAAAATGGTTATTTACTAGAATCGTATCACAGACAGTTCTATTATGGAACCGTGGTTCCATAATAGAACCGTCTGTGACATTCCTTTATTAATAGGAGCCCGCTAGAGTTTGCACCCTAACTCGTCACTCCCCAGCGCCCTTACTCTCGCCCATTCCTGTGAGAACCCGCGTAATTAAACCAAGCTTATCAACAGTAATCATGTAATTAACATAAGTAAAAATTTCATTAAAACATGTCAAGCATAATCTCAGTAAGTAATCAATTATATAATTAACGAAATGAACCTTGTAATCAAGCAAATATTATTTATTCACATCACAGTTTACAACAGTCCATTTACAAAATTGAATTAAAATATTACAACCCAATGCTTAATTCTGAATTAATATTACAAATCTTTTACAACACCAATTACAAACATAAATCAATGTACAATTGATTTGCTTGCATCCATTTCATCTAAGCTTTCCTTTGCCACCTCATCCAGCTATCCTCCGCTTTTCCTGTCTTGCAACCAAAAGCTCAAGAGGCAGTTAGCAAAACAGAAAGTAGTAGTGCCAGCTAGAGTAGAGGAGGGGGATTGCCGTCAGTATACCCAAAGTTCAATAGGTCTTCCATACTAACCTAGGTTAACCTGGTCCCTCGATCGCCAAGATGACCTGACCAACCAAGTTAGTCGGCACTGGTGGCAACCAAGATATCCAAAGCTAACCTAAATAAGTAGGCAACCATTTCTCAGAGGGGTTTTCATCATTCGGCGTCATGAAAGCCAACACCCACCGTATTTCTTTTACCTCAGCCGCGTTAGAATCCGACAATACAATCCCATTCATATCCGCCCTCTGTTCAACACATCATCGGGCATACCGAATCCAACACCCACCATATATAATTTCGATCAACCGGAAAGCCCACAGTGGTAGCCAACTTAGCCTCAGCATCATTATTTAGCCCATTTGCATCACTGAAGAGAGCGACCAAGAATAGGAAGTAATAGAATCAAGGTAAATAGGGTTGTGATAAAAGGAATAGGAGCGCTTGAGAAAGCTTAAAATTACCACAAGTGAGGATGAGATCAAACCCAAGTCAGGATAAGATCACCCACAGCCCCAAATCCATTCCCCCATTTCCCCATCCACAACATCCAAGAAGGAGAGAGAGAGAGAGCGACCAGAGCTCAACCTCCCAAAGCCTTGCCACAAGGAGGAAGAAGGAGGCACAAAGGAAGGAGAGCATCGGCATGGTCACCACCAAAGACAAATGACGATCAAGACTCGACGCTACCATCCTAACCCCAATCAAAACCAACAAGGTAGCCATCTCCCCAATCAATCCATATTTCTACACAATCGCTATGCATCATTTCGAGCCATCAAGATGCAAGCATCAATCATCATCTCCCCACAACCATCCCTTATGCACATCCATAAACCCCGGTCAAAGATCGCAGAGCAAGGGAGGAGCAAGGATCGAGAGAGGTAGGCGTGATACCTCAGTTAGCCTCAGCCGAAATCACCACCACAAATTCCTTTGTGGCATAATCATTAGTAGCCGAACCACCACCAGCATCTCGCATATGCATCAACCAAACATCAATAAGCATAAGAATTGAATCAACCAAATCAAGTAAAATTGAACTAATCAGAAGGGTTAGGGAGAAGAGGATCTCGCCAGGTCTGTTGAGAAAAGGTAGGGAGCGAGGGGCCGGGCTATGGCCTGGCCATGGCAGCATGGCCAGAGGCGCGGACCCCGAGGCGGGCAGAAAGCACCGTGGCTGCCCCAGCCACGGATCGAGGACGAGGAGGCGGTGGCGTTCAAGGGCACGAATCCCAAGTGAGCCAAATGAAGCAGTGAGGGCAAGGCAAGCAAGGACGCCAATGAGGGGAGAAGAAACCGGGGAGAGAGGAAGAAGCCGGGTAAAGGGAGGCGCAGGGCCGAGCGGCAGTGGAGGAACCATGGGGGGCGGCAGCGACCTCAGTAGATGAGGAGGAGAGGAAGCTCCGTGGGGCAAAAGGGCAAAAGCAAGGCAAGATTTCAGGAGTGGAGAGGAGGAGAGAGTTGTGAGGAGAGAGGATTTGAGGAAGAAGAAGCAAAGATAGGAGCCCCCGTAAGTGGCGGCGGATTGGAGATGAATGGGTTAGGTGGATTTAGTGGCGGGTTAGAGAAGAAATAGGGAAGGGTAAAATTGAAAATAGAATGGGGTAGAACTAGGGTTAGAATTAGTGTTAGAACTTAGGATTTAAGTGCTGATTTTTAGTACATCTAGATTAAACCATTAAATTGACACGTTAGCAATTATTTAGTTGGATTAGAATAATTAAGATAATTAACCTTGTAGTTATTTAAAAAGTTAAAGAATTTATTTCCGCCTTAAATGAAATCCTTTAGAAGTATCTGAGCCAATAAAACTTGTTAGGCTTACTAAAATGCGGTTGTGTGTAATTTTCTTATAGCTCATTAGATTGTGTGCATCGTCGAGACTAACCCTAGAACCGGTATGCTAGAACGATAGTAATTGGAGAGTGCTAACTGACCGGGGGTTCGAAAAATGTTATTGATCTAAAATCCACTAATAAAAAGAATCATCTAACTAATATACATTTAGTAGCACCAAAACGTCACTAAGTATTTACTTTATTATTTATTATCCGTTCCGTTGCATATTTGCAGCAAACGAGCCGACGTAGGCGGCAATAGTTGAATCGGAATTTATTGACAGTGATCTTTTCTACTCTTTCGAAGGCAAGCTACTCTCTTGTTCATTAATATAGCTATATTAAATTTAAACATTACTTTGCTCTACCTTATATATATTGCATCAAAACTATTTCTCAAAAACTCAAATCAAATGAATGAGTCAAGGATGAAAAGATGAGAAAGATGTTAGAGATGAAAAGAGTTGAGAAATAAGAAATGAAAGAAAAGCAGAGTAATATTATGGTTGGTAAAGGGGGCCCGTGGTCAGGATGAAAGAGGGCAAGAGGTGGGACCCTTTACATATGGTTATAATATAAGGACAAACAAAACTCTTACTCGGTCAGAGGCCGTATCTTAAGTGCCAACCATTTTCCTGTTTTCGACAGGCAGAAAATGCTACCATGTTACGTAATTATGCTCTCCACATCGGGTATGTATTATGTGTGAGTGTAGTGTAAGAAGAGGTGATATATCACTATATGGAGTGTTGGGTGCAGAGAGGATGAACTGGCCCAACCAACATTACCTGAACTCGGTGGTGGCCAGGTCAGCACCGACGGAAAGTAATGGGTGGAGAAATTAATCACGAATCGGAAAACGCTCAGATTACGAGCTCGAAATCGCATCAAAGGAAATGCGTGTACCTAGCATAAAGAGTTCGAGGATAGCTATGGGTAAAGTGGTACAAGCTGCTGTGATGCTATACAAAATCATGAATTCATGCCGTCTCTGGATTGGAGTCTCTACGGAACCGCTAGGGTCTTTCTTCTCTCCGAGTAATCAAGTAGTCTTTTCGAATTAAAATTTGCAACCTAAGTTTTAAAGTTTATTTTCGTGAGTAAGAGAAGAGATAAGAATGTTGCTAAGGAAGAAATGTTAGAATCATCAATTGCATTTTAGCTACTAATGCTTCTTGAGTACACTATAGTACTCACTCTTGCTATCTTTCCTTGCTTAGATCCCTGATCCAACCGGAGTTAGCCCGAGTGGGATGAGGAAATTTTGCGTGTTTTGAGAAGACCGCAGTGACGGGACGTTGGGTGCGAAGCGAGGCGAGATGATCGCCTCTTGACTCGTGGGACGAGGAGACTACGGAGAAACCTAGCAGAAATAGCGGAAAGTGTATTTCCATGCTTGTAATTAAATTATTGTATTTAAAGCCTTAGGCACATGTGTGGCAACTGTTGTAATAAAGAGCGTTTCTATTTTATTGTTCTCTGCGTTATCTCGATAAATGGCTTACTATTCGTTGGAGTAGTGTTCTCTTTGGCGCATTTAATAGTAATCCGTATGCTTAAGTGTGATTACCTTCTGGGTAATGACACGGGGCGTCGCAATTCCCCTCCCCACCTGAGTGCCCCCGACCTCGACGCTGCCGCTCGAAGCCTTCTCCCCGACGGCCACCTCCAAGTCGCGCCTTCTCCCTGACCCTGTCGCCGACGCCGCCCTTCTTCTCGTCGCCGTCGATTGTGACACCACGGTTCACTGCACAAGGTACTCTTATGATAAGAGTATCTTGTGCAGTGTCACCGTCATGACACAATTATGGTGTTGCTGCCATCGCTGCCGCCGTCGGTCCAATCGACCTCCCCCCAGCCAAATCCACGTCCTCGCCGCCAGATCTGCCTTCCCCTCTTTGTCCTCTCTCCTCGGCGTGCGCGACCCCGACTACCTCTCTACCGACCTCCCCCGGCTACCTCTCCACCGATACCGGCGATGTCGAGGTAAGACATTATTTTTTTCATTTTTCATTCTTTGTTGCTTCAGTTTTTGGGTTTGAGTTTGACTTGTTTACTGATGTGGGTTGTTGTTGCTTATGCATACATGAAGGTGATGGATGTGGTGAGCTACTACCGGTGGTCGATTTGCCGGTTGCACTTGGGTAACTACTCCCCTTTACTCTCTATCTCTTTCCCTCCCCTTGCTCTATGATGCGGGTGATGGATGTTGTGGGCTATGGTGGGTGTTCTGTGATAGTTGGATGATATGGGTGGGTTCTCTGTGTATGATATTGGTTCATGAGATGTGGTTCAGATGGGGCAAAACATCAGTCTATACACATAATTTTTTTTGTACATGTAAATAATCTTATGGTATGTTCCTATATGGTATTCTGCTTTTGGAAGCTGCAATTAACTTTTCAAATTTGTAAAGGTTAGGCTAATTTGTAAAGCTACAATTAACATACAAATTTCTGGAATTTTTACCTAGCTTGTACCTCTGATTATCAATTATTTATTAATTGGTGTGTATTCTATTCTGAAACAAGACCAAATGAGTCAAAAACTACTACAACACCTCTTCACCTGCCTCTCGCTATTCATTTCATCTTTATGCGTGTAAAGTGTTCATGCTTAGGTCAAGTTCTCCTCCCTTGCGTCCCAGTCGTCCTACCATTTCATTCCCGATCTCTTATCTATAAAATCTCCAAACAAAGGGTCGCTATGCCTTTAAAACGGTTTCATATATATATATATATATATATATATATATATATATATATATATATATATATATATATATATATATATATATATATAGAGAGAGAGAGAGAGAGAGAGAGAGAGAAAGAGTTAGCTAGTTAGTTAGTTAGTTAGTTCTGTAGTCCTTGTTAGTTAACTCGAGGCTGAATCAGTTAGTGGCTCGCTCTTTAGGCGTTCATCCTAAGCGTGCAGGAGAAACCACGGCCTATCTCATCGAACCTGACACAATGGAGTGTGTTATTTGCTTCATGCCAATTGGATTTTCACGCGCTCTCCTGGCAGCCATGCTTCTTGAAATTGCAGGCTCAATGAAGTAGGTCGTGGCTGCTGTCTCATCCTCCTCATGCTGCGTGGACGACCCCTCGGTGAAGCTTTTAGGGGGTCGTCCACGCAGCATGACATAATGAGACAATAGCCACAGCCTACCTCATCAAGCCTGCAAGTTCAAGAAGCATGGTTGCCATGAGGATTGGTATGAAGCAAATCACACACTCCAGTGTGTCATGTTCGATGAAGTTGGTCGTGGTTCACCTGCACGTTTAGGATATAAAGGCCCAAAGAGCAAGCTAGCTAGTATGTGTGTGTGTGTGTGTATACATGAACTTTTTATTATTAATTAACCTTTTTTAATTTTTATTTTAAACTTAACCCGGTGAGCTTTATTTCCAATTATGACCCTTTGATCACGCCACCACTCGTGGCGTGACAAAACAACATTGTCACGCTATAGGATAAGTCCACAAAATAGCACTTTTGGTCACGCTACCACTGTGGTGTGACCAAACCACACCTTATCATGCCATGAGTGGTGGCGTGACAAAAGAGTATATATATATATATATATATATATATATATATATATATATATATATATATATATATATATATATATATATATATGTGTGTGTGTGTGTGTTGGTTTTAAAGACACACGTAGCCTTGCTGGAGACTTTATAGAGAAAGAGATGAAACAAATGCTCGTGATAGTTAACTATCATGCAGCAGTTCTGAAGTTAATAACCGTCTGTGATAGTATGCATCACAGACGGTTCGAAAACCGTCTGTGATGACCTCATATCATTACTGACCTATAAACTTAGACGGCTCACGAAACCATTTGTGATGGCGTTTTTGAACCGTCTGTGAATACCTTTTCTGTAATAGTGAATGCTAACTATGAGTGATTAGTGTGATGATCACTAGACCAAAATATTTAGAATTATGGGTTTAAATGCCCTCTGCTCTCCCTTCTAAAGTGATTATATGAGTGTATATGTTTTATAGCTATGTAAGATGCCAGGTAAAAGGCACGTGCAAGTATTTTGGCCAGATGGATTAACGTGTACTATTTGAATTAACTGTCACTTAGTACTAAAGTCCTCGTCGGCTCATGTAGGCAGTTTGTGAATGCATCTCTTAAGGCCAAAAGATGGCACTTAGCTGCATTGAGACGCCTATAGAAAATGAGTCAATGACGTGATGCTTCAGTGACAAAAGCACCCTTCGGTGCTGTATAAATGGCATCGCTTCCTGTTCATTCGTAGACAAGAACACGAATAATTTGACAGCATACACGTACTCGTACACGCTCCGGTGAAGAACGGTGAAGCATATATGCGACGCCTAATTGCAGTGCTTGATCTCTTTGTCGAGGTTAGAGCAATCATCGTAGTAGTAGCGTGCACATGTACGCATAAGAGTTCTTGTTCTATCATCAAGAACACTACATGAAGAAGGAAGAGAGGAGAGAGAACACTCTACAATTGATAGATACTCTGTGGTGGAGATTCATATGGATCAAGATAGGATCAAAGTTATGTATATCGAACTGAAAGGGTTGAATCAAATATGTGCTAAAACGATCCTGACTAATGGTTTCCGCTTACGGTGTAAAAAAAGGGTTTCCGCTTACGATTTTCGTACAATGACTCCTCAGAATTCCTTTGAAATTCCTATGGAATGGGTCATTCCATAAGAATTTTGGAGGAAAACAAACATGAGATCTTACCTCATGTTTTCTCCTCTTTGTGTCTAGAATTGATTGGTCCAGACCACTTCATGTGATCTATGCCCAGGAGCTCCAATGAAACTAAGCCGATATATATGTGGTGGCCATAGATGACAGGAGGAGACAGTGACTACGACCTCCACTGTCACCGCCGGCTCACGCTGGCGCCTCGCCCAGTTTCTCCACAACGAGAATCGCATTTTGAGAGTATCTCACAGGTAGGGTCAGAAGATGTTGAGGGTGAAGGCGTTGGTATTCCTGCGGCCAGCGGTGAACAGGTAGGGTCAGAAGATGTGGGGGCAGTCGACGCTGGTGCATCGCTGACTGAGGAGACAACCCCGGTGCAAGAATTTTGGGCAGAGGTCGGTTACCCAACTCCAGCATCGAGGTGGTGGGAGAGACAACAGGTCAAGCTTCCAGCCTCACCGCAACAGGTTAGTTTTTGCCCCTCTGGCTCGCCGCCGGTTTCTTCTTGCGATGGCGGTGGCGATTGGAAATTAGTTTCTCACCGCCGCACTTTACATAATTCGGATAGTCATCAACGGCAACAACGTGGATGGTTGATCCGGCCATGGAAAGGTCCTCTTCCTCGTCCACGTTTGCGTGGCGGCAGATTTGGCGATTTCGACGGCGGCTCGCCGATGGCGAAACCGCCGTCTGTTGTTAGAGACAATTCCGGATCGGGGAGAGCCATCAACGGAATCTTTTCAAAATTTGAAACAGGCTTTCGTGATGGGCTGCCTGATGGGCCCGGCGAGTAAACGACTTTACGGAAGATCGTTTGGAGACTTACGCAGATCGTCCTCATCCACGCGATCACCAATTTCTCCTATACCGAACACTTCCTGTCCTCGCCCTAGCTACGCATCGATGGCGGCGCGGGAACCTCCTCGTGATCAGGCTCCGCCGTCCCGAAACAACCAACCAACGCGACACATCCAGCCACAGCGCAACTACCACCGTCCGCCGCCCAACTATGCTCATCGACAGCCTCGCAATCAAGAGGAATACCCGCTGCGACATCATGCGCAGGGTGGCTATCGCTGGCGTCCTCAGGCAGATTCCATCGACAGTTCCAGGGGAAAAAGTGGAACTACATAGAGAAAAAAAGAAGTAAATGCTAAGGAGTGGTTGCCCACTTGGGCCAGATGGAGTGAAGTGAGGCCCAACCCAAAGCGGAGATATTTCTGCAGGTTGCGACGGCTCACGACGATCCAAACATTAGGATTGTGGCGACGGAAGAGAGAGAAAACGACGGCCTTAGCTTTAGTTTTAGCTATCTCCCTCTCCTCCATTACTGATTGCTCGCGGCTCGCTCCCTCCCTCCCTCTCCAGGTTGGCACTGCCATGGTCGGGCTCGCCGGCCTCCATTTCTGCGACCTCGCCGCGCGCGGCTCGCTTCCACCTGTCGGCCCTGCCCGCCCAAGCAGGTCATCGCGCGCCTCGGCTCTCCGTTACTCCTCTCTCCAAGGTACCCTGCCTTCACCACCGCTCCTATCTCAAACTTGTGAATCCCATCCGGTTGGTTGGTGCTGATACCCGTGACTTGTGCTGCTGCGTACAGCTGGCGACAGTCTAGGGGAGGAGGTCCTGCGCATGTTCCTTGCGGAGAGGCAGATGCACGGCGATTTCGTCTCGAAAATCTCTGACATGGTTTGGAGGAGAAATGGCATAAACCTTGACGCGTTACAGGCTACCAACGATCAAGAAAATGCTGGAGATGATGCGCGGCCTGAAAATGTAAGCTGTGCCAGTCATGCTGTCTAGGCTATTTAATTTAGTTTTGCCAAGCATAGCTGATAGAGCATTGGAATGCAGGTCGGGGATGATGCTATGAGCGAGGGAGTCTTGAGACTTGCGGCAACTAGAGATTGGGTATCTGGGGAAAGCAGCCTTCCTGTGAGCAAGAGGCTTTCCTCTAAGGTCCGCCATGGTGGTTTTTTGGGATCACTGTTCATTATTTTGGCTTGTGACCATGATGTTGTAGAAGAAACTGATAGAGAAATGGAAATGTTGTTGCAAATGGTGACAGGATAGGCAGAATGAGAGTGACAAAAGGAAGGAACTTAACCTTCTGAGATATGAAGCAGTACGTTTTCTCTAAAGATTTTCAGAGCTTTATCTTCTGATGTATTTCTTCAGAAAATTCTCACATGTACCTTCAAAAGAAAATTTCTCAAATCCATCTCATGATGCTCATCATTTCTCACAGCTTAAGGATGAACTATTGCTCCTGACCACAGGAGTTGGCGCTGCTTGCAGCTTATACTGTCTCCTGGTCTTTTCTCTGGAGGTATATAGATTTTGTAACTTTATACTTGACATCAAATTAGCCACATACTTTTGTGCCAACCATAAAATAATTAAGTAGTTTAATCAAGCAATACCCTGTTTAATTGACAACTTTCAGAACCAACCAGTATCTCCAATGTCCAATCTACTGGTAGATAACTGAAAACGTTTTAGCTTGATTTTGTGTTGACATAATTTGTGCCAACTGTGCATCACACAGTTCATCATATTTCTATGTTCTTGTCCTTGTCTCTGAGATCAGACTTACATAATCTTTTGAATCACTGACTTGATCCAATGTAAGGGGCTACATCAAACATACACACTGATACGTGGACTTCCTGTCTAGAATCAAAGCTACCTTTTCTTAAATAAAATATTGTGAATGGTCTCGGCATTTAATGCCTAGCAAGCCACGTAGCCAAGCTTATTAACTCTGTTAGGACAAAATGCTTACATATATTTTCTTGAAGAGCCTATGATCTTTAGTCTTTACTTTGATATGATTCCATAAGTCAATGAAGGACACATGGTTTAACTGTTCCTAAATATTGATAATTGATCATCAAATAGTCTTGGTGATGTGACTGAATTTTTAATGCTCTAATTGAACAGGCTGCTATCAGTTATGCTTTTGGAGTTGCTTTCAGGTAAGCTTCACAAACTTCCTGTACAACTTAAGAAGTTGAAAGTTCGTGGTCGTTTGTTTTAATACAATGCTGCTGAGGCTGATCTCTCAAGGAATCCGATAAAGTTTTAACTCGTGTTTCAACTATCTAAGATGTATTATAAATCTAACCAGTCACATTATGTTGAACAGTTGCTTGTATCTTCAACTTCTGTATCGCCACACAGATAACCTGTCAAAGGAAGGTGTTCCAGAGATTTTTCTGAAGAAGAAAGTGAAGAAGTAGGTTTGGAAATGCTGTCTGTGATCTGTACTCAAGTCTTATATCCCTTGTTTCTGATTGTTTCATTAATTATTCCTACATATGTTCAAATGCTAGAATTGGCATACGAAGCGAGGATTTGAAGAATACAATAGAGAAGACATTGGGTGGTACTGCAGTAGCTCTTTCATCCCCAAGGCTTGTGATTCCCGCTGTGATTTTTGGATTGTCAGCCTTTTCAGATCACTTCCAAAATAGCATTTTAAATTTTGAGGTAAAAGCACAGTTCTTCGTTATTAATCTCATTTAGTTAGTGGTGTTTACGTTTCCCCTTATGGATACACACATATTTGTTTCCCCTGTTAATGGTGCTAATTATATAGCAAGGGGATATTATCTTGAATCTTTAGCTAAATTACTCGTATTCCTTGTCAGAAAATGTTCCCCTGTGAACTCAAAGCATCCTGAATGACTTTCTCTTCACGCAGCTTGTTCCAGGGATGCTGGGTTTCTTTGCTTACAAGGCTGCAGCTTTGGTACAAGTGTACAGAGACAACGAGGACCTTAGATTGATACTCCCTGAAGAAGATGTTGACAGCAGTTGAAGTGTTATTAGTGAGAGGTTGTGTAAACCTAGTTTTTTTTTATAATAAGACCATGCTGATGTATAGCTCATATTTCAGTTTTGAATAAAATTTCTCTGATCTTTTGCGTCAACACTGAAATGAAAATACCCTGAAATTTGTTTGCTTTGTCTACTTTTGAGGGATGATAAAGAGTTGGCATACTACTGCTAGGCGAGCAGTTTTCTTTTCCATTTGTGAAGTTATAAAACATTACAGCTAATCTGAGACACTCTTGCAATCACAGGCTGCAGAAAGCAATGCACCAGTTCGAAGAAGGCTCGATAGCCTGGATTGCAGCAACAAACCACAAGATAGGAGTACAATGCTTGTGCAACAATACCCATACTGCAAGTTGGAGAGTGCAGTGCGAGAGGAAGAGTTCTTACTAGCTAAGAATTTTCAACACGGTAGTTACAACTTGAACCACCTTAATGCCACGGCAGTTTACTACTACTATTAACATGATCAGAAGTTGGACGAGTTAATCCGCCGGAGCTGATTCTTTGGCTCCTGTTGCAGCACATACTGCACTACTGGTTCAAATGCCTGTAACAAACAAAAAATAAACTAGTTACCGCAACAGTTCTGCAAACTGTAAATGTTAAAATGGACATACCATAACATATAGGACATCGAACTACGAAAAGAAATCTCCATTGGTGAAGCAGATCTCAAAGGGAAAATGACTATTAGTTCATTGTTCCCTGAGAAGTAAAAAAGAATACAGGTCTTCAGCTCGTAACTTGAGCATTTGCACATTCCAAGTTTCCAACTGATGTATGCACGCAATTCAGATTGTGATGCATGTCGATCAAGCATTCGTACAATTACCTTACAAAAGAAAAGAAAAGAAAAGGGCTCAAATTTCTGTGAAGCTCGATACTCCTGAAAGACACGAGACCGGAAAACAGCAACTGCGAAAAGGTTAGCATTTCATTTCTAGAACACACCTTTTCTTGGATTTTACTATACCACGGAAGCTTATCTGTTCCTGGATATTTGATCGTCTTGTACTATTTTCTAGACAATGAGGTCAGTTTCATACCCCCAAAAATGCAAAGTAGGACATAAATCCCACCTTTCGGAGAGGTTGGCACTTGCAGAGCTATACATACTGTCTTCAGGTTTCATGACATGGTCATAGAAAGGAGCACAGGACAAGTATAAAAACCACAAAAAATTATAGAAGTGCAGTTCGAGATAGATGTGTACATTTTACTAGTACATGGGTAGTAGTAAATTTTGCACATCAAGCTGAAACAGATGGGCAAATAGTATTATTTTTTGACATTAAGCTAGGAGCTATCATCTTAGCAAGTATGATGGTGACTGGATATGCTAATGGAGGAAACTGAGCTGACAGACAATGCAGTAATAAACTTTCCCAAAGCCCTAATTTAATCCATCGTAAGAGTAAGCCGAGACTAAAGAACCCCATCTTTAGTCTAGTGAACTAGTGATGTCAGTCCAATAACAAGGCATTAGGCATTGACTATTGCATTGGGAAAGTATGCGATCACAGGAGGAGATAGAAATAGATATTCACAATATCATCTATAGTCTTTAGATAATCAAGCAAATGCAGCATCTTAGGATCCTTTTTTCCTTTAAGAAAGGGAAATTTTTGACTGATCGAATTTTGAAAATTGAGTTTTAACATAGGGAAAGGAGAATTTTTGTACAAGAAGATGCAAAGAAAAGGTTGGAACCCACTCCATCTGATTGGACAGAACTTTGTGGTCCATCCATCACAAGACATCCTCTCATAACCACTCCAGAGCAAAGCCAATCAGGCAGAGCCAGCGAAAAAACAGAAGGCTCATAAGCAAGTGTAGGCCCTATATATGCAGCAGTTCAAAAAGATAAGCTAAAAATTTTCAGAAATGAACAATTGAACTCCCAGTGATTGACCCAGTGCAATATCTCACTCACCAGTCACCAGCACAACCAATTTGTTCTCATTTTTGGCCCACGATAACACGCTAGCAAGGAAAGCCCAAAAAAAAGCCTTTTGTCGTTTATCAGTGTCATCAAGTCTTTAACCATTAGTTTGATGAGTGGCATGAGTACCCTGCATGTACAGTAGTTGTGCGGTAGCTTTGTCCTATATTTGGGAATTTAAATGGGTTCTTTTCAGGGCAAATAGGCCTAAAAAGGTTTTACACAATTAAAGCATACATGGACTAGTCTCAACTAAGTGCACCAACAACCTAAGTCTTTGTCAAGGTTTGTAACTTGAAGAGTGTTATGAGAGCAACGTGAAAATTTTAGAGGTATATGTTTGCAAGGTGGCAAAGGAGTGCGACGAGACCAATTTCCCCAGTAAAGAAACAGGCTACCGTAGGTAATTCTTCGTGACAAAAGAGTGAAATTATCTAGAACTAGAGATTGTTTCTACGTAATTTTTCGTGACAAAGTAGTGAAATATCTAGAATAATGTATTTTCGATAGAGAAGTTTCTACGTAATTTTTCGTGACAAAGTAGTGAAATATCTAGAAAAATGTATTTTCGATAGAGAAGTTTCTATGTACACAACATTTTGTTGTTGTATAGATGGATAGGATTTTCACACGTGTCAAGAATCTAAAGGTATTCTATGTGCGCAGGCACACGATTACTGTAGGCTAGCAGCTGGAATAGTATCCTGGGAGGGCATGCTTGTCGAGAATCTGGACCAAGGGGTCTCTAAGACTCAAGAACACGCACTCAGATACATCCTTGAGAGTTGAGAGTTCTTCTCTGAACAAATGCAAAACTGCTGCGTCTTCGATCTGAAGACACTCAAGAGCCGGTACTCCGCATGCGATATCCCAGTATCCTACCACGGCAACCAACCTTCGAACCTCGCCTCCTTCACCGGCTTTGACTGCCGGTCTCCGATGGTGCCGACAGGCCGCGGCGGTTTCTTCGCAGGCACTGTGCTCCCTAACTTCACCTCCATGCATGGATTGGTCCTCACGACGATGTGTTTAGCCGGGTCAGTGCTCCGTGTCTGCTTGCAAAGCGGAGGGTGGCATAATGTTGGGCACGCGAAGGTGTCCAACAAGATGAGAACCTGCACGCCGCCCTCGGCGAGGCGCGGGTCCCCGCAGGCTCCGGACACGTACGCGCATACCTCCTTCCTTGCGGCGACCACGGCGCCGCGGTCGAACGAGTGCTCCACGATGGGGAGGACGTCCGCGGCGAGAGCCCGCTCCACGCGCTCGGGGCGGCGCAGCTTGCGCGCCGGCTGCCTCCGGAGGGCGATGTTCTCGGCCACCTTCTGGACGATCCGGTGGTCCGGGCCGACCGGGAAGTACCTCCTGATGATGACCCTGACGTCCGCCATCAGCGCCGGAGGTGGGGATGGTCCTGCCGAGCCGCGTCGGCGCCCTCCGTGGTTCGATGCCGGGAAGAAGGTGGCGAGCTGAAGACGGCTGGCGAGGCGAACTGCCGGGACGGCGGGAAGATGCTTGTCCATCGTGCGCTCTTCGTTCCGATCCCTTGAACCGAGCGAGTCGACGGATCAAGCAAGGGGATGAGAGTCACCAAGCAGCGAGACGAATAGCTAGGAGAGCGACCATACATATGGCGGGAGGAATGGCTCAATGGGCATTCTCGTTCTCAGAATCGGTTTCGGACTCCTCACTCCAGGCAGAGTCCGGACGGATTAGTTCCTTGTTTCGAGAGCAAAGTCGGATATGTGAAATCACACAAGAAATCCCTTTGCTGTACAGATTGGCCGACGTACTTACTTGTACCAAAATAAGGGGCAAAAGTGAAAAGTACGTTCTATTCGGCCCATACACTATTAGGCTTCTAGCTACCCACTCTTTCATTAATTAATTTGGAGGAAAAAACACTATTAGGCTTCTGAAGACTTTATGGATGTATCCAACCATACCGGCCCAAACAATTGGGTCTGGCCCGTGTAAATCGGCTCATCCGCACCGTAACAGCGAGCAGCCGAGTCTGACGGTGCCTTTGGTCCGAAGGCTCTTTCCCGTAGCTTCCCTTGGCTGCCTGCCTCCTCTCCTCTTTCCCTATGCCTTTCCGAGCTAGGGAAAATTGCTTTCATTAGAATTGAGTGGTAGACACCACCACTCGAGACTACTATCTTGCTCTTATAGCACTGAATACCTCCTCTCCTCTGTCATTTCCCGTGTAGCACCCCGCCAGTATGAGGCATTTTGACCCGGTCTGACTCAACCTATATTTAAACCTCCCTGCAGCCTCCCAGGCTGCAGTTCCTCACTTTCCTCCTGCATAGACGGATAGACCTGTTCGTGGGAAGACCGGTCCGACCCGATTTTCTTGGGCTCGGTCCCGATTCCAGCCCGCAAGCCCAACCCGAAGCCTAAAAAAGCCCTATAAAATTAAATAAATGATTAAAAATATTTTTATTCAGAAAAATAATTAAAAATAATGTAGATTTTTTAAATCTGAAAAGCAGGGAAATATGATTTTTTTTCGGATTTCAGGATAGACCTCACGCTTGTCCTATGTCGGACCAGGCCAGACTCAAACTTGACCATTCAAGACCAAGCTTTTCTAGGCACGGGCCGAAGCCTGACCTAGCCCAGTATTTAATCAGGTCTACTCCTACACCATTCTTTCCCCAACTCAAACAGCCGCCACCACCACAAACGCCCCTAGGACAGCATATGGAGTTTCATTAAACTGTGCAGTCGTATTCTTCGTCATGCACCGCCAGGAAAGGAAGGAGTATTTCAGGGGAAAGACATGGGATTGGTTTGTGGAATCAGACATGCTGTCTATGGCAAACCTAGAGAAAGAGGTAAAGGTGTACTTCTCTTGGGGGAATGGCCTAGAGAGAGGTAAAGATGTACTTCTCTTGGGGGAATGATCAGAAGGTAGTAGTTTTGGTTCAGTGTTGGTGGGCAGATGCACAGGTTAAGTAGTGATGAATAACTACAAGAGCTGAAATGTTCCAGTAGGGATGTTAGATGTGTGAATTTATTTGTGATTGTGGTGTCTCATGCAAACAAAACACAAGCAAGCAGTACTGACATGAGTGATGAAGCTTCAAATCCACCTGTTTCAAATGCTCCTTCAAGCCCAATACCTCCTAATGCACCTTCTTACGCAGATGTTCCTTCAAGCCTAGTACTTCCTGCTATTAAGAAGACACCCTCGACATGCCCATCATCATTCCCACCAGCTCCCCCTGATGACTATTGACCTGATGGAGAGGATCCTGTGCAGGTTGCCTTTGATGATGATGAGCCTATTGGCGTCAACGAGGAGCGGCAGTACAACAAGATATTTGACATTGAACTTGAGCCTACCTCAAAGATTCAACCTCTACCAGGGGCTGCGGGGAGGTTTGTATCAAGGGTTGAGTGAGTGAGACTGGATCCAAATAGATCAAAACGTCTGACTGACGGAGTGCTACACGGGGACTACGGAGGTATCCCGTGCTATTAGACAAAAGCAGTAGTCTCAAAGTGGTATGTTTGCAACTCGATTATAAGGAGTGGTACCCGAGCAATCTATTATCTTATTAAAGCATAAACAAAAGAAGTCATCATGCTCGTTCTTCAAGGCTAGAAATTCTCATGTTAATCGTGGTGAGTCAATATTATAACAGACTATATTAAAATAAAGCGCACATGTCAAGTATAACAAATCTGAAATTCGGAATAAAAAAGAAAATAAAATAAGAAATTTGATTTGCATACGAATTCCTAACTAAAGAGTAGTCGTGTCAAGCACAATAAAAACGAAATTCGGAATAAAATAAAACAAAATTAACAATTTGATTTCCATGCGAATTCCTAAGTAAAATCCTAAATAATTATAATTTAGAATAAAAATAACAAAAATAGCAATTTGATTTGTATATGAAATACAACAAAAGACAAAAAAATTCGGAATAAAGAAAAAGAAAAATAGAAATTTGATTTCGACACGGATTCCAAAAATTATAATTTAGAAAAAAAAGAGAATAATTGCAATTAGATTGGTATATGAAATCCAACAAAAAAATAACTATAATTCGGAATAAAAAATAGTAATTTGATTTCAATACTAATTCCAAAGTAAAAATCCTAAATGACTGTAATTCGAATAAAAATTGAAGAAAAATAGCAATTGTATTTGGATACAAATTCCAAGAGAAAAAGAACTGAAATTCGGAATAAAAATAAAAGAAAACTTACAATTTGATTTCCATACAAATTCTAAAATAAAATCCTAAGTAACTAAAATTCAGAATAAATTAAATAAATTTAACGATTTGATTTCTATATGAACTCCAATAAAAATAACTGAAATATAGAATAAAAATAAAAGTTATAACGAAGATGACACAAATGGTGTTGGAGGAGACACAAAAGAAGCCACCACATTCGCTCTCAAGGTCACTTTTTTTATTGTTACTTCCTATGAAATAAAAAGAAAAATAACCAAAATTTTAAATAAAAATAAAAGTTATAACGAGGATAGCACGAATGGTATCGAGGGAGAACACGAAAGAGTGCGATGGCATCAATTTGTCCTACAAAAGGACATGGACCCATGGGGAAGCGAAGAGCCAAGGCGACGACGATGGAGATAAGGACAATGTCGTGCTTCTCACCTTAGCTGTTCAATGAGGACAATGTCGTGCTGCTCGCTAGAGCCATTTAAGAGAAAGTCCAGTGTTGAAGGAGCTAAGAGTCGTGATAACAAGTGGTGTGTGTCGGTGTTGTTGAAGAAATTAGTGGCCAAAGAAGCTCGATGATGTAGAAGCCCTCACAGAGAGGAAATGAAGCTTTGCATTCAAGACAAGTTATGGATGATATAGGGCCATCAGATAGTTAAGAGTGTGCCATCACTGGTGAGGGGTACGTCGTTGCCGATTATGGCGAAAAGATTCTCCATATCGTTAGACAATAACTAAAGCAGACATGTCGACATCAGTGAAGATAGGAGGTTGTCGCAGTTAGTGAGGAAGCCACAGCGTTGAGTTGGCCAACATCGAAGAAGAGGAGCGACCAACACGAGAGAAGAAGACATCGAGCATGTATAACATCATGCATGCGTGTATATATATGCATTCATCCATACAAATAGAAGCGCGGGCGTACAGAGGCAAATGAGCAAAAAGCTTGGAGTATAGATGGCGCGATCGTAGGAAATATGCTTGGGGTCACTAGAGAGAGCATGACACGTGTCTCAAGCTGGGATCGACGATGGTTGCATGTGTATATGTGTTGATGTCACAATAGTTATCATTAAGCAATAATTAGGGAGAAGTAGAAGATAACTATCTATTAAAGCATTGTATTAGAAGGGGTAGTAGCTGAGATAAATCGATCAAGATTTGGGCTTAATGATAGAGGTTGAAGCAAAAAAAAATTGTGACAGCGAGAAGAGATAGAAGACACACGGTTCAATGCGGGTAGCTGACGTGTGACAGAAGATAAGTTCAAGGTAGGTAGCCTATGGTACATCAGTGTATGCGTGAGTAAGGTACTCTAATACCATGTAAACTAATAAGATAATTAGTTGCACACATAATCAACGTATTATTTGGGATTAAATACAGGTATATGTACATGGATACAATTTGGAAAAAAAAGTAACTAAGAGTAAAAATAGGAGCATGCAACTACATGATCTATGCATGATGGAGTGTGATTAGTTTCTAAGAACCCTAACAACTTATTATGCTCAATTATTTTCTTCCATCAAATCTCATACTTCAATTGCATTTCTTAGGTTGTATTTCCTTCAAGCTTCTATTGTAATTTCCAATGTTTAGGATATATTAAAAATCTAAATAACCTAAAAGATACGTAAATATACTTTCAAGAATTTATACAAACTTTGAAACAAATCTAGCCGTGCAAGTGCGCATGCCACCCTGCTAGTTTTCACTTAAAGCTTCAAGAGTAACTCCAAAGTCACCTCCTGAGTTTTTGGCGCATTTGGCACTATTGACATGCAAATTAGCAAATCTAGCCCCCTCTGAAGTTAAGTGCAAAAATGACACCGTAGACTCGTGAGGACACATCATGTCGCCTTGTTCGTCCCCCAAGGGGACGGACTCGCCTTGTCCGTGCCCTTAGGGGCCGGACTCGCCACGACTTGCCATGTGGAGACTTCTCCGAGCCCAAGGGCACAGTGAAGCCAGCTCAATGCGCCCCGTGTTGCCTCGGTGCGCCCCCACGAACGGACCCCGGCCGCTAGCCCGCGTGGGAGGGAATTGAATCGATTCCCTCCCATCCCATTGCGTCCCATCCCTGTCCCGCATGCGCAAAAAAAGCCCGAAGCCAGTGGGAGGGAATCATATTCTCTCACATTGCCCATCACTTTGCGGTCGACGCAAATCCTTCATTCGCGCGGCTATAAAACCTGGCGTCACTCTTAGTATCATTCTTCACTTGAAAATCAAGCAGTCGACGTAGAGAGACAGAGAGAATCGAGCAAGCGAGAGGTTGCGTGATCGGGCAAAATTAGTTATGATTTCACTGCCGATTAAGGAGTATTTAGAGTAGTGGTTAGCGAAACTCGATATTTAGAGGAGGTAATTTTTTTTCTCCTATGCATTATGTTATTGTACTATGTAATTACTGTTAGATTAATTTAATTGTAATTATTTATGACAAATTCACTAGTAGTAGACTAGTAGTAAATTAATCATAATTATTTAGTCCAAATTAATTTAGTCAAAATGAAGTAGTCGTAATAAATTTGTCGTAATTAAATAGTCATGATTAAATTAGTCACAATTAATTTGTCGTAATTAATGTAGTCTTAATTAATTTAGTCGTAATTAATTGGTTATAATGAAATTAGTCGTACTTAATTTAGTCATAATTAATTAAGACAATTAAAGTCGTAATTAATTACAATCCTCACGAAACATATTGCTCCCAAATCTTTATATCCTCGTGAACTCTAGAAGAACGATGATGTGAAGATCCTGTAAACTAGATTTTGTAAAAATCTGGTTGATTTATCCACTAAATCTTCGCCTACGTCTAGTTTCCAACGATACGTTTGTGGTATTGGAATGAAGCGGCTTGGAGAGTTGTAAGAATCAGAGGGAGAATCCTCTGAATCATAATCCATTTAAAGTCCTAAAGTTTTATCTTAATTTTGAATATTAAATCAGAAGGTAGAGAGATTGCATTGTTTTTCCCTGAAGATTTTTCACATAAAGGTTTTTAACGAGGCAACGATGCAATATAACTCGCGGATGCATTATATTTTTTTTCTTCGATCCCTTTTTCCCACCGGGTTTTTTTTGGGAGGGGGGGGGGGGCGTTTTAATAAGACATGTGTATGATGCGATATTTGTCTAAGAGGGTGCTAAGAAATCCTAGATTAGAGGTGGATAAGCATAATATCGAAACTACTCCCGATAAATTTTAGTTTTAAAATAGGACCTACTTATACTCGGAAAGCGATCGATCGATGTCTAGAAAAAGCTTTCCATATTTTATCTTCATATGTTGCCTTCTCTCATCGGTAACCGATTGAATTGAATTTACCATTCGCACGTCCGTGCCAAATGCGCCAAAAGGGGAAAAAAAAACTCTCGTCTCCTCACGCACGCACCGAATTCAATTCCCCCAACCCAACCCAACCAAGACAGCTTCTTCTTCTCTTCGTCCTCCTCCCAAACTCCGGATCCTGAACACCTCCGGAGCCAACCAGGAGCCCTTGGTACGTGAGTTCGATCCTTCCTTCCACCTTGCAGATTTCCTTGACGCGTAATTTGCTCCAATCGAGCGGAAGTATTGCACGCGCTTTACTGAGTTCGTAAAATCGTAAAAGGGGCTAGGGTTTTGAAGTCAGGGAGAGGAACTTGATGGGGTTGCTGCATTCTGGGAGGAGGAGATTTGGTGGCCTTGGTTGGTAGGGTTTTGTTGGGGATAATCGAGCTAGTTCTTTCTTATTTGGTGCTGCCCCAACCTTACTGATCGAATCATGTGGGACTCTGGATATGTAGATGATGATATCTTTTTTGGAGGGGGGCGTTGGATGGTTTTATTTATCATGAAAGGGGCTTGGAAACTTCTAATATAAAGCGGGGCTTCGGATTCTGGTAAGTCTCTTTTTTTTTTACTTCAAAGAATACGCATTTTAGATTACTCTTGCTAGATGATAAAATTGGCGATTAACGAACTATGATGTCTACAAGTGAATGGTTGCACATAAATACATGATGCGCTGTGTGCTGGAACATCTATATTGTTGCTTTACTGCACTCGTGAGATGCTGATTTTGTTCTCTTAATTTTTGTTTTTGTGATTTGGGTTGGTGGTACTTCATGTCAACGAGAAATCTGAGGCGGCCGCTCCATCATGGAGACATCGATGGGAGGAAGAATGAGCATGTTGACATATCCAGTGTAGATTCTCTCAATGAACCTCTCCTAGGGAAGTCTAGCTATGACAATGGTGGATCGGAGGTTAGTCTTTTCTAATCATAAGTTCTCTAACCCTTCTTACAATTTTTAGGTGAATGCAGAGTTCTATATCTTTTGCTAATTCATTGATAAATGCTTTGCCATATATAGGCATATAATTCCAGAAGGCAAGACCTGTGGGATGATGATAGAAAGAAGGAACAACTACACTGGTCATTTCTTTTCTCAAATTTGATTGCACAATGGGCACGGTGGTTAGGTACCGTTCGTTATACCCACCACATTGATACATAAGTTTTGTCCACGCTTGACAGAAATGGTCCGTTATAGACTTGTAGTTCATTTTAGTTTCCTGGTTTTCTAGCACTTGTGATGGGAGTTACATATTAGTCCTCCTTGCTAAATAAAAATTCAGTAAGTAATTTATGTAAATATGTAGCAAGCTACCCACTGATACCCAAGTTCAATCTTGACATTCTAGGCCAATATGCCTGTACTCACATATTCCCTATGTATGCATTTCTGACTTATACGAGCTGACATTCTTGGATAGCTTTCCTGGGCTTGGCATAATCACTGGTAGTCAGTGTGTCACAGACTGAAACACTGAATGAATGCACACATTTTTTGTTCTTCTTTTGTGCTTGTAAATCCAGAACTTAGTTTGATTGTTGATATAGCAACAAAGTCAAGGTACGATGGATGCAGCTGCCCTTAGTGCTATAATAGCCATCTTATTATTTGTTATTGTCATCATTTTCAGAAGTACTGCAAAACACTCAAGCAAAGTAGCAAAGTTGACTAGGCAGATGAATTGTTATCAAAGTGAGAAGTATTTTTTATAATTTGGAAGTCCATATCAGATTCTTCATTGTATTACATTTTCACAAGTCATACAATTACAAACAATATATTGATGTAGCAATGCTCACTAGACATAATAATTCGTAGCAATGTGAGAAGTGATTTTCCTATCTTCAAGTCCATCTTGAGCTTTCTTTTCTGACACATTTCTAGTTGATATTCTATTAATAGTTTGAGTATCCAAGTACCGGAGTATGTGATGTGGATCCAACTAGTTGAGTAGATGGATCCTATAAGTTTGGCCCAATCTTTCACGATACAACAACTTACTCCTTGCCTTCCTTGACTTCTTGATCTTCAATCAACACCGAACAGTAGCAATCCTCCTAGCTCCAAGCAAGTTACAAACCGAAAGTAAGGTTCGGCCAACACCAAACCCTAGATGACAATTCCACCCGCAAGCACTACAGCTCACAAACAGAAAAGAGAGATCAATGAGGATCAGCACTTGAACTCAATCCACCGGATTAAGACCAAGAAGCAATGCAAAACCCTAATCGGGGTCCACAAGAACCGAGGACACCTCCTGGCCGCCAAACCCTAGCGATCTTCTGGTTTATTGATAGCTCAATGCAAAAACGTCCAAGCTTACATGACCGAAGCCCCTAGGCTTTATAGCCTTAGCCCCACGCATCGAATCCTGGCCAAGTGGCCGAATTCACCTTGTGTTTGCCCATGAATCCAAATTGTTCTCCAATTCGGCCATGAAATCCGAATCCAAAGCCTACTCCCTCCCCTACTTGATTTCGGATTCCCAATCAGCAGCTAATGCGGATTCCTACTCTCCTACCTTATTTCGGTTTCTAAAACAGGAATTTAAATATTAACTATACTATTACAAGCAATTCAGAAATAAACTAAACTTTTTAAAGCAAAACTGGAATTAGAAACAAACCAATCCGAATCCAATTCAGATTGCCTCTCTTTTGCCTATCTCCTGATCTTGAAGCTCATGCCTTGCTTCTCCTCTTCCTTGGCCCTTCTCTCTCTTGGCCATCTCCTTGAGGCCTTTGGCAACTGCATGCTTCCCTTCCTTTTTGCCCCACAAAGCCATATGCCTACAGGACTCTCCATGCGCCAGCCCTCTCCTTCGGCCGGTTTGGCCGTGGCCCAAACCTAGCCCACGCGTCCAAGCTGGCCTATTCAGCGCCCTTGCTTTCCCCCTCTTGGCCCACATGGCGTCCACCTAGCCTCTCTTGCAGCCCATGCACCCGGCCTCCACCTCTGATTCGTAGCCCACGCCCGCCTCCCATGCGTGTGCTCCCACCTTGCTGTCTTCGACCCACAGCACTTGAAAATTCTCCCTTAGTTTGGCAAGCATCCTTCCTTGGCCTTCCTCCCTCGACCACATGGAGACTTCCTTCTAGCTCTTCTGCCAAAACAGCACCATCACTAGATGTAACCTCAGGTTGTAATTTGGAAATACATACCTAAGTTCCAGTAGTACTTGGGGCCATATCAGTATGTTCCTGTCTAGTGTAGTTTACTCAATTGATAAAGCCATCTAATACCAATAGTGTCCATGCAGGGGTGATGGATTCATATCGTTGGATAACCTCATCTTTTTCGCTAGGACCTACCCTGTAAAGACCTTCTAGCCATCTAACAGATTGTCAAGGACATATTTCTGATTTGCTTTCTGTTTAATCATTACATCTGTTCTGTCTCAGGGTTCCTTTCAGATGCTTGCTTCTGAACAAAGTACAAGGGCAGAGAGCAGATTGGGAGTACCCTTTTGCAGTTGCTGGTATCAACATTTCATTCATGCTGATCCAGATGTTGGATCTACAGTCATGTAATATCCCAATTCCCAAATCATCTTTACACTATATTGGTATGGTTCATAATTCCTGTTTTTTTTTTGTGTTCATCAATTTGTGCAGCCGTTCCATCTTCGAAGTCAGGAATACATTTCCTGGAACTACGCAGACGAGATGAGAATGCTTTTGATCACCTGTACTGCGTGGCCTTTCGGCTGCTCGATGCTCAGTGGCTTGTGAAACGTGCTTCGTATATGGACTTCAATGTAAACTGTTTCGGCATGTTGAGTAGACTGGTCCTGCTTTTCATTTTACAGTTATTTTTATCAGCTGCGTTATTGTTTGCTTGCCTTCGTTCCACCAGGAGGTCTTGAAGTCGACAAGAACTCAGCTGGAGCGTGAATTAGTATTGGAGGATGCATTGGCGTTGAAGGACATGCCGTCTTACACAATGCTGGACAAATGAGATTGAGATGCTGCATTTGGGTGCCGGGAGATTTGACTGCGCTGGTGGGACTTGGGAGCGGGACGGGTCAGTACGGGTATACCTGATGTGTTAATGCCTTGATGGTAAATGTAACGATGGTCATTTGTTATCTGGCTATCATGTTGCACAGGGTACTATCTATCTTGTTCTCTCTCTTTTTTTTTGTTCTAGTAGGCAGGATGTCTACCGAGATTTAATTAAGCTGGGAAAGGTGTCCAAGCGAAAACCAAGACCAAGAAGCAAGATAACAAGGTAAGAACCGAAAAAAAAAAGGAGCCCGGTTTTACCGACCCCACCCAAGGAACAGAAACCCTAATCTCCCGGTGTGATGGACGAGATGAAAATTTCAGGCATTGTACATGTACAGATCGTGCATCAGTTTGTGCGGCTTTCAAACGTGCCACCACAAGCAAATAAAGCAACAAAGTTGTCATCTTGTCTGTTTGTCCAAGCCTCTTGTGTTGGAGTTTCTGTTCAACTTAAATCTTAAGTTTGTGTACGTATATATATAGCATCTGCTGAGATGAACTGGCTCCAGTTCAGTAGTATATCGCATGAAATATACGAGCTCAAGTGTGAGCATGTATCGTATGTACACTAGGTAGGCATGTATGACGGCCGGGGATCAGGTTCCAACTTGTGATGACTAGAGTGTACCGACTCACAAGTCATAAATGTTCATGCACTTTATTAGGGCAGGACATGTTCAATAGTTTGTCTTTTAGGTTGTTTTTAATATATTTCATGTCATCTTGAGACAATTTTAAAGATAATTGTTTCGATACATTGTCTCTTGAACTGTTTCTTTAAATCTTCATAAGTATTTAAGCTTTACATGAATCAAGTGCCTTGTTTCGCGTGAATAAACGATGACTGCACTCCAACAACAAAAAGCTTCGTCGTTAGTGTCTTGTTTCGCGTGATGTGTCTGTTGCTTCGTGAGAGGACGATTTTATTCTCTCTCCTCTTTCACTCTCCTTTATATCACTAAAAAAACCTATATAGCAACCTTAGAGATATCAATGCTCTTATGTGGCTAGTGGTGGTGCTTGTGCATTGGTGTTGTGCCAGAAGATATCTGGAATTCTGGATGCCCGCTCAGCTACATTGGGCATCATTGGCGCCTTGGCACGGGTGTTGCTAGATTGGATGGAGCAGAGGCAAACTAGAGGGTGGTGGCAGGCAGGGGACGGGGCATGCTGCACGCAAGGGCCCAACCCGAACCGACAAAATAATGCCTTGATACTAGGGGTGAAAATAGATAGGATACGGACGGATAATGGCTCTGCCATATTTGTTTTCATATTTTTTTCGGATCCGGATACGAATATGAATACCTTGGATACGAATACGGATACGAATAATATCGAATGCGAATACGGAGCGAATACGAATTGAAACGAATACGGTCGCGGATATTTTTCGGAACATGAAAACCCCTTAAATTATATGCCAGAAATTAACGAAAACATATAACTAGTTTATTTGATGCAAACATTCATGAATTGTTCATATTTTTAGCAATCACACATAACATTGGCACTAGCAAGCTGCATTAACTAGTTCATCACAAATATAACACTTAGTTTACCATATTTAGCTCATAAGTCATAAGTCACAATGTCACAAGTCATCACACATTCACACTTAGTTCATCACATATATAAAACTTAGTTCACACTAACATCGATCATGTTGAATGGTTAATCTATACGCAAATGACTATAACATCCCAAAGTATGTTACCAAAAATAAAATTAATAAAACTATTATTTTATTGGATTTTTTTGAGATTTAAAAGAGTTTTCTTGGTTAAAAAGAAAAATCTTACTATATAAAAGAGGGCAGACTTCAGACGTAGGGAGGCACGCTACGTCACCCGTTTTTCGTGGAATGTCCGATCGTTTTTCGTTCCTTTCTCCGCCGTTCGATCTGTCGGTGAGCTCGGCCTTCGCATTTGCTTCGCGTGCCTTCGTTTCCTCCGTGTCCGACCAGCCTCTCTCATCTTGTCTCCTCGCTCGCTCCGTCCCGCAGCGCTGCATTTACGTCGTCGTACGCGCACCGCCCCTAAATTCCTCTTCCTCCTCGCCGGCCAAACTCCTCTTCCTCCTCGCCGGCCAATCCAACATTGCCGGCCGCAGCGACGTCCCCTCGCCCCTCCCGACGTCCTACCGCCCGCACCCGCGTGTCCTCCACCTCGGCGCCTCCCGCTGTTGGGTCACCGCCGCTCCAAGCCGACATCGACACCCACAAGACATGCGGCCTCGGCCCCACCATGCCCTTCGCCCACCACGTCCTAGCTTCAACTTCCGCTTCCTCTTCCGACGACTCTCTGGTTCTCGGTGGGTGCGTCTTGTTGTGGCGGCACCGAGATCTGGATATGGGCCAAGGCTAGCCGCTCTGAGCCGTTGTCGCCGGGACATGCGCGCATTGGCGACGGCAGTGGGATGGTTGGCGCCGTGCTATGCTTCTGGGGAAGCGACACCATCGAGATGGACACGCTGCGAGCCCCACGACAGCGATGGCGGAACCACCCCGGCAAGCCGGGCGGCCGCCTGGTCTCCCGAGGCGACCCCCACGAGCCAGCGGTGGCGGCGCCCGGCCAAGCCTCCATGGCTCTCCATCGCCAGATCACCTGACTCCATGAGGGCTGAGGCTTGAGCAAGCAGCAGGTGGGCCGGGTCTGAGAAGCGAGGCAGCCGGCCCAAGGCCCAAGTGAATCCAGCACAAGGCAGGTAGCTAAATCCCTAATTCGGGATCCCCATTTGGCCATTTCGATTTCTTCCCCAATCCTCCTCTTCGGTTCTTCTTCCTCCTCCTCCCGTCAGGCTGTCATGCAGGTCAGCAAGAACAAGCAGCGCCGAGTCAGGTAGTCTTGTGAGCATGTGCATGCTGCAATGGCAGCAAGTGTGTGTCGTCGACGTGTGAGGCAGCTAGGGTGCAGCTACGACGCTGCGTCTGGCCGATATGACAATGGTGGCCTGTGGCAAGTGCAAGAGCAGCAGGCAGCGGTTAGGGCAAAGCGAGCGGCCGCCCAGCAGCACACTTGAGGTGAAGGCGAGGTCCGAGACAAATGCTATGCTTGAATGCTTCCATTTCCATAGTTCCATTTTCAGTTCTATCCATTTAATTGAGTTTGGCAGACAATTGCATTTTCATGGTGTTCTTGTGGTGTGGGCAGTGCACTCTCCAGTCTCCACCATGTTCCGTGTTGATTGTTGAATGTTGTCATGTAGACATGTAGTATGTAAATTATGGCATAGGTTTAGATGTTTAGTAGATTTATTGCTTCTGTACTGATAAAAAAATTATTGACAATTTGAATGTATTTGACATCATTAGTTATATTGATTATTGAACCACATTGTGCCTCGGGCTGCCTCCAGCTGACGCCGCCACCGCTCCGGATCCGGCTCCCTGAGCTTGCACGTATATTGCTACGGATCAGGCTATTTTCTTTTCAAGCTCAGGGATCCGAAGTGGTAGCGGGGCTGCGCGAGGAGACGACAGGATGGCGACCTTCGCGAGCCGTTGGTGAGGGGAAGGTGGAGGGAATGGGGCCAGTATATTGCTTGCACGACATTTAATCAATCAGGTGGAGGTACTTCAGTTTTAGTTTGTTAGGATTGCTTCCTGTAATGGTACACGCGCTTACTAAGATTATGTTCTATTGATCTGTTCCTACTGAAACTACTTATTATTTTTGTAGGACTCAAATTGGTTCAGACATCATTGGATATTCTCATGGCCCAAAGCAGAAATGTTCACCCTCAAGAGTCTGGTTGCTTTGGGAGGTTTTAGCTTTCAGCTTTTCTAGGTCAAAAAATGAGGATCTTTTCAATTTATATTTATTTGGGGACACTTTGTCAAACACACGTCTGTTCCTTTGAATCCAAATATTAAAACATCCCAAGGTGATTAGCTCACTGGAAAAAAAGACTTCTTTGGACCTGCAAGTGCTTTTCCCCTCAATAGCATGTCAAAGATTTCTAGAAAGGTGTCCAATTAATTTTCATCATGTCCCAATGCACTTTGCTAGATTCACAGTCAAAAAATAGATGAATCCAAACCTCATTCGCATTAGACTGACATAGAATATAGTGAACAACTTGCACCTTATAATTATTCAAGTTATGAAGAAATTAACATTGCAATGTGAAAAACTAATCACTTTTGTTCATACTTGTGCAGGTTTTGTGGGAATGGCGTTGTCCTATGGTCTTTCCCTAAATATGTCCTTTGTTTTCTCTATTCAAAACCAATGCAACCTTGCAAATCAAATAATCTATGTGGAACAGTTGAACCAGTACATGGACATAGGAATGGGGCCAGCATATTGCTTGCACTACAATTAATCAATCAGATGGAGGTACTTCGGTTTTATTTTGTTATGATTGCTTCCTGTAATGGTACACGCACTCACTAATATTACGTTATGTTGATCTGTTCCTACTGAAACTACTTATTGTTTTTGTAGGACTCAGATTGGTTCAAACATCATTGCATATTCTCATGACCCAAAGCAGAAATGTTCACCCTCAAAAGTCTAGTTGCTCTGGGAGGTTTTAACTTTCAGCTTTTCTAGGTCAAAAAATGTCTTAATTATTTTAAAACTCGCCAGTGCCTTAGTTTTGTACATTATGATTGAATTTGCAATTTGTAAATGAATGTGCCCTTCTTTAGACTGTTTTGGGGGTTTGTAGTGCTCTCACCTAGGTCGACTAGGCAGCCAGAGGAGGAGCTTACCATTTTGTTTTTGTTGCATCGGATTTGGGCATAGAAACAAGCAAAAGAGGGCCTCAATAGTTGTGACTAGCTAATTGGTAAGTACCTGTCGATTTGTTGCTTACTTTGAACCTTTCTCTGATGCTGATTTCCAAAGCTTGCAAATAGTATGCTTAGTAGACACGGTATTATGTCACCTTACTTACCGATTTAGAGCAAGTTTTCATTGGATTAGTAAATAGCTTACTTGGTTTAGTGGAAGTTAATATTTTGCCATATGTTTTTTTCTCCAATCATATGTTTCCTACTGTACTTTTGTCAACACCACTTTAGTAGGCCATGTACACTTTAGAGAACTAAATAGTTGCTTCGAGGTAAAATACTACATTTTTATTACATTCTTCTGTTCCCCACCATCATTTACCTGTTGGTCCTGAAATTTCCTCTTGTCTGATTAACTTACCTATACATCGTATGACCTCCAGTGATCTCATGTATGCATCTGTTTTTTTCCAGGTGTGGGATCTCTACAAAAGAGAAGTTATTAGTGATAAAGTCAACATTTGGGTAAGTGCATAGCATTTTAACATATGGTGTTTATGATTTTGAATCTTAATTAAACTAATGGCATAGCGTGTGATATATTCTCCAATTTATTTATCATAGCTAGGCACATCTACTTCTTAAAAAAACTGCATCTGTTTTTCCGTGGTAATGAGTGATGCATAGGTATAACACAGTACCTAGGTTACTTGATCACACAACATCAAGAGTCGGAAATGGTTTCAGGTGAGGTTGTTCCTCCTTTTTTCCTGCTTATATGTTGTCTACATATTCTTGCCCTTTTTTACCGGCATAGTATTGGTATCTTATTGTTCTTGTAAAAAGTAGGCCAAAAGAAGTAGTTTATTAGTTTGAGGTATATTCGGCATGTTCTTCCCCTTTTTTACTGGCATAGTATTCGAATCTTATTGTTTAGATAAAGGGTAGGCCAAAGAAGTAATCTATTAGTTGAGGTATATCATGTAGATATAACGCCATCAGTAATCTTTGAAGCTAAAATGATATCACACTTATTGAAAAAGTAAATCTAAAATGTAGTCACAAGGTACACCATGTATATTAATGAGTTTCCTGTGATCTGATAAGAACTAGTACTAATTTACTAATGTACTAATTGATTACATTAAGCACATAATATGAGGCTTCGTTCTAATTTACATATAGTTGTGCCGCCAGTCTATCCTTCCCAGTAAATTATAACCATTGCTATACATATTTGGTAAAATTTGCTCCACTATTTCCTGCTTCTGACAATATGTACTTACTTGTATCTTCTCTGTAATACTACTCTAATATTTAACATTTACATCACCATAATTGCCATGTCTTCGTGGATTAGAGTGGTACTGTACATCACCATAATTGCCATGAAATAGATTCCATTTCATGAGTTTCGAACGCACATATTCTATCATCAATTCGTTGGTTTATGCGTATTCTCAGCCAATCATGCATCGGATAATTTGAATACCGTCAAGATGAGAATTTTCAGGTGGTTTAATGGATACATTAACCTTTGTTGCTCACAGATACCTTACATTCTGCCTCTTTTTTGTATTCTGTAGTGCTATGAAGGCTGAAAATGGTCTTCTTGGATTAGATGGTGCATGGAAAAATTGTGATTTTGGAAGCACATCAACAAATCGTAAATGCTTTGACAAACCAGAAGAGATGGGGATTGAGGAGGATATCATTACGGAGAATACAACATTGGCATGTAGAGCCCCTGAGGTTAGTGAACAACCCTCTGTATGACATTACAATTTTCAAGCCTTGTGTGACCTCCAGTGATCTCATGTATGCATCTATTTTTTTCAGGTGTGGGATCTCTACAGAAGAGAAGTTATTGGTGATAAAGTCGACATTTGGGTAAGTGCATAGCATTTTAACATATGGTATTTATGATTTTGAATCTTAATTAAACTAATGGCATAGCATGTGCTATATTCTCCGCTTTATTTATCATAGCTAGGCACATCTACTTCTTAAAAAAAATACATCTATTTTTCCATGGTAATGAGTGATGCATAGGTATAACACAATTACCAAGCTAAAATGATGTCACACTTATTGAAAAAGTAAATCTAAAATGTAGTCACAAGGCACACCATGTATATTAATGAGTTTCCTATGATCCGATAAGGCGGTACTAATTTACTAATTGATTACATTAAGCACGTAATATGAGGCTTCGTTCTAATTTACATATAGTTGTGCCGCTAATCTGTCCTTCCGAGAAATTACACCCATTGCTATACTTATCGGTAAAATTTGCTCCACTATTTCCTGCTTCTAACAATATCTACTTGTATCTTCTCTGTAATACTACTCTAATATTTAACATTTACATCACCATAATTGCCATGTCTTCATGGATTTGAGTTGTACTGTACATCACCGTAATTGGCATGAAATAGATAATATTTAACATTTATCGAGTACCTATCTGGTAAACTGTACATTGTTATCTATTTCTGCTCGAACCCACTCCTTTAGTCTCCAACTAAGTGGCAGTTAAGAGTTCTATCGACATCGTTATCTATTTCTCAACTGCCTGTATATCGTCTACGTTGCTACATCATGTGTGTTACCCAACTTTTTTCATCTTACAGAATTCAGGAAGCACACGCTATGCCGCCGCCGAATAGAAAACGTCTATTCCAGTCATCGACTACTACAGAACAGGCAACTATTTCTGTCATTTCTGCATTTGTTCTTGCTTTACATACACCAACACATGTATGCTTATGCACATCGTTCCTATAATTACACAAAAACACTATTAGTTGTCTTGCCATCTACTTATATGTACAGACACTGCATGCCCATTTAACTTTCTCTACCTGTGTATTGCCGGCTTAACAGGCCACACAACCTGAAAATCCTCCTACCCAGTCTACCTCCTTGACCAGCGATTCAGAGTTAGTTCAGAATACTCACAAAGAAACAATCCCCATGTAAGTATATCGAGCTATTACTCTCTACCTCACCAGATATTATCTTTCTATTCCCCCTCTTAATCCTAAATACAGAGACAACTTGTGGTGTAGATTCTTGCAGTTTATAGATCAGTATATACATCCTCCACCTGTAGAGTTTTCTAAGCATTCTCCACAGTGCTTCTGTAATTGTCTATAAACCTCCATTTTTTATTCCGTAGGTTTATTACTATGTGCATTCCGTTATTATTACATATATCCTCCTATACGGTTCGAGTTCTACTTACTATAGTCTACTGATCGATTTTTGAAATTTTGTTTCCTACTCACATTCATCAAAATCGCAACAATAAATGTTCCTCGCTTTTAAATCTTTAAAGATGCATCAATGCAAACACCATCAAACATGCCTGTCGCTCGATGTACGAACAAGTCGGTGAGCTCTTATGTGTCTCAATATATATGTGGCTATGTGATAGCATCTTCGTGTTAGCGATGCTTCCTTAGTATCTACATAATGCTATTGCATAAGCATGCCCGCCTCTTTTGGCTAAGCCCTACAACAAAGACATAGTCATGTCTGTTAAAAAAAATCGTAAAGCGATTAACTGTGTTTTACCTCTGCTCTCGCTCATTATTTTTCACTTATTGCTACACACCTCCTAAATCAGATATACATGTCCCTGCATGCTTGTACTCTAAAAACATATGTACTTTGTTCTCTCACCTAGACCGGTACTTTCATCAATTGATTGTCAAATTGCCTCTTTATAGTATGCCTACTAATGTTGAGTGGTTTTGCGTTTTGTTTCGTATGCTCTGCATGATTAGCTCTACTATTGTAACGCCCATTAATATGTCGGAGCAGTGTTTGCTAGTAGACATTCGTCATTCGATCTCATCATCTTCAGACGCTTCAATATTTCGACAACTTTTGTGTCAGATAATTACGTAAACATGTCGTCTTCATATCTACATTACTTTTCCATATCTTCAAAACACTTTGAGCTGCTAGCAATTTACCAAAAAAAAGGTGCCCACTATAACATTGCCTCGGCGCAGTATGCCCTGCTACTAATAATAATAAAATAAGATCAATTATTTAATT
The DNA here is from genome assembly GCA_036346405.1 of Phyllostachys edulis. NCBI lineage: Eukaryota > Viridiplantae > Streptophyta > Magnoliopsida > Poales > Poaceae > Phyllostachys > Phyllostachys edulis. The sequence goes on along the minus strand of CM070550.1, from coordinate 79,152,823 downwards.
TCCTAGTTTTTAATGTCAAAAATAAAAATTATTGATATTTCTAGGATTTTATTGGATTTAAAGTGAAAAAGACAAAAATAATTAATTTCTTGAATTTTCTGGATTTAAAAAAGGCTTTTCCTCTTTTTTTAGAAATTAAAAATAGTTAATGTGCAAAGATAAAAACCAACTTTAACTTGGAATTAATTTTATTAAGTTCAAAATAATTCAAGGAATTTCTGTGATTTATTATAGAATTTTTGAACTCTATTTGCTATTTTCTAAAAGGTTATATTATTTGTTACATTTTCTGAAATTCAGAAATCAATTAAAATCTCTTTTTCTCTTTTGGGCTGAAATCCAGATATCTGGGCTTGGTCTTATCTGGATAACCCGTATTCGTATCCATATCCGCCGGATAGCATGCCTACCGTATTTGTTTCTGACAAAAAAAATCCGAATTCATTTCTGATCCGAAAATTATCCAAGAAAAATCTGATTCAAGACAATCCGAATCCGTTTCCGTCCGGATCGGTCGGAAACTATCCGATCCGTTTTCATCCATACTTGGTACACCGGACATCCGGCAAGTAGCCCGGCAAGACCATCCGACTAACAAAACACGGCGCCGGTGACCTTTGATGGGGTTTGCGTTGAGCTCCGGTGCACGGGGTCTTGCTACCCGGGTTGGGGTCTTGTGTTTTTCTCTGAGAACCACCCCCGAGCAGGATTAGTGGTGCAAGTGGGGCGTGCTGCGGACAGCCCGCAACCCACCACACACAGATTACGACAACCCGCGGCTGTATCCACACAAACTGCGACAGCCCGCGGCTAGCTTACGCGGGCATGCGGCTGCCCCTAGCTGTCCTCCATGGCTCCACAAGCTCTCGCTGCCTTCGGCCTTCCTTCCTCCACTCCAAGTCTCAAACCCACAAGGATTTCTCTGCCGCCGCCCGATGGCTGGAGATTGCCGGCAAGCTCCTCGTCGCGCGTGACCTGGTAGGCTGCAAGCGCCTCACGAAGCGCGCTGTGGACACCGACCCCCTCCTCCCTAACGCCGACGAGCTTCTCACCATCGCCGATGTGGTCGGTGACGGACAGCAGCCAGGCGACCTCCTTCTTCCACCACTCTTTGGTGTCCGGCGCCATCGGCTCCTTCGCAAACCTAAAGTCGGTCCGTCGCGGGCGAAGCGGGAGCGAGGCAGCCCACCGGCCGCTCTTCTGTTGGGCGGCGGGGGAGTGCCGCCACCATTAACAAGAAAAGAGCTGCTGCTGGTGCACTCGCTCCTCGTCGAGAAGGGCGTGGACATGGCGGTCTCCAAGCACCCTACACGGGTCAACAAGGGAAGCGCGAAGGAAGGAGGGGAGATGAATTACCTCAGCCGCGAGGTACTCAACGACGGAGGAGGAGGAGGCACCGACGGCAGCTCCTATCGCCTCACCGGTCTACTGACCCTCCCTTCCGATGCACTGGCACGCGGACGGCGTCGGAGGTGGAAGCGACGGAGGTATGGCGGCTCCGACAACGAGGACGACGGAGGAGGCGGCGTCGCCGTCGATGGGGACTGCTAGGTTTCGGCCCTTCGGGATGTGGCTTGAGGTAGCTGCTCCTGTGCAGATCGAATTCGAGGAGATGCCCATAAGTGGTTTTTTGCGGGCTATGGTGGGGTAAGCGGGCCAGCCTACTAGAACTGCTAACATAAGTGGTCTTTTGCGGGCTCCTTTTGCAGGGCAGGCCCGCCCCACTTGCATCCCTAGGCAGGATATGTCTCAGTGGTGAGTACACTAGTCAACTAGTACGTACTAATCCAAGACGTGCCTGCACATTTTCGTTAGTGGTACTGCCACGGACGCGTGCACGGTAGCTAGCCTGGCCTCCGTTGGGACGCACATTCCCTTCGAAATACGAGAGGCAAAACACACGTCTTTACTAGGGGTGGGAGTGGTTCAGCATTATTCAATGGGTAATCAATCAAGTCCGAAAATTCTAGTAATATAGGTCAGAAGTGCAACCCAATAAAAAAATAGGTCCAATAGGTTCAACCTATTTGTTCCAGTGACTTGAACCTTACCCTTCGTCCTCCTTGTTCCAGTGGCTCAACACTGATGATGTAGTATAGTAGCACACCCACCAACACTGCATATTCATTCCTGCTTCTCTGACATTCGCACTCCTTGAGTCATTTTTACTCACATCAACCGACCGGTAATCTTACTACTAGCTAAGTAGCTAGTTCACTCCTCCTTAACCTCCCTTTTTCAATTCTTCTTACAGCTAGCTAGCTACAAATCGGATTTCCTTTTTCTATTTTTTCTAGATCTCTTGTGATGCGTACATGTTTTTGCAGTGATTCCTTTTTTCCTATTCACAATCCTGTGCAGTTGTTGATTCTTCTTGTGAAAATCAAAGCTTGAGATTAGTTAGCATACATAGAGATGTAGGGCGGCCAATGCAGCATTAACGAGGAGGACAAGGTGCGGTGGTCCAACGTTGATACAGATACTACTGCTCACTGTGGTAGCAGGAAGCAGGATAAGGGCAAGGGCAAGGAGACAAGACGGAGGACGGCGACACGTGCACGGCCGCATCGCTATTGCCGCTTCCCTCATCGCTGTGTTTATCGCTATTGTCGCTTCCCTCGCTGTGTTTCCCCCGACCTAGATGGGCCGCAACAACCTCTTCCTCAGCCTCCTACAGCTGCATAAGTTTAACAATGTATACCCATAAGAACCAATGGACCACAAGTTCATTTGGTGCTTGAGCCAATGGATTGATAGGATATCCACGCTGGGAGACACGGACTGCATGGGGCAGGTCCGGATTGACCCGCTTCAACCCACACCCACCCCTAGTCTTGACACGCACGAACCACGGTGGAAGAGCGGTGCGCGCGCTAAGTGTGCACAATTGCACTGCAATACCATCACACAGAGAACGCACAGCTTCCACACAATTGTTGGGAAACCATGGGCTCGGCCCAGCAGCCGGCCCATAGGTGGGTGGCCCATTCCAAACCCTAGAAGGGTCTGTAGACTATAAATAGGGGGTGCTAGTCATTGTAAAAAGCTGATCGCTTGATAAAGGAATAAAGAGAAAGAAGAAGCCTCCTGTATCTCTGTGTTCAATCTACTATTCTGTACTTGTGTTCTTGCATTGTTCTAAGCGATTCTATGCTTGTCTACGAGGTGATCATTCGGACTGGACTCGCCAGTGACAGTTCCTCAACATGTTATCAGCATGATCGACTCCGGCCTACCTCTAGGCCTCCTTTACTCGGATCAAAAGGTAACCGTCAAAGCATAATGCTCGTAGATTGAATCGCATTTTCTAGATCGCTTTTAATTCCGCAAATTTGGCTTTCTAGAGTATTTCCTACGGTGCAAATCCGTTCTAATCTACCGCGAGCCGACTTGAAATCACCGGCACAATGTCGTTCGGTAGATTGCATGAAAGAGTAGATGATGATTGCATTGTGGATTGCAAATCTGTTCAAATCTATCGTGAGCCGACTTGAAGTCGTCGTTCAAACCGATCGATGGATTACATGAACAGTAATTGCACGAACAGTACGAAAAATAATGAAAATCGGCCGACGCACGGCCACGCCATCGCCGGTCCACCGCTGGCCGGTGCTGCCCCCGCATGGGCTCCCCTCCGTACCGCCGCCCGAAGTCGGTGCCACCCACGCCGGCTTGGAGCCACGCGTCGACAATGAAGCCAACACGGCCGCACCATCGCGTCGACCATGGCACCTCATCGCCGACCTGGAGCTGTGCCGCGCCGGCCTGGAACCACACACGGCCAAGGCACTGCCCGAAGCAAAGAAAAAAAAGGGGGGAAGGGGGTGGGTAGCGCTAGTGCCGCATGGGAACGCCGCGCCGTCGCTGCCTCACCGCCTCGGCCGACGGGCTCGTCCGCCACGCGACGTCTTGCCGCCGACTTTTAACGGCCTCCCACAAAGATCGCCACGCTGCGTGCACGGTTGCACCGCCGACGCGCCACTCGCGACTAGCGACGCCGCCGAAGACAGGAGCGCCACACCGCCGCGCCCATGCCGCATCGCCGCCCGTCCCCAGAAGACCACCGGCTCCGGCGACTTCTAGCCCGCTTACACCGGCCCCATCTTCGGCGACGCTTCAGATGGCAAAGAGTCTCACCACGCCATAATCGACCTACCATACCAGAGCCAGCCCCCGAGCACGGGCGAGCCTTGCTTGGGCTCCATCTCCTGCCACCCGCACGCGCGCCGATGCCTCGCGCTATGGCATTGTGAGCGCCCCGGCTTGGTACCACCTCGTGCCGGCGATGGGTGGCAAGAAGGCTTCGCCAGACCGTACCGCTATGAGCATTCCCCAGCCTGCAGCCACCTCCGTGCCCGGCGTGGGTGAGCCGCACAAGGTCCGCCTCCGCGCCATGCGGGCAGGCACCGAGCTCTGCCGCCTAGCACTAGCTCCGCCTCTAGCGAGCGACCCCGCATGACCGCCGCACCAGACACACGCGTCGCACGCCCTGACGCCGCGTGCTCCCGCCGACCATACGCGCCCGAAGACGGTGCAGCCCTCCACTCGGCCCTCCCATAGAGCCGCCGCTGGCCTCCACTCGGCCCTCCCGTAGAGATGCCACCGACCGCCGGCCCACGCCACAAGATGGCCTCAGACCTCGTCGCCCGCCCAGACGAGAGCGAAGCCAAGAGCCACCGCCACCTTTGGGGATAGGGTTGGGGAAACCCTACCCCCTGCGCCTGTTTTTGAAGAAGGCCATTTGGGCCTGTTTGGGTCGAGAAAGAGTGGGCCGACCGAGAAAGAATGGGCTAGTCGAAAGTGGCCCAAAACTGGGCCTGAAAAATGGCTCGGCTAGAGGAATTCGAGAAAAAAAGGGAGGGGAGAAAAATGAAAAATCCTAGAAATTTACAAATAAACCCTCAAAGTTCTAAAAATTACGATGAAATATTTCGGGAAATAAATTCTTGCAGAATAACCCCTCAGAAATTGAAAAATTGCGCGAAAATTTCTTAGAATTGAAATTTAGCGGTTTATCCCCTGAAAATTGCAGAATTCACCGAAAATTCATATTCCAACAGAAAAAGACCTCGGGAATTCAATTTTTGAATCATTTTGAGCATTTAAAGCATGTTTAACTCTGTTATTATTATTTCTATGCAATTTATATATTGTATTTACTGTTTTAATTATCTGTGATTGTTTATATTGCTTTTAATCAATGAAAATAGCAATAAATCATGAAAAATGCATAGAAAATACGGGATCAGGAACTAGGAGCTCGAAGAACATTATGAGAATTTTACAATAATTTTATGCAGATTACCAGCAGTAATCTTATGAACTCTTTGCATGAATATGAAGATGACTAGCATCACGAACCAGTAGTTCAAAGAACTGACCCAGCATAGCCAGAATTTATACAGAATTTGTACCAGTCTTCAACTCTGTGTTAAGGTAATCACGGATGAGCAGAAGGTTGAGAAGACTCTCTCTACCTTTCACCCGAATGTGGTGCAATTCGCACACAACTATCGTCAAGACGGCTACAAGGAGTATGTTGAATTGATTAACATCATGCAAGTTACGGAAGCTCAAGATGATGTTCTAAAAAAGAACTAAATCTCATAGCCTCCTAGTAGCAATATTGGCCATGAAGCCAATGCTAGCAGTTACAAGGTGATAAGCCTCTCACAAAGGAGAGGGGCAAGAAGAGTAAGGTCGTGGGTCGTACGTTATTGATGCTTTCTAGTCTAAAAAGAAGGGCAAAGGGCAGCATGAGGCACACCTCTCCATTGCAAGCACGGAGGATCCACATCTATCAGTTGCGCTCATGGATGTGGGCAGCCCAGTAGCAGCCCCTATCACCCCTCCTTTGGATATTGCAGCGGCCACAGCCGTAGTTGCCCAAGAGGAGAAGATCACAATGGAGCAGATTGAGGCAGAAGTTTCTAAATACTTCGTTGATTCGATCTAGTGCACGCATTGCACTTAGATCTTTTTATAGCCACTTGCAGTTTGTGGTTGTGATGGAACATTGAATTATTTTATTCTTTGAATAATGGTTGTAAGCTCTAGGAGAGTAAAACATTAAATTCTAATGATGAGTCCTACAATGCTTAATTTTTTTGTATTTATAATAGCAAGTTATGTTCTGATTTTAAAATATTTTATTTATGTGTGGATTGCTTCCTACCTCATATCAATAAATACTTTATATCAGAATGTGTGTGGCACCCTATGGAGGAAGTGTGCTTAGCGGATAGCAGCACCACGAATACCACCTTGACAGAGAGGAAATTTTTTTCAGTCAATCAACAATAATATTGGTAGTCTTTCAACAATCGCAGGCAGCGATACTTGTACAATAGGCTCAGGAAGGGTCAAAATTATACTTCCGATAGGCACAATTTTGGTCATTAAAAAAACCTTGTTGTACCCAAAATTGACTGGAACTCTCAAGGATATTCGCTCTAACGGTTTCCACGTAGAGATTGAAGAAGAATATGGTAAGTAATACCTGCTCATTACAAAGCATGAAGAAAGTGGAAAAGGGTATTAGAATGACTTCATTCATATGAAACTGGGCTATACTACACTAATATTAAGGCACCTGCAGCCTATACTGCCCTGAAAACCGTATTTAGAAGCTCTGAACTTTTATGTCTCTGGTATGATAGATTATGCCACCAGGTCTTAGGATGATGAGAAATATAATTAACAATTCACAGGGACATAATAACGATGTAAGGAATTTCCCAAATCAGTAAGATTTTGTGTGCCCGTATGTGCCACCGGGAAATTAATTACTAAACCTTTTGCTCTGAAAGCGAAGGATGAAGTCCCTGCATTCCTGGACCATATCCAGGGAGACATTTGCAGTCCTATATAGCCCCTGTCAGTCCATTTAGGTATTTTATGGTGCTCACCGATGCTTCCCTGAAATGGTCGCACATATGTTTATTATCTACGATAAACTATACTTTTGCAAAGCTAATCTCGCAGATAATTAAAATTGAAAAATAATTTCCCAGATCATCATGTGAAGTCCATCAAAATAGACAACACTGGAGAATTCACTTCAAATGCATTTGATGATTATTGCATGAAAATAGAAATTAAAGTTGAGCATTCCGTATCGCATGTTCACACCCAGAATGGACTAGTAGATTTTCCATAAATGTAATTTATCAACTACATGTTGGGGACACGTAGTCCTGCACGCAGCAACTCTCATCAATTTTAGACCACTAGCATATAACATCCATTCACCTATGCAACTAGCGCAAGGATCAGCACCGAAAATTTCTTATCTTTGTAGATTTGGTTGCAAGGTTTATGTACTTGTACCACCATCGCAGCGAACTACAATGGGTCATCTCCGAAAGTCTGGGATATACATTGGTTATGAGACATCATCCATAATCATGTATTTGGACAATATGACGGGAGATTTGCATACTGCCTGAGTCGCTGATAGTATAATTGATGATGATAGTTTCCCATCATTAGGGGGAGAAAATCAACCCCTTGATGAAAATATCGTGAAATAGAGAAGTCCAGAAGGTAATTGAAGTCCAGAAGATAATTAAAATTCATGCACATGACCCGCGCACTTGTGAAGCAAATAGAGAAGTCCAGAAGATAATTGAAGTCCAGAAGATAATTGATTTGCAAGCATTAGCAAATCAACTGCCTGACCACTTTAGTGATTTGAGGAGCGTGACTAAGTTGCATGTGCCTGCACGCAATGCACCGGAGAGGGCTGAAATACCGAAGAAAGAAAAATGTATCCATAATCTCGTCCTAAGGCCTCAGAAAGGACGAGAACTCCGGCCCCTCGAATTTGAACTAGCCGGGGATGCCTGGTGAAAAATGATAAGAAGGACTTGACACAGCCGATCACCGAAGTTCCCCAGGACCAGAAGGAGAGCCAGTTGAGACCTAGCATTAGTGTGGATCCTTCAGAAAGGCATACCGGATTTGAACATCCCCATGAAGGGAGACATCAGCAGGGATGTGTGCGCACACATCCCTGCTGAAAACTAAAAGGACTTGCCCTGTAATTGCAAGCAGCGGTGAGTAAGTAGAAGCATTAGAAGAATCGCCCTATAAAGAAATAGCTATAAATCATGTGACCACGGGAGAATCTATGAATAAGACAATAACCAATGTCGGAATTTATTTTGCAAAGAAAATGGCCACAATCATCGATCTTGATCCAGAGCCTACATCGCTCGCTGCATGTAAGAAAAGATAATTGACAACATTTAACAATATTTAACGACATTTAACAACATTTAACGACAATTGACGACTATTAACGATGACTAACGCAATTGATGAGAACTACCACAATTGACAAGAACAACCGATATTGATCGAGAATAACGACAATATACCGTAAGCAACGCAATAAACCACAATTAACGTATTTAATGATAATTATTACAATAAAAATTTATTACAACAAATAATTATTACATAAATAATTATTACACACAATTATTGCAATGAATAAATATTACAATAAATAATTATTAAAAACAAATCCATGCCAGCAGAATTTAAATTTTAACATGAGTAGCAGCAATTTTAATAGCATGACCACTAAAAAAATTAATCACTGCAATCATTATTCTGAAATTCATCTGAAGGCAATTATGAACAATTTTTACTTAGACACAAACATTGAGGATAACCGAACAAATTTCTATAGATGTTGAGGCATCCGGAGTTACTTCAAGTACACCTTACCAACCTCAATTAGGATTAGTTAGTTCAGTACAACAAAGTGAAAATTCATGCCCCCTCCACTTTTTTCCGGGCTTGGGACCGGCATCGGCAATGTTAGACACCCCCACCCTCACACGTACCCCCCAAGTGTTCATGCAAATCTTAAATGAAGAAAAATCTACACTCAAATCAAGATGCACACAGATCTGAACATATCCACTCAGAAAAACATGAATACTTCAAATATCAATTCTCAGTTAGATCATGATCTCAATACTTGATTCATGCAAGCATCATGCTTAAAGTTCATACCTAGATCATCAATGAGTACCATGGTAGCATCAAACATACAACCAATCATCCATTGATCATGCTAGGATCCAAATACATGTTGATGCATAACAAAGAGGAACAAAGGTGCTCAATTTTCATGGATAAAAATAACAAGTAGTGACATACGTTCTAATTCAGCATGCACTACATACAAAAATTCCAGTTTTCAAAGATCAGCTAGTCAATGTACAAATGAATGTCTTATGTTCTATCAGGTTCTGATGGCATGATCCCACAAATGAAGTAATTGACATGCACAATTGTGTATTATCCAGACAGTCAATGTACAAACACGATAAAGATGAACACAATTAACACACAGAAGATCCAATCCTAAATTGTGTATTATCCATGTATGCATCCAAAATGAACCACAAAAATCACTCCAATTTACATTTTACAGTCAAGAGCAAATATCTAGTGTTGGATTGTACTTTTAGCATAGAATTGCTCTACATTTTGAAAAAACAGACTGTTAACATTCAATCGACTGAAGAAATTCATGACAACAATATCTATGATCATTGATCAATCAAAGTTTTTAACACAAAAAGGTGATATCTTCTCCGAAAGTGCCCCATCAGTTTTCTAGGATCAAGCATGAACAATGGCTGCAACTCTTGCACTATAATTGCTGCATGACATGGAACACATCATTTCCAAGCAATTCATTAAGTATCAGGTCAATGTCCAATATGCAATTCATATATGATTCATCAAGTATCATTGCAAGTCATCCAAGCAATTCATCATTTTCAAATGCAATGACAAGTCTAGATCAAATAAACCAAAAGTGAGGAGAGCACCACCGTAGGAGGGGCTAGGGTGCTTGGCACCTCGCTATCTTGACGACGGCGGTGGCGACGCCGTGGTGCGGCTACTGGCCTTTAGCCACAGCAGCGCAGGCGGCGCAGAGGCGTGGACCAAGGAAGGGGCCAAAGGGGTCAGCAGGGATGTGGCCACGGTGGCGAGCCAGCAGTGGCTAGGGGAGGAGGGCGCCGAGGAGAAGGTGGCCGGGGAGGAGGCCGCTAGGGAGGAAGGCGCCGAGAGGAGGAGGGCATGCAGCTCCGTGGGGCTAACCTGAGGCGCGGCGTGGAGGTGGCCGGAGGGCGAGGTGGTGGACCAGGTTGGAGGAGAGAGGTGGCTAGAGGGCGAGGTGGCGGACCAGGTTGGAGGAGAGAGGCGGCCGGAGGGCAACCGGGGGAGGAGGCGTCGCTTCGAGGGAGGAGTCCGACGGCGCCATGCACTGGCAGAGGATGAGGAGGCCGAAGGCGAGGCGGAGGTGCCAAGGTGAGGCCGTCCAAATCTGGGCAGATCCAGATCTGGGCAGGCGAGAAGGCGACGGCTCGGGGAGAGGAGGATGGGAGCGCGGCGGGGAAGGAGGACGGCGGCGCAAGACGGGGTGAAAGGGGGAGGAGGGTGTCCGCTGGCGTGGGGGTGGAGGGAGGAGGAGGAGGCGGTGGGCGAGGGGGAGGTGGAGGTGGGCGGAGGAGGCAGGGAAATAAGGCGGCGGAGGAGGATGGGGCCGAGGGAGGGGAGTTGGCCGGAGGTGATGATGTGGGAGTGGAGCTGCCGGAGGTGGGGAACGATGGCAGCACCTGGCCCATCCAAGCCTTCCGAATCCCTCCACCCGGCGCCCAATCGCCGCCACGCCGAGCCTGCTGGGGAGGAGAGGGTGCAAGAGGGAAGAAGCTTGATCTGTGGGGAAGGAGCGGCGTGGGGAAGGGAGCGCACGCAACCTTCTTCGCTTGCGAGGAGAAGGTGGACCGTGTGGTTCGCCTTTTTTCGCCGAAGGCGACGGTGCAGGATCTGCACCGAATATTCCCGTTGATCGAACGAATTGGTGCTGAACCGATTGGTTTAGTTCATCGAACCAAACAGAGGGACATGCCTATTTCCTGAATCATCTGATACAGGACCATTCCATTCACTCATCCAAACGGACCCTTAGATTCTCAACGGGTACTTGTACTAGTCACATCTAAGTGCTACATATGCAAATTTGGATGCGAGTAGGGTTTAGAAGATCATTACGGACCAGATGTGACCTAGTTGCCAGTACATATTCTCAAACCATTTTTACCTGTGTTCCTGTCTTGTGAACCAAATAATCTATCAGTGTGAGAATAATGTTTGATTTGCCTAGGCTCATCATAACATAAAAAATATTCATAATGTGGTCTTAAGACATGGTTTTATCTCAGCCTGTACGTTGTATCTGTTGGAAATTGGCTCATATGAGTGAGACATATTTTCTATAATTCTAAAGCATGTATGGTTTTGTACCATATTGCTAAAGCAAGGTGGAGGTGACCAATATATAAGGTGGAGTCCTTGCCACTTGTTAAAATATGTGACACATGGATGAGGGTGGCATGAGGAGGGGCTTTGGTTAAACACACACGCGCGTGTATTCTTTATTGGGTATTGATGATAGGCAGTTACCAGTGGGTAAATGGTTAGTTAAATGTATTAGTTATTAGTGAGTAAATGACTGTTTAATCATGTCAGTTCATAGTCTGCATCTCTATATCTATGCCTGGAGACATCCAGAGCATAATGCGTAACTTTGTAAAGGCCTTGTCACGTGCTCTAGACCGCTTACCTATAGTAGTGAGTGGTGGTATCGACGGATACCAAACAAACTAGAGAAGTCGTGTCTTGTGGGTAAAGCTGCACAACCTCTGCAGATTATAAAACTATTCGAATAGCCGTATCCCCGGTTATGGACAGTGCCTGGTGATTTCACACGAGGGTAGATTTTTCTCAAAAATGTTGTCGTGGATGGTTGTGAGTTGTTGGAATGGTTTGGTCGAGAAGCGATCTGGTCGTGGTCGTTGGTTGGGAAGTGAACAAGGTATTCACGAGTTGTTTCTAAGAATTTGACTACTTATGTGTTAATCTTTCATGCGCTTTCGATCTACTTACTGTATTTACTGCCAATTCTGCTTTCTGCAAATTAAACATAAAACTATTCCTTGTCCAGCCTTGCATGAATACTATCTGCATGTTGTTCCCTACGACTTGCTGAGTACTTTATGTACTCACAGCTTGCGTCCTTTGTTGATCAGTCGTCGAAGAAGACCCGGGGAGCACCGAGTTCTACGAAGAGGAGTACTACGAAGGCCACGTGAACTAGGTCACGTCCTCTACTCGATTGACAGTGGGCATGTCGTATGGCTTCTACGAGTTTGTTTCATTTCGCTGCAAGTTTACTCTGGTTGTGGATCTGGTCGTGGACCTAGTGGTGACCTTAACGCTACATGGCAAGCTTTGTAAAGCCTTGATGATAAGGTCCTTTTGCTGCATTATTAATTGCCTGCTTCTTTAGCTCTTCGTTGTATGGATACGATTTCATCTATGTTACAACTGTGTGGACTAACTACTGATCATGGGACTAGTTCAGAATGCACAAAGAGTCCCGGGGTTGCATATTCGGGGTCCCAACACTATGCCTGGAGACGTCCAGAGCATAGTATGTAGAACCACTACCTCTATTTCTTTTTTTTCTTCCTTTTGCAAACATGTGTTGTTGTATTGCGCCGTCTGAACCTCGTCGACTCTTCTTCTCGGTGTGCACGGTGAAGAAGGGGAGGGGTATCTCCGAGTCGTTGCTGCCGTGAAGACCTACACGGGGGCAGCAATAAGGTTTCTGGGCAGCGTACATTTGCGTGACTGCTCGCTTCGCTGATTCATCTACATTTCTGCACTGCATCGAGTCTGCGTCTACGCTGCTTCCTATCCTTCATCGGACTCATCAGTAAGTCTTTCATGTGATTGATTGACCTATTTGCATTCTATTTTTGCATATATTATAAAGTACAATTAGTTGTCTGCTGTTAGTATTGATTTATGCATCATTAGTCATTTACTATCTTTGCCTTCTATTAAAATCTAGAATTAAAATATTGCCCTCATTTTCAACCGTATCTAGTGCTGGCCAGCATGGCCACCCATTTTAAACCCAACTAGGACGATTGAGCGCGCTACGCTGCGCCGTTGATCTTAGATCTAAGATTGGATGCACTGTAGGGGTTTTTTTTTAACTGTACAGGCTGCACTTGTTCGGCGTAGAAAAGCTTTTTTTCTGAGCATGCTTAGTTCGGGTATAGAGCCGACAATAGTATCGCATATATTAGCAGTATGTAACTTAGTAATAGGGATAATAGCATGATAGAATATTTGTAAGCTGGTCCACTATGCAAATACATAACTCAAAGATGTGAGTTGTTAATGTCTTTAAGATTAATCAGATTACTATATACATGCGATGATGAGGCATAGAAGTGAACCTATGTCTATAATTATTAGATGGCCATCGCTGGTTTGTTTCTATGTTGTATATGATATTTGAATGGACATTGGTTCATTCAATATGAAAAGACTCTTCTGTTGTAACATCCTCATCGCATTGCACGATGCTACGATCGATGAGGAAGCGAATCTATAATCCAATTTTGTCAATATAAAGTGTGTCAACAAAATCAAATAAGAACAACATATTTGTATGACAATAATGTGTTTCATTTGCCCTTCGACAACTATTCCAGTAGGAAACAAATCAAGGAAGATGTAGTCTATTCATAAGATTATACACTATTAACCAAAAGGATCCACTTGTTCTGTAGATGAAGGTACCTAAAAAAACAATGGAGGTATTTAAAAAAACGACGGAGGTAAAGTGAATTGCAAGGATAAACACGGTGTGCTGATGTTATAGATGAAGTCAAACCAATCCAATGTGATCAATATTCTAGTTGTATTTTTTATATCACATTAGGCTGACACACATTGCAAGATAAATGTTCAGGCAAAAGGGCATTTATTTAGAGAAAATGTAAATGTATACCATGGTTTGGCTTACTTGATAAGCATGGTTACATATACATAACTTAAAACTATTAAACAACACTTAAGCATACCTAAAAACTTTTGCGATGTTTTATATCAGACCGTTTGCCATGAATTGAAGACAAAGAAAGACCAACTACCAAGTTCCTGACTGTCTGGAAAAAAATAGATAAGATGAATAGCTTTTTATAATCAACCTGATCATGGCATTCAACATTTTTATGAATTAAAAATAATCAGTTAATTAGCCTAGAATGACCAATCTAATTAGCATACAGTAGACTTTTAGTTCATTTAATTAGCATTTCACACAAATCTTATACATGATGGTTGACACCTTAATCCATAGAACTCTGTTCCGATACTGTGTATAGCTACTTAGATATTTTTAGAAATATAAGTGTAACAAAGCAAAATAAGGGAAAAAATCTAGTATGTAACCTGTGTGACCAAAAGAACAAAGATCTACTCATGACTATTTGAAAACAATAGAGACAACATTGTTATGCCTGTCAATGCCATAATAGTGCAATGCTTTATACAGTCTAGCCGACTCACTGTACAAAGGACAAAGTCATTGTTTTTAACGAAGAAGATGTTGTGCCAATTGGGAGTGTGGAGGTTTATGATCTGAATAGCTTTTTAGAATCAACCTGATCATGGCATCCAACATTTTGAAGAATACAAAATAATCAATTAATTAGCCTAGAATGACCAATCTAATTAGCATCTAGCAAATTTTTAGTTCATTGAATTAGCATCTCACACAAATCCTATACATCATGGTTGACATCTTAATCTGTAAAACTTTGTTCTGATACTATGGACATCTACCTCGATATTTTTAGAAAAATAAGTGCAATAAAGCAAAATAAGACCAAGAATCTAGTACGTAACCTGCATGACCCAAAAGAACAAAGATCTGCTCATTACTATTTGAAAACAATCAAGCCAACATTGTTATGACTGTCAATGCCATAATACTTCAATGCCTTAGACAATCTAGCCGAATCTCTGTAGAAAGGGCAAAGTACTTTTTTTAATGAAGAAGATGTTATGTCAATTGGGAGTGTGGAGGTTTATGATCTTTTTTTTGGACTGTTTCACAAAGCAGAAACCTCGATGTTTGCATCTCACCGGTAACGGGAAAAACATGGCGTTCAACATTTTAAAGAATTTAAAATAATCAATTAATTAGCATAGAATGACCAATCTAATTAGCATCCAACAAACTTTTAGTTCATTTAATTAGCATCTGACACAAATCATATACATCATGGTTGACATCTTAATCCGTAAAGCTTTGTTCCGATACTATGTGCACCTATTTCGCTATTTTCAGAAATATAAGCGCAATAAAGCAAAACAAGACCAAAAATCTAGTATGTAACTTGTGCGACCAAAAAGAACCAAGATGTACTCATGACTACGTGAAAACAATAATGACAACATTGTTATGACTGTCAATGTCATAATACTTCAATCCCTTATACAATCTAGCCAAATCTCTGTACAAAGGATAAAGTATCTTTTTTTAATGAAGAAGATGTTATGCTAATTGGGAGTGTAAAGATTTATGATCTTCTTTTATTTTTGCACTGTTTCACTAAGCAAAAACCTCAATGTTTGCATCTGGGAATCACTGAAAAGAAGCTTGAAAGCAGAAGCCCGAGTACAGTCAATGGTATGTTACAGATAATGCAATAAGGTCAGGGCCAAACATAGCATATACATTTACATGAAACAATGGGACTGGAAGTCTTCTAGAAACAACCTGCGACGAAAATGACAAAAAAAGTTCTATCAAATTTTCAGGAATTTGCCATGATTCTCTACGTAATGAAATATGGATACAAAAAGCACCAAAGTGGCATTGGAAAAAGCATCTGTTTGTCGCAATAACTATTTATATAAGGAAAGAAAGGTTCTTACACTCAGATCATAAAGCATCACTGACAGGGTATGCGCATCCGGATAGAAACAACAGCAGTGCGATTGAATGCAACTTTAACATCTACAGTCCCCAATGTGATATGGTAACAGTGGCAACCTTCACAAAGCGAATCGGAATTTTTACCTTAAGAAGCTCTACAATGGAAACAATTTTTTTTATCACCCTCCCCATTGCTTTGATGACGATTTCATCTGATCCGTTGTACTAAAAGGAAACAATGGAGGAAGGATAAGCTAAAAGATTCCATGCTTAAATTGTATCAAGAAGTACTTACCTTCTGATGTTATTTTTCAAGCACCAACCACTTATTATTTACCAACAAACAAAATAAGCTCTATAATTAAAGGCATCTAAGCAAAAGCCATTTTAGAAGTTGAGACCAGTTCAAATAGTGTGGTACTCAAATCTTTATACCCGCAAGGATAAAGTATTAGTAACAAATAAGCTTCAATTCATGCAATGGTGGCAAGGAGAAGAGATATTACCGGCCGGGAGAACTCATTCCGGATGGCGACGCCTTGACCTTGGCACCTGGAGCGCCTCAAGGCGGTTCGCCTCATAACGGAGCAGAAGAGGACGAAGCGTGGGCGTGGAGTGCCGGCGGCGATTACGATCAAGTGTGCTGCGTCTGGAGTGAAGGCCACCATCACATCGGCCTCGCTCGCTTTCTTTGAGGCGGGTTGCCCACCCACAACATGTTCGTCTCTGCCCCGTCGCCACCTCCACCTCCTGATTCTTCGAGGAGAGGAGGATGCCTCTGGAGCCTCTGGGGCGGCGACTCGACGACATCGGCGGGAGAGAGAGATCGCTGGAACCCTAGGCTAGAATGGGGATTTTTGGCTTTCTCAGGGAGGGGGCCGTAATGGGATGAGAGTACGGTCTTGGTCGGGTCATCGTGGTGCGGTCGCCAATCTGCTGACGGCGCCCAAGAGCACCGATGCCCGACCGACGGCGCACGAGGCGCCGTGAGTAGGAGCCGACGAGCGGCGCGGAGACGACATGCCGCACATCCAACGGTGGAGGTTTTTTGGGTGATGTGGCCAGGCTGACTGAGCATCAATTCCCCCAGCTTTACTAAATAGAATAGATTTCTGAACTACGCTTCATTTTGCAGTTGCATTGCAAGCGGTGCTCTTATTTCCTTGATGGTTCGCCTGAAACATGGTTCTCCAATAGTACTTTCGCTTATGTCCCATCTGGATCACATGGTAAAGTTCATTACTAGCATCTGGATATGATTATTTGTTACTACTTACATCGAGACCATCTGATTGTAGCAACCATGCATATTCAGGTGGACTACCATGTCTTGTCCAGCAGGTCCCAAACGCTCCGTTGAGGTAAGTTGCTTTGGCTTGGCTTAGGAGGCATTGTACAATAGGATCAGGAAGGCTCATAATTATACTCCCAATAGGCACAACTTTGGTTATTAAAAAAGCTTTGTTGTACTCAGAATCGACTGGAACTCTCAAGGATATTCGCGCTAACGGTTTCCACAAAGAGACTGAAGAAGAGTATGGTAAAGAATACCTGCTCATTACAAAGTGTGAAGAAAGTGAAAAAGGGTATTATAACAACTTCCTTCATACGAAAATGGGCTATACTACACTAATATTAAGGCAACCGTAGCCTATACTGCCATGAAAGCCGTATTTAGAAGCTCTGAACTTTTCTGTCTCTAGCATGATAGATTATGCCACCCAGGTCTTATGATGATGAGAAATATAATTAACAATTCACAGGGACATAATATCGATGGAAAGAATTTTCTGAATCAGGAAGATTTTGTGTGCCCCGCATGTGCCACCGGAAAATTAATTACTAAACTTTCTGCTCTGAAAGCGAATGATGAAATCCCTACATTCCTGGACCGTATCCAAGAAGACATTTGCGGTCCTATATAGCCTCTGTCAGTCCATTTAGGTATTTTATGGTGCTCAATGATGCTTCCACGAGATGGTCGCACGCATGTTTATTGTCTACGAGAAACTATGCTTTTGCAAAGCTAATCTCGTAGATAATTAAAATTGAAAAATAATTTCCTAGATCATCATGTGAAGTCCATCAGAATGGTCAACACTGAAGAATTTACTTCAAAGGCATTTGATGATTATTGCATGGAAATAGAAATTAAAGTTGAACATTTTGTACCGTATGTCCACACCCAGAATGAACTAACGTATTTTGCAGAAATGTAATTTATCAACTACATGTTGGGGACACGTACTCCTGCACACAACAACTCTCATCAATTTTAGACCATTGGTATATAACATCCATTCACCTATGCAACTAGCGCAAGGGTCAGCACCGAAAATTTCTCATCTTCGCATATTTGGTTGCAAGGTTTATGTACTTGTACCACCATCACAGCGAACTGCAATGGGTCCTCTCCAAAAGTCTGGGATATACATTGGTTATGAGACAACATCCATAATCATGTATTTGGACCATGTGATGGGAGATTTGCATACTGCTCGATTCGCTGATAGTATAATTGATGATGATAGTTTTCTGTCATTAGGGGGAGAAAATCAACCCCTTGATGAAAATGTCGGGAAATAGAGAAGTCCAGAAGATAATTGAAGTCCAGAAGATAATTGAAATTCATGCACATGACCCGCGCACTAGTGAAGCAAATAGAGAAGTTCAGAAGATAATTGATTTGCAAGCATTAGCAAATCAACTGTCTGACCACTTTAGTGATTTGAAGAGTGTGACCAAATTGCATGTGCCTGCACGCAATGCACCGGAGAGGGTTGAAATACCGAAGAAAGAAAATGGTATCCCTAATCTCGTTCTAAGACCTCAGAAAGGACGAGAACTTCGGCCCCTCGAATCCGAACTAACCGGGGACGCCTGGTGAAAATTGATAAAAAGAACTTGACACAGCCGATCACCGAAGTTTCTCAAAATCAAAAGGGGAGCCAATTGAGACATAGCATTAGTATGGAACCTTCAGAAAGGCATACCGGATTTGAACATCCCCATGAAGGGAGACATCAGCAGGTATGTGTGCGCACACATCGGAACTGAAAAAATAAAGGGACTTACCCTGTAATTGGAAGCAGCGGTGAGCAACTAGAAGCATTAGAAGAATCGCCCTATGAAGAAATAGCTATAAACCATGTGACCACGGGAGAATCTTTGAATAAGACAACAGCCAATGTCGAAATTTATTTTGCAAAGAAAATTGCCACAATCATCGATCTTGATCCAGAGCCTGCATCGCTCGCTGCATGTAAGAAAAGATCAAATTGGGAAGATTAGAAGAAGGCAATAAAAACTGAATTATTATCTCTGAATAAAAGAGATGTGTTTAGGCCTGTAAGCGGTACGCCTCCCCATGTGCACCCCATAGGGCATAAATGGGTATTTGTTCGAAAGAGAAATGAAAATAAACAAGGCTCGTTGCACAAGGTTTCACTCAACGTTCAGGAGATGATTATGAAGAAACCTATTCCCTGGTCATGGGCGGAATCACGATTTAGATATTTAATCTCAATGGCAGTAAACTTGAATTTAAAAATGGAATTGATGGATGTGGTAACTGCATACCTTTATGGAAATTTGGATTCATACATTTATATGAAGATACATGAATGTATCCCTGTCCCGAACCAAGACATAGCAAATAGGAATCTGTATAGTGTGAAACTCAGAAAGACTGTACGGACTTAAGCAATCAGGCATGATGTGGTATAATCGATTGAAGCGACTTTCTATGCAAGAAAGGCTACATGAACTATGAGAATTGTCCATGTGCATTTATACGACGATCTCAGAATGGATTTTGTATGATCTCAGTATATGAAGATGATCTGAATATCATTGAAACCTTAGAAGAAATTAAGAAAACAAGTCATTACCTGGAGTCAGAGTTCAAAATGAAAGATTTCGGTAAAACCAAATATTGCCTAGGCTTGCAGCTTGAGCATGCCCTTGAACGGATATTAGTGCATCAGTCAACCTAAACTCAGAAGGTGTTAGAAAGGTTCGGCTTTGAAAAGGCATACCCTTCAAAAGTACCATTGGTCGGGATATCCTTGCAGCAAGATAAGGACCCGTACAAACCTAAAGAAGAGGGGCAAGAAGTCCTGGGATCAGAATTCCCGTACTTAAGTGCAATAGGAGCATTCATATATTTAGCAAACTGTACTAGACCAGACATTGCATTTGCCGTGAACCTATTAGCAAAGTATAGTGCAGAACCTACCAAAAGGCATTCGCAGGGAATAAAGGACATCTTCCAATACCTCCAAGGAAGCAAAGAACTTGATCTGTTCTACAGGAAGAACCAAGACCTGTCTATAAATGGCTATCACGGATGTCTGCACTGTCGGACCAAGATACTGACCAAATCGCAAACATGCTATGTATTCCTACGTGGTGAAACTGCAATTTCATGGAAATCGTCTAAGCAAAGTCTTGTATCGACTTCGATGGACCACTCGAAAATCATAGCACTGTACGAGGCCTCACGAGAATGTACTTGGCCTCTGCGGATGATTCACCATATCCAGCAGTTATGTGGATTGAATGTCACGCAAACCCCACTATTATCTATGAAGATAATGCATCTTGTGCTACACAAGTGTAGATGGGTTATGTGAAAGAGTCCTCTTACAAAACATATCAACCCAAGTTCTTCTATGCTCATGAATTGCAAAAGATGGACGAAATTAAAGTACTGCATACTAAGTCTTGTGAAAATATTGCAGATTTATTCACTAAGTCACTTCCAGCATCTAGCTTTGAAAGGTGCATTCATGGAATTGAAATGATGAGACTTAAATAAATGCAGAATTTAGGGGGGAATATTCACGAACTCATTATTGAAACTTGATCACGAAGATCGAGTACCCAAAGAGTAAATCCTAGTGATTAAATGAAATTGGGTGGATTGTACTCTTTTTCCCTTGACGAGTTTTCCTGAAGTTTCTCAGCTAAGGTTTTTAATGAGGCAATTAGGTAACGCAATAGACGCGTGTGTCGGGACCTCGGTATGCAACCCGGGACCCTCGTGTATTCTGAACTAGTCCCATGATCAGTAGCTAGCTCACACAGTTGCAACATTGGTGCAATCATAACCACACAACCAAACAAAAGATGAAGCAGACAAATTAATATTATTAACCAAAAGAGACCTTATGGTCAAGTCTTACAACGGTTCGCCACACAGGGCTAAGCAACAAAAGAGAGCTTGCAGCGGAAACACAACTTCTGGTGGAGGTCACCCAATATGCCCACCGGCAATCGAGTGAAGGACGCGACCTAATTCGCAAAGTCTTCAAAGTAATCCTCCTCGTAGAACTCGTTACATCCAGGTTCTTCTTGTGATCGATTAACTGAGGCATAAGTCGTGAGTACTTTGAATGTACTCGACAAGTCATAGGAAATGAATGCAAGTAATATTTATGCAGGCATTGACAAGGATAGCTTTATGGCTCACTTTGCAGAAAGCAATATTTGACAGTAAATACAGTAAGTAGATTGCAAAGCACAATTTAAAAGACTAATACATAAGTAAGCAACTTTCTTTGAAACAAATAGTGAACACCCTGTTCACTACCCAACCATCAACCAACTACAAGATTCGACCAAACCATTCCATCATTTTCGACAAAAGTTCTACCCCTTGCGTGAAATCACCAGGCATGTCCATAACCGGGGACACGGCTATTCGAATAGTTTTACACTCTGCAGAGGTTGTACAGCTTGACCCACAAGACACGAATTTCTCTAGTTTGTTCGGCATGTATCTATGCCACCGCTCACTACCTTGGGTAAGCAGTCTAGAGTACGTGACAAGGCTTTTACAAAGTTCGGTCTTGACTCAGTTCTGCTCGCTAAGGTTTCGCCTCCATCTGGCCCCCTCTTGCGCCGTTCCCAACCAAAACAGAACCGAACCAAGACATTGCTAATTATTCAGCCAGGTCTATCCCAATCTAGACATGTGGTTGTACGGTTTAGGCCCAGATCAATGGTTCAAGGTTAAGTCCTTAGTTGGTTGCTCAGATGAGACGGTTCCACATTCCAAGTGTGCGTTACGGCACCCACCTTTTCCACCACCCACTCGTCCGAGCATAAATTATTTTCGTTCAACCTGGCCAAATGACCACCCTAGTCATGGCACAACATCTTTTATCAAAAGTGGCTCCGCCACGGTTCCATAATTTCCTTTAGTCAAATTCATCATGTTGGGTTCAACCCAGCCAGAGGACCACCCTAATCATGGCACACAAATTTTAGTAAGGTGACAACAAATGTCGTGGTCTCACACAGGACCACACTTCGCATTATTAGCAACACAGGTCGTTACTACACAAGCCACAAACCATGTGCGCTAGGGCAAATCAACATTTATTGAATCATGAGATCGAGACCAACGTCTACTAGAGCATGACTAAGCAATACGGTACCCATGTTGGTATTACATCATGTCCAACTAACAATAACCATCCTAGGGTGTCCAAGGAGTTATGTCATTCAAGGATACATGTCAAGTACAAATTAACAAGGAGGCATAATGGCAATTAGGTAATTAACTAAACCCGAAACCATTTATTATAAAACTAGCCATGCATGTTTATATAAAACAATATACTTTTATAAACATGGGATCAACATGATCAATGGTCTATGACTTGCCTTCGTTGAAGAGTGGAGGTGCCCGATTAGTCGGGTCTGCGAAATCTTAAAAACGGAACCTATACGCGCAACCAAAGCTAAATAAATAAAACAACTCCAAATAAAATCCAAATAAATACCAAATAAATACTAATAGGAAGACAAGGATTTTAGATGAATTTAGAAATTGGAATCACTCGAATCGGAGTTCGAATGAAGAAGTTCTGACCAAGGAAGTTAGAAAATCACATAAAATGATGGATTTTAGGGTTTTCTCGAATTTCCGGAATTATTTTCCTAAAGAAAATCCGAAGAAAATCATGCAGTACCGATCGGTGTCTTGTTGGCGCACGCGTCGTGAAAGGTGACGATATTGACGGGCGTGAGGTGGCGGCCACGTGGTCGCCACGTCGACCCGTAGGCTCGGGGCTGGATCGAGGGTCGCCCGTGCGCAATGGTGGTGGGGCGTAGGGCACCGTCGCAAGAGGAGGTCGCGGCGAAGCTATCTGCGGCGCTCGAGGACGCGGCGGCGACGAGACGGCGGCGAGGAAAAGAAGCGGCGGAGGCGGCGGCTCAACGCGCGGAAGAGCTCCGGCGAGGTTTAGGCGACGGAGGTGCGACAAGGTGCGCCTCGGCACGGCGATGCCGAGGGTGGGGTCGGCGACGGCGGGGAAGGCTTGACGGCGGCGGCGGGCGCGGAGAAGCGCCGGCGGCGGCGCAGAAAGCTTCAAATTCGACGAGGGGAGGGTAGAGGAGAGAGGTGAGGGAAAGAGAGAGAGCTCTGGGCGGTCACGGTGCTCCTTAAATAGGCGGAGGGGGGCCGGAGGAGGAGGGTCATGAGCTCTCATGGCGGTTTTAATAATGGTGTGCCGGGAGAAACGCGGAGGAGGGGCAGAAGGAGGGGGGCAAGGCCATGGGAGTGAAACGAAGCACAGCCGAAAGTGTGACAGCATGGCGCTAGGGAACGAGGAGGAGGCACATGAGCGGATTTGGCGAGGGAGGCGAGAGCGTGGGACGGAGGTAGGGGACGACCGCGGGCCGAGGTGACAGTGGGCCCCATGCAAGGCCGAGAGAAAGAGAGAGGAGAGAGAGAGGCGACGCAGGCACAAACACGCCTGCTCGATCCAGACGAGCAGTGAGAGAGAGAGGAGGCTGGGTTGGGCACATGAAAGATGATGAACGGGCCGAGGAGTTTCGCCCACTTGCTGAGGTGGATTTCCTAATCTTTTTCTTTTTAGAAAATAGCGTAAAAGCAAAAGCATTTTTAGAAAATAGCTTAAAAGTGTCAAAAATTCTAGGAAAATTCACAGAAATCCCTTGAATTATTTAGGACTTAGTAAAAATAGTTTTCAGCTTCACTTTTGCTTTTAGTTTTTGCAATTAATTATTTTTAACATAAGGCCAAAGGAAAAACCAAATAAAAATCCAACTAAACTCACTAAACCAACTTTAATTAATTGAAGTTTAATTAATTTCAAATTAAACCACTTTTGAAATTCTAAATTACCATTTAAGCTTTGGCAAATTAATAAAATCAAATGGTTCCTTTTTAGGGTTTTGGAAATCTTCAAAAAGGCCAGGAAAATAGGGATGTTACAACGTGCATCATATACTTTTTCTCTAAATTTTTCCCATTGGGTTTTTATGAAGTTTTAACGAGACATGAATATGTGAGGATGGGTGCCCAAGGGGGAGTGTTGGGAAACCATAGGTTCGGCCCAGCAGCCGGCCCATAGGCGGGCGCCCCGTCGCAAACCCTAGCAGGGTCTGTAGACTATAAATAGACGGTGCTAATCATTGTAAAAGGTTGATCGCTTGATAAAGAAATAAAGAGAAAAAAGAAGTCGCACATATCTCTGTATTTAATTTACTATTCTGTAAATGCGTTCTTGTATTGTTCTAAGTGATTCTACGCTTGTCTCTGAGGAGATCATTCGGACTAGAATCGCCAACAACGGTTCCTCTACAATGAGGCCAAAGTATTTAATTTACTATTCTGTAAATTTGTTCTTATATTATTTTAATTGATTCTACGTTTATCTATGAGGTGATTGTTGGGACTATAATCACCAACATCGGTTCCTCTGCAATCTACAATGACGCCAAATCACGAAGGATATTTTAAAGCAAAAGCAGAGCATTTACCAACGGCACATACAGAGACTGGAAAACAAAGCCAAAAGGAGCTACTAAAACACAAAGCTCTACTAGTAGTTTATTGTTGTTGTCCACCAGCCGCGCCACATGGCAGGAGAGCACGACATACGTGTACTACGTAGCAGCAAACGCGCGCGGGCACGTCGATTATCACATCTTGCCGTGGCGGTGGACGCATGCCGAGTCGGCGCACCCCTCGATGCACTTCTCCACCCGCTCCGCCGCGCGCTCCTTGGCCAGCCGCCCCTTCTCCTCGAACAGGTCCGCGCGCTCCCTCAGCAGCCGGTCCTTCTCCTCGAAGTACACCGACGCCGCCTTCTCCGCGGCCCGCTCCTTCACCGCGCGCTCCTCCTCACCGCCCAGCCGGACGCCGTGCCCCGCTGCACCGTCGTGTTGCTGCGTCCCCGGGCTCACCGTCAGCTTCTCCTTGATCACCCCCGTCACGTTGCCCAGCGCCCCGAACAGACCGTGTCCTTGCTGACCCCTGCGTACGTAACGCAGGCATTCACACGAGAAAATATGTAAAGATTGATGTGTATGTGCTTATACTATATGTTGATGAGCAGCTTGCTAGGTTGCAGCGACGTACTTATCGGCGTCGCGGGTGCCGGTCGACTCCTTCGCCTTCTCGGCGGCGGTCTGCGTGGTCGCCCTGGACCTGTCCCTGGCCTCCTGCGCGGTCTCCTTGGTAGCGTCGGCGTACTCGCCGGCCTTCTGCTTGGACTCGTCCTTGGCCTGCCTCGCCTTGTCGGCGGTGGCGTCCCTCGTCTCCTGGGCCGTCTCCCTCGCGCCCTCCTTGAACTCCGTCGCCTTCTGAGCGGTGGTGTCCTTGGCCTCCCGCGCCTTCCCGGACAACTCGTCCTTGTACTCGTCCAGCTTGTTCTTGGTGGCCTCGGAGGTTTCGCTCGTCTTCTGCGCCACGGCATCCTTGGTCTCCCTCGCCTTCTCGGAGGCGCTGTCCTTGTACTCGCTGAGTTTGTTCCTGGTGGCCTCCACCGTCCCGCTCGTCTTCCGCGCGACGCTGTGGTTGGTCTCCCTGGCCTTCTCGGCGGTGTAGTCCCTGTACTCCCCGAGCTTGTCCCTGCTGGCGTCCGCCGTCTGGGAGGTCTTCTCGGCGGCGGTGTCCCTGGCGCCGCCGAGCGTGCGGCCCACGGCGCTCACGAGGGACTTGGCGCCCTCCTGCACGCTCTCCAGGATGCCGCCGCCTCGGTTGTGCTCGGCCTGCAGGGCCTCGCGGTGCGCGGTGCCCAGCGCGCCGCGCTCGGCGCGGGCGCTTGAGATTTCGTCCGCGGCCGAGCGGGCGTCCGCCTCCGCCTGCACCACGCGCTCGTCCCGCGCGCGCGAGATCTCCTCCGCCGCGCGCCGCGCGGCGGCCTCGGCACGCGCCTCTCGCTGGTCTTGCCTCGACGACATTGTCGCTGTATACGCGCCTTCCCTAGCTAGATCCTCCTCGGTTTGTTGCTAGTGTCACAGTGTTTCGGGCTGTTGCAGTACACAAGTGAGCTACCGCTCTGGAAGTGCGTATATACTCCCATGCGAGGAATGAGAGCGTGACGCGTGCCTCCGGGAGGTGGACACGTGTGCCTGGGGAGGTTGACTGAGACTTGTGACACGTACGTGCCGGCGGGGCGTGCATGCATAGCGAGCGTACACGTGCCAAGCTTATAGCGGCGATGCCGAGGCTTTTGCTGCTTGCTACCGTAGCCCTTCTGGATGTGGAAGCCCAACTAAATTTGTTAGTGGCGGCCTTTGGCTTCTCAGCGTTCGATGGGATGGTGGGAGTTTTTTTTTACTTTCTGATTTGGCATGTTTTTTAACACGAAAAGTAGTTTCCGTTCGCATGTACCTTCAAAAATGCCACTATCACAGGTTAGATAAGTCACCTACCGCATTTTCAGACCGTGGTAGTCACGAGTACAACACTCCAGAAGGAAGGTGGGAGCATTGCAGAAAGGCGTAGGCTTATTGCGGAGCAGCGATCTGAGTGCTTATTTGACTGTGTGTGGTTATGTGTCGGATGGGCACTGTAGCAAAGTGCTTATTTTACTATATCGCGGCTCCGGACCGCATCATAGCCGAATGGGCACTGTAGCAACATTGATTGAATAGTGAAAATACTGATTAGCACTATTGATCGAAGCCTGGCCCGACTTTGGGCCCGAAAAAAACTAGTCGGGCTGCTCATAAACATGTCTTAAGTCTACATCAGCAAAACAATTGTCAAACCACTATGAGGTGTGATTTAATTCGGCTTTAGAAGATGAGGACGTTAAATAACCGGTTTCATAGATTGAAGGGTCAAATGGACCTTTTTTTTATAGTTTGAGAGTGTAAAATAGACTTATTTCTTTTGTGGTTAATACTTGTAACATTATTTGTCTCATTGATTTTATTTCAATGTGGGACAATGCTCTAGCAATGTTTGAAAGTGGTTAATAATGGTTTTTGTTCACTCACGTTAGCCCGTAAATTATTATGTAGGGTAGGGCAAGTGCTGTCAGTACTAATTCTTTAGACCCAATTACAAAAGGTGTGGTTAAGACTTCGCTGATGTGCAAATGTGCAAATACACATTGAGTATTAGGGATTCAAGAAGTTGACAGTTTCCTCATGTGTTTCAAGGAGCCACAACAAATCATTGGTTGTACGGAGACTGACACGACACCAGTATGATCCAATATAGTTGCAAAAATACGGCATTTTTTCGAAGTAGTAGCACCTGCTAAAAATATATGCATATGGAGTATCTTTTCTTAAGGAAAGAATCATGCATATTTTTTCATTGTAATGCTTGAATTAATGCATCTAAAACATAATGGTTGACATACAGCTAGCAGATGACAACAAAATTGTTTAATTTGTTACTTAGCTTGCCTTGAACAAATAGGGTTCTCTCAGCTATTGGGTCTTTTAACTGGTCCCTTGCAAATTGTAAAATGTGTCAGTAAAGCATGTCATTGACTCACTGTTGTGGCTGCTATGCCTGGAAGAATCTTTGTAACCAGAAAGTGTGAGACTCTCTTGATACATTTGCCACTGCATGGAGTCGTGCCCATAATGTGAGTGGGGACATCATTATTTTGTCTAATGGAAATATTGGTTCATCCTAGAACATTTGTAATACCCTGTTTAGTACAAATGTCATCACTCAGTCAATCAGCGTATTTGTCCAACACGCTGGTGACCTCGAAAGCTCTGAACAATTCACCTTGCAGAGGTTCCATTGATTTAGAGTCTCAACTGGTACTTGTACTAGTCACATCTAAGTGCTACATATGCAAATTTGGATGCGAGTAGGGTTTAGAAGATCATTACGGACCAGATGTGACCTGGTTGCCAGTACAGATTCTCAAACCGTTTTTACCTGTGTTGTGTCCTGTGAACCAAATAATCTGTCCGTGTGAGAATAATGTTCGATTTACCTAGGCTCATCCTAACATAAAAAAAGATTCATAATGTGGTCTTAAGACATGGTTTTATCTCAGCCTGTACGTTGTATCCATTGGAAATTGGTCCATATGAGTGAGACGTATTTTCTATAATTCCTAAGTATGTATGGTTTAGTACTATATTGCTAAAGTAAAGTGGAAGTAACTAATATATAAGGTGGAGCCTTTGCCACTCTTTAAAATATGTGACACATGAATGAGGGTGGCATGAGGAGGGCTTTGGTTAAACACACACGCGCATGTGTATTTTCGCGTGGAAAATCGTGTAACTTGTGACTGTGCTGTGACGATTTTTGTTAAACCATGTATCTCTTTCTGTTTGAATGAGATTCAAATGTTTGAATTTAAGGCTTTATTAGGGGTTGATGACATGCAGTCACCAGTGGGTAAATGGTTGTTAAATGTGTAAGTTATCAGTGAGTAAATGACTGTTTAATCAGATCAGTTCATAGTCTGCATCTTTATATCTATGCCTGGAGACATCCAAAGCATAGTGCGTGGAACCACTACCTCATTTTTTTTCCTTCTACAAACCTGTGCTGTTGTATTGCGCCGTCTGAACCTCGTCAACTCTTCTTCTTGGCATACACCGTGAAGAAGGGGAGCGGTATCTCCGAGCCGTTGTTGCCGTGAAGACCTGCACGGAGGGCGGCAATAAGATTTTTAGGCAGCGTACATCTGCGACCGCTTCGCTTACATTGATTCATCTCGTTTACGCACTACATCGAGTCCGCCTCATTTGCTTTCATCCTTCATCAAACTCATCAGTAAGTCTTTCGTGTGATTGATTGGCTTGTTTACATTCTGTTTTTGCATATATTACGAAGCACAATGAGTTGTCTGCTGTTAGTACTGATTTATGCATCATTAGTCATTTACAATCTTTGACTTCTATTAAAATCTAGAATTAAAATATTGCCCTCATTTGCAACAGTATCAAGTACTGGCCAACATGGCCACCCATTTTAAACCCAATTTTCTGAACTACGCTTCATTTTGCAGTTGCATTGCAAGCGGCTTTGCCTAATCCAGACCAACTTATTTCCTTGATGGTTCGCCTGAAGCATGGTTCTCCAATAGTACCTCCGCTTATGTCCCATCCGGATCACATGGTAAAGTTCACTGCTAGCATCTGGATATGATTATTTTGTTACTGCTTACGTCGAGACCAGCTGATTATAGTAACCATGCATATTCAGGTGGACTACTATGTCTTGTCCAGCAGGCCCCAAACTCTCTGTTGAGGTAAGTTGCTCTGGCTTGGCTTAGAAGGTATTAACCCCTACAGTCTTTTTTTCTGAAATCAACATGGCTTTTCAGGAACATTACATTAGACGGTGTGTGGCAGCGCCACTGGGGTAAGTGGGTGGCGGAGTTCGCTTGCCGTGGAACCACATTAGGCTATGGCTCGGCACCTTCGACACCGTCAAGGACGCTGCCATGGCGTACGACCGCGAGGTCTCAAGCTTCGCGGCGCGATCGCGCGGCTCAACTTCCCCGACCTCTTTCTTGGCAAGAGGCCGCGCTGGTGGGAATGGCCACACAAGCGCCAGCGCCGTGGGCTTGTGTTCTTCTTCCTCTTCGTCTGCTCTGCCGACGCTGGATGAGACCCACGCGCAGCAAGCTCGGCCGCGGCGACTGCCTACAATCGTGGGCCACGTCGGGGGAGCGACCGTGGGCACGGTGCGGCACGTTGTGGATGTGCTTGCAGGGCATGGCCAGGTCGGGGCTCATGTTCGCCAGTGCGGTGCCCTGCATCTCTGTGTGCGTGTTCCAGGTGGCGCCATGCACGTGGAGGTCCGCGCCGGTGTGGTGCTGTTGCCGATGCTGGTGCTGCTGGGCGAGGGTCGCTTGGCCCGTTCCACCTTTTGTGCAGGTTTTCGGGGCGTGGAGCCGCTAGCGAAAGCTCTGCCCGGCTTGATGGTGCAAATGTCGTTGACGCCCTCGGGCACCATTCCCTCCCTGGAGGCGACATTATCGCGTCTCCTTCACTCTAGATGCTTCTCTGGGTGAAAACCCCGTCCGGGTGTTCGGATGGGGGACGGCGGCATTGTTGTCGTTACCTTCCTGAAGGCGTTGTTTCGAGAAGTCCCTGCCCTCTTCGTTTTGAACCACCGGCTTCTTCTGTAGGTTTACCCCTACGTCCTTGATTCATGGCTGCTCTTCATTCTGGATTGGCGCTTCACGACAGCATTTTGGTCAAATGGGCGCTCCTCCGAAGCGACGTGCTGCCAACTGGTGTGACTGAGAGGAGCGGCGTGGGAGCAGGGCTCCGCCGACAGAGAGGTGCGGCGTGGGAGCAGAGTGAAGGGATACGGGTAGGCTACGATAGCAACAATTCAAAATTTCTACCGCGTAAACCAGGAAGCCAAGCAAGAAGATGATCACGGATCGTTACCACTAGGCGCAGAGCGGCGGAAGAAGTGTCGGGCGACTGGTCCGACGAAGAAGCGTCGATGTCTTGGTCGTAGTCGATCGTCCGGCGTCCTCGTGAGTTGATCGTCTCCTCGGCACCTCTGCGGTTCCTTGCGAAGATCGCGGATCGTCCTAAGCGCAACAACGAGAAGCGCCTCTATGGTATCCACACGTCCAGGGAAGGAATAATCGTACGCCGGTGTGCTAGCACCAAATCGCACGGCAAGGCTCTCAAGAAGATGGCGGCTAGGGTTTCAGTAGGGCAACTCGCGTCAACTCTCTTTTTTCCCAACAGCCTCATGCATCTCCTTATATAGTGCCCGTGACGGATCCTATCCGAACACGCTTTACGAATCGTATTCGTACTGGTTTGTTCCAACCCGTTAAGTGTGTGACCCGTTAGGTTCATGTGTAGTTCGGTTGTGACTCGGAAACCCTTTCCGCCACGAGTAAATAGCGGTTCCTAGCGAGGACATAACGATTCCGAATACACACAAATTATATCGGACGAACCTTAATGCAATATGATCTCGACTGTGTCCTCATCACTTACGACCGGGTTCTATCTCTATCTGACCGATTCGTATTTGATCACGACCAACTCGTAACTCCTTACAACTTGGTTTCGACCACTCTATGATTACATTCGACCGATCTCGACTTGCTTGTATCTCCATCTGACGGTCCGTGGTCGGTCGAACTCTTACCTACTCATGTATTCTCCTTTGCCTCACGATATCTGGTTGAACTCCGGGTGAGATGTTGTGTCATCCATGGATCTGTTCAATGCTTTCTCGACGAGTATTGGATAACCTTATGTGGTCGAACTCTTCGACCACCGATGGCATGGCCATGCACTTTCTTTATCCGACCACTTGAGGGCCTAGAGATATCTCTCTGTTATGTTAGGAGGGCAAATCTCATATCCGACCGATCACATCCCTCTGCATGTTTCATAGCATACAGAAAGCTACCTTTATAACTACCGAGTTATGAGTAGCGTTTGGCAACCCCTAAGAGTGCTATTACACATGTAGGAAACCATCTTGATCTCGGTCTAAGGATTATACATCATCATTGCTTGAGACCAACTAACGACACATAGAATCATAACAATCTCAATAGTGTCTCAAGGTGGGTCTTATCCAACACCATGTTCTCTAACACGTGTCCACATTATTGATTCGATATCCCTATATCCATGACCGGTGAAACATGGTCATCAATCAATACATGTGCTGGTCGTAGAGTCACTAGTGTTCCGACCAGTGACTTTCGACCAGGGATATTTTTAGAACAACATCATCATAAGTTAAAAAGAGTTTCACCAACAAGTCACCAGGGACGGAGCATCATGTAGACCAACATGGGCAGTGGCCCCCCCAGCATTTTTGAATACTTTTTGAACACCATGTATCCATACTTAATATATATCTATACATATACACGTATACTCTCGATGATGGCTACGATCACTGTGTTCGTGTATAAATATATATCTATATGTATGCACGTATACTCTCGATGAATCAGTATCGTAATTCACATGATGGTTACCCTATATATTAGGTTGTAGGCCTTGGATCGAGCTTAATTAGTGTAATTTAGATTAGGCGAGGACCCTATTGCACTTTGCTAAACTCTAAAAAAATTATGCTACTAATATGCGCTCCCTATCGTATTCAGTTTGAAATTCTCTTGAGGCTAGCCCCCCCTATAATTTCTTTGAAGCTCCGTCACTGCAAGTCACATACTCGTTAATCTTTATGACTGATGATTCATTCAAGAAACAAGATAACATATTATCAAATATTGTGAACATAATGAAATATAATCATCTCTATGATTGCCTCTAGGGCATATTTCCAACACAGAGCTCCGCCGACCTAGTTGTGTGAATGAGAGGAGCGGCGTGGGAGCAGGGCTCCGCCGACCGAGTAATGTGGTTGGGTAGCGCGTGAGTTGAGTTGGGTTGGACTTGCCTGTTGTCTAGTTGTGCCTTTTTGGTGTGAGTGTCGTTCTGTTCGAGTTGAAGTTGTTTTGTCGTCTCGGAGTTAGCTGCCGGTTTTTCTCTCTAAAACTGTGTATTTGTTAAGAATTTCGGGTCCAGAGCTTCATTCTAAAAAAAAATACATTGCACACTGAGTCAACCGGGAATCCTTTTAGCATAGAGAAAGTCTTCGGTTTGGAAACGATGGCTCTGCGGCACTGATAGTCTAATACGCGGCTTGGACTTTTCAGAAGAGCAGCGTAGCACCAATTGACGCGTTCCTTCGGTTCAGTGAACTCATATACACCAAGCAGGAACATCGTGAAGGGCATTCTGCGGAGGCTCGGATCGGGTGTTGCTCTCCGTTCGTATTTTATAGCGCACCGTGCACAGCAATAATCAAATGATGAGCTGCGAAATATATTTTCTGCTGGGGGTCAATGTAGAGATATTAGTAGTTATTAAGATCGTGTTGGTGTATGAAATGTGTATATTCCTATTCCCATCTTGTGGACTAGAACTAACTTGATATACTGGATTTGTGTTTCCGATTGATCTGAGAAAAAAATATATAGTCTATTTTCTGAGAGGGTATAAAGCAGATAGACGCACACACTTAATGTACACCCCATTCACACCCCCACAAACACACACGTGTGCTCGTCCCCTTATATACGCTTGAGAATTTTTACGTGGGCACATCTCAAGAGACACGGATATGCCCTTTTAAACTAAATGCGCTCGTGTGTACCTATTTATTTAGGTGAGCGCGAGTATACCAATTTCTCTTTTCTTTTTTTTTTAAAAAAACTCTTGCACTAATATCTTGTTGGTTCTTGCTGTCAATGCACCTTTTGTCCCTTTCCTCTAAACGACAAAGGCAGGTGGTGGTGGTGGTGCTAGCATTAGTGGATGATGACCCCAAAAACGTATCTTTTTTTCCTCTCTGTCCTACTATTCGAATACTCACAAAAAAGTAATATGAGTACTTCATGCCTTTTTATTT
Organism: Phyllostachys edulis; assembly: GCA_036346405.1. Taxonomy (NCBI): domain Eukaryota; kingdom Viridiplantae; phylum Streptophyta; class Magnoliopsida; order Poales; family Poaceae; genus Phyllostachys; species Phyllostachys edulis. Next base: position 79,119,323 of record CM070550.1, on the reverse strand, counting down.
TTTGAAGGGAGAGTACTTAATGCCAGCTGAAAAGTTCTTTTTAAAAAAAAAATTATCCAGGAGCTCTCACAGTCACTTCTAGAAGGAGGTGAGCACCAAAGCTGAGGCTCGGAAGCTGGCGGACGAGGGCGCGGCTCGCGCACCTACCAACTGACCGAAGTCAGTCTCCCAGCTGAAAAGTTCTTCATAGGAACTACGTTTGTACCCCGGTTTTTTGAGTCTGATGCTCTAGAATGTCTGGTGACATGCTTCTTCGTACGCGTACCCCATATATATATTAGTCTTTTTTTAGAAGTAATCTTATTTTATGCTTACTGGAATCTGTCTAAAAAAATGCTTGTGGGACGATTAGCCGTCATATAGTACACAATTTTGTTTTGTTTACTCTGGTTGTCTAGAATGCGTAAAAAGTGGTTAATTACCCACTGTTTTCTTAAGAGGGAACCAAACCTGGAAAGAACAGAAAAGCCAAAGGTATTTGTCGAGGAACCGTCGCTGACGAGTCTAGTCTGAAAGATTACCTCGTAGACAAGTATAAAATCGTAAGAACAATGTAAAAATATAATAATAGATTGAACACAGATATATAGGGTACTTCTTGCTTCTCTTCTTTATTCCCTCATCAATCGATCAATTTTTTACAATGAATAGTGCCCTCCTATTTATAGGCTAGAGACCCTGCTAAAACTTAGGATGAGGAGTCTATCTGAGCTAGAAATCTCTAGCTTGGGCCCGGTTTCTTAACAGTGTCATCTGTTTTCCACTTAAAAAAGTGAACATTTTTTTTCAGAACTTAGGCACTGAGCCCGCTTTCATTACAAAACCAGGTTCATAGTACGTAGAGTTGCCGGGGGTGTTAGATTGGTGCCACACTTACTTAGTCATCTTTAAATTTTTTGTGACAACAGTCTGTTTATATTCTATAATTGCGGCGTGCCATAGATTTATAACATCTAGAGCACTTGTCATAGATACATTTCTTTTAGTGGCGGAGCCACAGTGAATGCATGGGGTGCAGTTGCACCTCCAAAAATTTTTACAAAAAATCTGATATATACACCCCTTTAAATACATAAAGTATATGATACATATACTAACATACAAACTGTTATACTCCTGGCAGCCCATTTAGGATTTAACATTAGGCCTAACTAGTCCAGAGACTTCTTTCAGTTGTATTTCCCCTGGTGGCTGGTGTCTAGTGCTCCCTTTTTGCTCTGCCTTTCTCCTCTTATCTCTCTCCATTTATTTCTCTTTGTGGTGGTCTTCAGGTCTTCGGATCTTGGCTGAAGGGCTTGTACAAGGGGCGCCGCCACCAGCCACCGGTTGCTTGTCCTCTGCCACCGCCGGCGTCACCTCCCTGCCTGTGCATCTCGCCGCCTCCCGCCGGCCTCGGCTGACTCGGCCGCCTCTGGCCGACTCGGCCATGCGGCCACAGACATGTGCTCACCGCCATCTTGCCGTCATTGGTTCTGAGGGTGATGCTACCGATGCTGTGTGTACTGAGGTACTACTATTCGACCCTGTCTCCATCCTGCTCCCTCCCCTTCTCTGTGATGTGGATATTGTACTGAGGCTAGTGTCCTATGCTTTGGACCCTTTGGTAGTGCTCTATGAATGCCTGAATAGGTGATGTTATTGTTTGGCCCACTGAATTGATTGATGTATGGTTACAATGGCTAATTCTTAAAATTTAGAGCTTAGTTCATATTTATGGATTTATGGTCAAATGACAAATGTTGTTCTGTTATAAATGTAGGTTTGTAGAGCACTAAAATATTTTGTGATGTTGGTTATAGTGCGAACATGTGATTTGACATATTTGAACTTATATACTATGTCATTTGAACTTGTGTTAGAACGGATGTATCTTAAGTTTACACCCCTATCGTTAAAATCCTGGCTCCGCTACTTATTTCTTTACCCAATTTTATCTAACTTGTGGTCATTAAACTGAGCCACAAGTTTCATCTTAACAATAAAATTGTGGCAAGTGATCAAAGTACAAAAAAAGAATAAAATAATAAACAAAAGATCACAGCAGCTATCCTTGCCCAGTTCTATCCTTCCCTAACATTGCTTCCAAAAAGTGAACATATCGAACATCAAGATGTTTACTTTTGAACCTCGAAAAAAACATTTACTTTTGTACACAGTACTCGCCGTTCCTATACATTTCAAACAGTGGTGCGAAAATAAACGCTGCAGAGACGCGTGAAATAGCCTCACCAACCACGCGAATCTCTCAGGCGGTAAAAAAAAAAGGCCAAAAGATTAAAAAGAAAAAAGATGAAACCACGGCGATTCTACTAGTGCGACGACGGGTGTGCGGCCGCGCGGCGCATCCTGCTCCCCCACGTCTCCCTGCCTCGCGCCGCCGCGCGCCACTGCAGCCCGGCCAGCTGCGCCTCCCATTCTGCGAACCCCGCGCGGCGCGCCGCGCGGGAGCCCCCGCCGCAGCGGAGCTGGATGTCGTAGCCCCGCCTGCGCTCGGGGTCGGAGAGCACCTCGTAGGCCTCGCGCGCCCTCATGAACCGGTCGGCACCGCCCGGGCACGCGTCCGGGTGCCACCGCCGCGCGGCGCGCCTGTACGCCGCCTTGATCTCCTCCGTCCCCGCCGTCTCCTCCACCGCCAGCACCTCGTACATCGTCGCCGCCCTCTCCGGCGCCGGCGCCCCCACCGCCACAGCCGCCACCCTCACCCGCGCTCTCCCCCCCTGGCACTTCACCCCACCGAAGTACCCCACGGGCCTCGCGCACACCGAGCTCATCTCCGATCGCCGCCTAGAACCACCAGAAAGCGAGGATATATAGATGGATGTAACGTGTAAGGTAGCTTGCATTCTCGCTTCGGCTCTTTCGCTTGGAGTGGCGGCAAAGCGTGGTGACACGGGGCGCTGCTTATATAGTGCTGAGGCCCGGGGGGGCTCCGCTTTTCTAGTGTTCTTGAAGAGAGACGGAGGGGGAAGGACAAGCGCGAAAGGCGTCATCGCACACGGGAAGCGCTATCTTTTCTTGTCCGATCTGGAAGCTTTCTGACTGGTTAATCACCGCTAAGAGCATCTATAATAATTTGTTTCTAAAGCACATTAAGAAGAGAGAATCTCAATCTAATAATAAAAAGCAAGTCTTCCAATAGATTGTTTATTGAGTTTGTGTCTCAAGACTTTAATTCTTCTGAAGTGCATGATTCTTGATGATCAATAAAGAAGTACAACTTTGTAGTCTACATGTTTTAGCTCATTTATCATATCAATAATGAAGTCGGGCTGCACAAATGATCTGGTGGATATTTTGCTTTAAAACAGTGAGATCCACAAAATGTGTTTTTAGGTAACAGGTAAGTCTTCAATAGAGTATTTGGTTGTTTCTTGTGTGTTGGTATTAATATTTTGCTAGTTTTTTTTATTTAGAAATAACCCCACATTCTTTCCTTACCTTCTCTCCTCCGTATCATCTAAATACTGATATGGTAATCCCTTAGTAATAGCTGACGTAAACTGTTGTAGATGCTCCAACCTCGCTTAATTACTACTTGTACTGCTTGCGTTCCGGTTTAATTTAATCTCTGTGAGTTGCTGTTGTCTACTGGTTGATCTCGACTTCTAGATGATGCTGACATGGTCTGGAAAGTGGTCAGATCATGGGCAGGGCGGCGCCAAGGGGTATACGGACGTCGGATGCGTCGTTTCTAGAGTTTGTCTACGTGGAGATCTTAGTATCTTCTCATTGATTTACTGCCCGCTCACAGCTGTAATTCCTCCCATCTAGTCAACACGCAGCACTGGATCATAGTATTAGTAGGTCAGGGCCATTATACCACTAATGACGCAGACGATGAGTGACTATATAAGATATACATACTATATAGCCTGCCTCGCTCTTTTTTTTACCTATGAATTGGCATAAAATACTTCAATTTCTACGATAATATAAGAAAATTTATGCGTTCCAACTTCCAAATAGGGCTTAGTCTCAACTTACGTAGCTGATCGACCGGACAGCCGACGGCATTTCCACTTCATCTCCGTGTAGTTGCCACATCGGTGACCGTAGCAGATCCGCGTGCACACATGCGTAGCGCTGGTTTTGGGTTTCGTTTTCTATCCCTTGTCTAGATGAACCTTTTTTTTAAGGAAAAAAAAATCGGGGGTGCCTAGATGATTGGGAGCTTGCCCACTTGTAGTCTTGTTGACGAGGTCCGACGTGACACGAGGGGTGGCCAGTTCGACCGAGAATTTCGAGAGTTTCTAGACGAGGTTGGACCGGTCGCTTTCCTGATTATTAACTTGCCGGGTAAGTTTATCCTGCTTATATTAGGTGATTTTTTTAAAAAAAAGTATATATATATTTATAAAAAAGAATTACATAAATAAATAATCAATTTTTTTTATTTTTACAAAACTAGACATCTGTTGAGCTATCACTATTTCAATCGGCGACAGAAACCATGTTACTCATGAAACATAGTCCTGTCAGCTCTCTGTCGTCAATTCAGCTCGAATTGGCGACAATGACTAAATCGCTGAATTGCTCTCGTCTAGTTTTTAAATTTTTCTTTTCGTCTATTTATTTCTGTATTTTTTAAAAAATATGTATTATTAAAAAAACTCTATCTTAGGTACTGGCACTAGTAGGTTGTCTAACTGGTGTAGGTATCCACTCGATCGAGGCCACTGAAAGTGCAGAAAATACAGACTTGTTTATCTTGTTGGGTATGTATTTACGTGGTTTCAGAACTTCGCTGACTAGTAAAGTCGTACTACGTCTCCGTCTGACCCGTACTGTATCAGACAAACGTATACATTTCAGATGGATCGGTCGAACGTATCATGTGGTTACAATTATACGTCCTTCTAATTCAATCATATTTTACGGTATATATAGATGCTTATGACACCCCCGCTACGATTCATTGTTAGCGAAGTAGGCATCAGAAACTAGCAACAAACTAAACGGTTCGCTCGATCACGCAACCGGCCGGGACTTGCTACTCTTTTCCACTCTATGTATCTGAAGGAACTGTGCTTACAGATACACTTGTATGGCTGGCTGCAATGCACTGATGCAACCAAGTAGCTAGCTTGGCATATATTAATTAATATTAACAAGTCCTGGCTGACTTGGAAAATTATCACAAGCTCACAGCCGCCCATGTATTTCTCCCCACCAAAAGTCGAGCAAAATTTCTAGTTGCACGATTCGCCTACCGAGCGCTATAGCCGCGTACGGTTTCTCCAAACAGGGCGGAGCTTATGATAGAGTTTTGGTATCGTTTGGTGTCGACATAGCAATTTTAGTCTTCTTCCTAGAGAAAAAGCAAAACTAACACCACGGATTTGCTGGTAAACTGACACATGCCCTTATCCACGTGTCCATCGCACGAAGTCACGCTACAGGGGTCGCGCACGAGCCGAACATGCGATAGACGAAAAGTACATAGCACAGTATTTTACACTATTTTCATGTACTATTCATCACTTTTCCGTAGTGTGCTTGAGACCACTCGGGTGCGTGTGGCGAATCGAATCACTGTCCAGGCAGTGTAGCGTGCTTTCCTGGCATGTCCACGGGTGTGGGACTAACACTGTTTAACGCATCGTAGCGCAAAGGAGCGCGTGGACAAGCACTAACTACTATAGAAAATATCTTTATAGATGGTTTAAAAATATTATCACAGACGGTTTCGTAAGCCGTCTAAATTTATAGATCAGTAATGACATGAAGACATCACAGACGATTTTTAAACCGTCTGTAATGCATACTATCATAGACGGTTGTAGATGAAACCGTCTGTGAAAGCTAATTATCACAGACGGTTTGTGGATGAAACCGTCTGTGATATATATTCTCTATAAAGTCACCAAGCCGTGGCTGCTTGTACCTTTAAAACCGGCTTCATACATACATACATACATACATACATACATATACATACATACATACATACATACATACATACATATATATATATATACTTTCTACTCTCAGGTGTAGTTACTCCCTCTTCATTCACCCTTTAATCCTTGATGAGATCCGTGCGTCTTTTCAAAACTAACGGGCCTGAAAATCATGGATAGGCCTGTTTTTTCAGTGATACTCTCTATTTTTCCAGATATACTCTATGTTTTTTCAGATGTACACAAGTATGTAGTACGTACTGTTTTCATGGTATATATCCTTCATTTTCTTGAGAGAGCAGTACATATGTACTCCTTTTGAATTTTTATTTGAGATTAGTATACATACTCCAATTGGTTCTTTTTCAAGAAACAGCTATGTAGTATGTAATTTAAAAAAAAACTCCAATTGATTTTTTTAATGACAGTGACGGCTGTTCTACTTAATGTAATAAACAGTGATTAATATGTACTGTTTTTTCATGGTATATATATTCCATTTTGTTGAGAGAGCAGTACATATGTTCTCCTTTTGGATTTTTATTTGAGATTAGTATACATACTCCAATTGTTTCTTATTCAAGAGACAAGTATATAGTATGTACTATTTCTTCACAGACACTCCCTGCTTTTTAGATATACACAAGTATGTACTACATACTGTTTGTAACTATACAATTAATAAAAAAATTAAACTAATACAGCTTCGTGATCCTAGCAATGTATGCTATCGACATCGTACAATTCCACCCACCAATGAGGTACGTGACATTTGTATGTACCGACCAATGGGTAATCACCCATTGATGAAGCTCATAATTCCGATTAATCCTATGCATAGCCTTACATCCTACTCCTGTTGGGTTTTCCTTCACCTTGGAATCATGCCCCTGCATATGTGATCAATCACCGAATAACAACATATTATTCATTGATGGCGTATCGATCAGGCGAGTTCATGTGCATCTACTGTTGTTGTAACATCCCAAATCTGGGTGTGTGTCTTTCAAATGTAAGAAAATGAGAAGAAATTAAAACTTTTCTTGCATCTTGTTGTTTTTGAACTTTTCTGTAATTCTTGTAAAGGAATTATAGGATTCAAAAACTTAAATCTTCAATTGACTAAGCATGACCCCTCTTTTCAACCTTTGTTGAGAATCTTGTGTTCAACCTTTGGAAATATTTTTCCTTGGTTCTAGGGCTTGTGTGTGACTCCTCTGAAAAATTTCATAATTTTTAGACATTATTTGATAATTTTTGGAGGCTAGTCAAACCTTTTTGACTCTTGGTCAAACCCTAGAACAAACCTTGAGGAATTTCTTGAGAAAAATGCTCTGCATAAAAAAATCTCTGGAAGTTTTATGCAAGTTTCATCCTGGAGTGAGGAACCTCCAGTCAAAATTTCAGAATTTTTAGAGTTAGTTTGCTACCTCTAAAAATTCTTTCAAACTCAGCTTATTTCTTAATCCTAGTCTTGTTCCTGTTCCTTGGGCTCGGGTCAAGCTCGAGCCATTTGACTCGACCCAACCGCCTAGCTGCACTCCGGTCAAGTCATGTTGGCGCGAGCGTTGTGAGCCGTTGGATATCCATCGGGCGGCCCTCGTTCGCGTGGAGCCATTCGGAGCCCTGATCGCGCCATCGCTTTTGAGCCGTTGGATCCTAATCCAACCGTCGGTGTGTGGCCGTGCCTGTTGGTTGGGCGCGACCCGTTCGCTTCTGTTTCGGCCCGAGCCGCTTTGTCGCTGCCGGTGGGCCTCACGTCGCTGGTCATCTCCTTCCTCGGTCGCTCGCGTGTACGCGCACGCCAGAGCGCCATGGCCAGCGCATGGGGAGAGCGCATCGCCTTGTCCCCTTCGCTGCGTCCTTCAACGGCTCTTAGCATTTAATGCTCATCAGTGGTCGCCCCCAAAGTCGCAGTTCCCTACTGCCCCATCCCCTCGGCTCACCCATGGCAGTGCTTGGACTGAGTTCACCGTGGAGCGTTGCCCTAGCTCAGCTCGTTGGTCTCCAGCTATATAAAGCCCCCAAGCTCCTCCTCAGCTCTTTTTTGGTACCCCTGTAGCTTTGCCTTGCTTCCTCTCGGCCCGTGAAGCTTGTTCATCGTCCCAGCGCTTCAGTGGTTCCTTTTCAAATCCAATCACGTCACCTTGTGCCTCTGGTCATCTTGAGCATTTCCCCTAATCCAATTTCAGTTTGCATTTACAGGAATCAACTAATTTTGGATTTACTCGTTTTTGGCCGAAGTTCAACCTTTTCGTCCCCAACTCCGGTAAGGACCTCATCTCTTCAATTGTTTACTCATGGACCTTCTCTGAGCTGTATTGAAGCTATCTTGATCACCCGGTCTTGCTCTTGTTGCTCAGGTCGTCTTCTCCGCGTCGTCTTCCTCCTGGCACGACGCCGTTAACGTCATTGAGTCGCTCTGTCCTCCTCCTTGCCTCTCCAGCGTTCAGGTAGCTCCTGTGTAGTCCCTAGAAGCTAGGTACCTGCTTCCTTGAACCGCTGCGAAGCTCTCTTGCGATGTTGTCTTTGGCCATGCTTTGCACCGCTCTTCTCGGCGGCCGCCGTTCAGGCACGGCCACCACCGAGAACACCTCGATGGGGGCGCTTAACGCTATTGCGACTGAGCATGCCTTTGGTTGCCGCCGCCGTGACTAGAGTCGCCGGCGGTGAGCAAGTCTTTGCGCTCGGGTTTTTGTCGGACGGGGACAACACTGTGCGTTGTCATTAGGACCAAGATCCACCATTAATTAGGCTAATGATTGGTTAAACAGTTAATGGCTATCCTAAAATGGCTAATGCGTTGCTGACTGGTGGGCCCGCGCAGTTAAGTCCTCACTGTGCGTGTGCAGCGCTGAGGTTAGCTGTGGGCCGTCCATCTTTAGATCTGCGGCTCAGATCGCGTGGACGTTTTGAACCTCCGAACGTGGCTGTCAATTTGAGCCGTCCATTTCTGGATCAATGGCTGAGATTCGTGCGGGCGTTCGCGCGCGCGTTCAAACACGGTCGCCGTCCCATTCAATCTGGGCCGTTGGATTCTAACTCAACGGTCCACGTTCGCTTGGTTTCGCGCAGGCGTGCACGCGTTCGTCCAGTGCGTTGGGCCGTGCGATTCCAGATCAATGGCCCACGTTTTCCGCGTTGAATTGGTTTAAAGAATTTCCCGAAAGCTTTATTTGTGAGCTAAAAAAGGTATTAAACTTCAAAATTGCATAACTAATTCGTTTTAGCTCCGTTTGAGTTGATTCAAATTTTTTTAGCTCTGGTTTTAACTAAGTTTTAATCTAAAAATGGTTGGAAGCTTAGTTCGGCTCCAGAAAATGTATTGGTTAATTTGTTTAGGTGAAGGCTTTAATTGTTGCTCTAAAAATACTTTTAACTTGAAAATTGCATAAGTATTTCTCTGTAGATCCTTTTTGAGTGAAACCAAGTTTGTTGGCTTCCTTTGTTAGTGTGCTTAATTGTAGAATAGGATTTAGGCATGTCACTATTTCTAAAGCTTTTGTGGATGTATTTTGTTTGTGCTCTTTCGCATGTCTTTGAAAAATCATAGAAAATGCATCCTAGCTCTAATGAGGTGAATCAAATTGTGTTGTTCATCTCATGAGGTGCTTTGTTTACCCTAAAAATTTTAGGTGCAACACCTCTTTGGAAAATTGTGCTAAAGAATTAATTTCGGATGAACAGTAACCGATGTGAATTTTTCAGCATTTTTCCAGCCGGCTGAAATTGTTTTGGCCATAACTTTAGTATCGAGCATCCAAATCAATTGGTTCTTGTTGCTAAATTCCTTAAAAATCATGCTCTTCCTGCTGTGTAAATTTCATGGATTTTGGTTGAAGTTGGCTGTTGAGTCCTTTCGGTGTTCTTCGTTCTTATCGGTTCTTTTCGTTCTTTCGTTAGGTTTCGACGAGTTCGTTGAGTTCGAAAGCGATCCTCTGCAGCAAGAAAGCTACCACCAAGGCAAGCAGTTTGATCATATTAATCCCATTACTTTCAAAGTCTAAATATCTTGTTTGCAAAGTGTATGTATGCATTGCTCTATTTTGTTGTTAAATTATCAATCGATTAGTTGATCCTCTAGATGCATAATTCATAGGTAAATGTTCATTCTCTACTACTAAGCCTAGGATTATCTTGCTGTGATTTAGGGCTCGTTGGATGAGCTCTTGTCACTTAGTAGATTATGAGTTGATATTGCTTAGAAATGCTTAGCTAATCGGTAGAATTGGGCGGTTATCGACTTAGTCAATAACTTTGATCACACAAAAACTATTATTCCATTATGTCTAGCATGTTGTGCTTTGTTACTTTGTAAAGTATAAAATTGAAAATAAAATGTTTGAACTTGGGCACAATGGCTGATGGTGTGATCTTATGGTGTGGTTGGAATGGTGCCTAAGTTAACAAGGACCGAACATCTTGTTACACTAAACCGAGCATTCTTGCGTGCTAACCACACGAGGGTATTGGGAACCCCTCTTGACTAAGTACTTTGGGAGGTATTAATTAATGGGTCGCTGGTGGTAAGAAAAATGTTTGTTATGGGATGAGAGGGATGGGTTCCTTTCTAGGTTCTCCATACCTGTGGAGTACCGCAGCTTGTTTTGCTTGGTGGGCAAGGCGTCGACTCAACGTTTGGGTTCTTAGTGAGAGCCCTTGAGTGGGTGGTTCACTAAGACTAACCCCCATACGTACGACTCTTAATTAGTACAATCCATTGGAAAGCGTCTCGTAGGACTTAGCCGTATCGGCATACCAGAGGAAGTGTGCTAAATCTTGTGGCGAAAAGGTGGTATGACGTGTGGGTACATTGGTACACCCCTGCAGGGTTAAATCTATTCGAATAACCTCGTCCTAGGTTATGGACACGCTTGGGGAGGTCTTTCAAGAGTTAGACTATAACCTTTAATTAAAACTTGTTGTGAGTGGTACGAATGGGGAATTCGTGCTATTGTTGTGGTGGCTATTGGGTTAGTCACTTCCAGGTTGTCTTTATTGTTGTTACTATTTATTATCTCGCTGTTATTTGAACAATTAAAAACAGATTGTCAAATTGCTTTAAATCTATTACATTATTGCAAATGAAAATTTGCTTTATGCTGAAAATAAACCTAGAGCCTTCTCCTTTGATTAAGCTTGCATGTAGTTATGTATAGGCTGTTACTTGTAAGTCTTGCGAGTATATTTTGGTACTCGGTTGTTTTGCTTAATTGTTGTAGAGGAGGTTGATCCCCAAGGGATCGACTATCGTGAGACGGACGTCGACTTTGACGACTAGGTTGGCGGCCCGGTCGGTTGCCTTGTGGTGTAATGGCAAACCGTGGCTTTTGTTTATTGCTATCTTATAGCTTTTGCTTCCGCTGTTTATTTAGCTCTTTAGCTTGTTATTTGGTCGATTGGCCCCTTTTGTAATAACTCTATTATATATGTCTTTCACTTTGTTTAGTTCTTGCTTCGGTTCTATGTTTGTATGGAATTGATGCATGATTTTGTAAAAAGGTGTGTGTACCGCACTTCTAGGAGGTACACATTGTCCCGAGGCACGAGATATTTTGTTTGTGATGTTAGAGTCAAGTGGATAACTAAGCATTACAAGCTAAATACCCCGGGGTCTCACAGTTGTCAAAGGAGTATGTAAACACTTCTAGAAAAAGTGTATGTATTCGTCCTCTACAAATAAAGTATACGTAGAAACGACAAGGGGAAAAAAACTAATTTATGAATATGAGTGTACGTGTACAATGTTGGTATCTGCACTATACAAATGAGAGTTTATGCACATTTTTTGAATGGGAGTATAACAGTGTATGTACTGATGGAATATAAAATTAAGGAGCATTTGAACTAAATGAACGGGATTATATGTACTTAAGGTGTATATGTGGAGCAACTTGTATCAGCTACGGGATTCATAATTCTTTTTGGTCTAGGTAAAATCGGAGGTATGTAACAAACAAGCACTAGTATTTTCCCACCATCTGAATTTGTGGAGACTTGAGATTCGGTGAGATGTACATACTAATACACACACAAAATTACATAACCAATCTGACGAGAGTAGTAAAACTCTTGCACGGTTTTTCTCCCTTCTTAAATCTTCGCTTAGACCGCTGATGCCAAAACCATGGAATCGAGCATACATATTGTAAAATGCATATGCATCTGTATCTTGACGGAAAAGCTGGTCTTGTCTAGGCACCATGATTGCAAGTCAAAATATGGCCTAGGAACTTATATGTTTTGATCTTCAGTCTCCGTGACAACCCGTCGTAACAAAAGAAAATTTTATTTAACAATCAATCATACCTTTTACTTACCTACAGATTAAAAACCATGGAATGCTGCTTGCATATGATTATGTAATACCACCTCTCCAGGGGAATGCCATCAGTCCAGGTTTCTTGATACTCAGCCAGCAATTTCTCCATTCTGGCTCCACGCCCAGACCTCTCTCAGTGTTTCTTCACGCTAGATGATGACGAGGGAAGCGGCAAATCAATTCTTGCTTTGACGGAGAAAACGTTTATCACAAATCACGTAGTATCTGGGAGGTTGCCAAAATCAAACGTCAATCATGTAGAATCCGGGAGTTTGATATTAATTCTGATTTGCTATTGCTAGTGAATGTTCTATACTACGGGTACTGTGTTGTATGTACAACGGGTTGCTAGCGACTGTTATGAAGTGATATTCGACCAATAATCCAATCAATTATGTGGTATCCGAAACGGATGGACGATAGATACAATGGGAGTAACTACACCTAGTAGTACCAAAAAGGCTTCACACACACACACACACACACACACACACACACACACACACACACACATATATATATATAGTTCATATCCCCCAGCCACTTTCGGGCGGTCGTGAGGATGAGACTGCAGCCACGGGTAACGTCATCGAGCCTGCAAGTTCAAGAAGCATGGTTGCCACGAGAGCGCGCGAACAACCATGCGCAGGTACTCTGATTGGGAAGTGGCTTCATGTATCAGCAACCAACCATTCCTTGATGTCAAGTCCAATTACCTATCAATGATATCTAGGTAATTGGATGTTCGCGCGCTCTCCTGGTAGCCATGTTTCTTGAACTTGCAGGCTCAATGAGGTTGCACGTGGCTGCTATCTTATCCTCCTCACGACCCCCCCCCCCCAAAGTAGCTGGGGACTACGAACAATATATATATGGTGGAGGCCCAAGACACACACCTTCCACTTTTGGTGGGGTGAGATGACGGTGACCTTCCAGGACTTCTCATTCTTGACCGGTCTTCCGATCCGGGATGAGCCACTTGTTCTAGGACGTCTGTCGACAGACTTGAAGGCTAGGCCGGGGCATCGTTTCGGCATACCTATCTTGGTCAGTGCCCGTGGCGTCCCTCGGACTTGGCTGAGGCATTTTAGCCAATGCCCACTGGATGCACCTAACGAGGTTGTTAGGACACACATCGTTGCTAACCTTCTTCATCTGTTTAGTTCTGTCCTATTTCCAACCACACATGGCGATTGGGTGTACCCTAGCTTCGTCTGCGTCACCGAGTCTTTGGTTGACGCAGAGGCTGGGGTGATGCCTCAGTACAGCTGGGGACCAGTTGTCCTTTGCACCACACACAAGGGGTTGTGTGATGCTTCGAGGCACGACACTAGTCTTAAACCGAGCCTAGCCGTCTGCTGCGTGTTCCTGCAGCTATGGAGTTGAGAGCACTTCCTTGTTGGGTGGCCCTCCTTCGAGAAAGCAGTGCACCCGTATCCTGAGTTGCACGACCCAATAGACGGACCCACTATGGGCTATAGGTGGATTGCTAGCCATCTACTTTGGGCCAAGGACAGACCGATGAGGTGCTACTCATTGTTCCGCAACGAGTTCGAGTCGTTGCATGACAACGACATCATCTGGGCTCCATGGAGCCCAGATTTCATGGACACGGTAGCACCACACGGGCTGTCTGTGCAATGCGACCAGGATGTCAGGTTTGGGGCGACAATCTGCCACCTAGTGTTTGCACATATGGTGGAGCCTTACGCGCCGCAGTGCGTAATACAATAGTTCAATTTGTACCAGCTCGTCCCCACTCCCGATGGCAGAATCCTACAGCGAGCCGTCCACTTGTGAGTTAAACTCTATCCGAGTAATTATTACACCTCATACCTATGTCGTTTGTGTGAGTTAAACTCCATCCGAGTAATCTTTACACCTCATACCTATGTCCTCTGTTCTAACATCGGTCCTTCCGGAAAGCAGGCAATCGAGGGCGGGCCGACATGCTAAGGATTGGCAAGCAGTCTAGCACAAGTGGATTACGGCTTGGACGGAGACGGCGCACATCGAGATCTTGCAGGAGCAACGACCATATGTCGTACGAACATACTGTGAGTACATGAAGTAGTACGTACCACGGCCGCACACCAGACTCACTCGTCCTCCACCAGAGCATCTGGAGTAGGTGACGCACCAGGAGACCTCCGCCACTCATTCGATCGACACAGTGCTTCGCGACGTGACGACACCGTAAGACAGTTATAACCTTTTGTCATTTCATTGATGATATTTGTACTCTTCAACACTGAACCAGTTTTATCTCTCACTTCAATTGGAGGATCAGATGGCGCATCGCAAAGCATCGAGACCGCCATCCATGTTTCCGAGCACACCGCATCTTTGGGCGGTGAGCACTTGGAAGTACATCGTTATGAGTCAAAGAATGCAATAAAGAACATGAGATGTGGTCATTCGAGAGACGACGTCCTGCACACTAGACACCGAGTGGGGGGACCATGCTCACCTGCTAGGTCAGCACAGCCCAGTGAGATCGGTGGGCATCGTTGCGCTCCTCGTCGGCCATCCACGGTCTAGATCGGCAGGGAGGTAAGTTATGTACAAATCTATGTTCTCTTTTTTTGTTATGCCTTAGGTTCCGCTAACATCATGTCGTTCTCCAGCCACAGATCCATCAGGATGCATCACTTCTACCGTCCGCACCTAGTACTCGGTTTGGCGCCCCCCTCGGTCATTTGTACTACACATCCGGGAGGTACAAGATGCTCAGATTATGTCCAGAGTATTTATTTCACCTAACATCATTCCATCTTGCAACCTTCAGTTGACCATGGGTGTGATGGCCATCTGTCCACTGATGAGGATACGGGCCTCCCAGGTCCTGCTAGGGAGTAGTACACGGCACCAGGGTTTGGACCGTGGCACCCAAGGCACCCACCCCTGTCTGACGTTAACCAGTATGGAGTACCATACGCAGAGCAGAGCTCATCCGGGGTCATTGGCACATCGTACGGTTAAGGCCAGAGCTCATCTGCATCGAGGGACTTGCAGATAGCGTATCTAGGGGTGGAAAATCCGGGCGTGGATTTCTCTAATCGTTCATTACTGACAAGATTGCACATGGCAACCAATTTGGCATGACTCAGCAGCACGACTACGACGTTGGACAGACTCAACTAGGTCAGAGTCAGCTTGCTGATGCACATATGTCTACTCAACGGTCTTCGTAATCCCTCCATATTGATACGCGATCTCCGGACCACCCAACGTATCCCACAGGACATGCTCGGCACAAAACCAGGATGCGCAGGCAGACGCAACGAGCAAAGAGGGGCTCAAATGAGTGAGCCATATTGTATCTTGTGTGTAACTGCACTACATATATGTTATGCGCTTTTGTTTTGCTATATTTGTATGCATATTTTTTATACTCTATGTGTATTATCGGAGTAAATCGGTTCTGGACTAACATGAAATCAGAAAACAACGAGGTTCACATGGATTCATGAAATCACGATAGTTCAGACATGAAAGAATAAAATTTGATAAATAAAATTGATGCCATTTCGGAATGCACTTCGTGATTTGCGAATTACATGACCCATGTAGTTTGGTAACATGCCTTACAAACGACAGCATGCACAATTGAACAAACCAAAAACAGCTAAGATACACATGCAAATTTTTTGGAATCCAGAAAACGGAGGATCAAAACTTATCTTCGCGGCGCAATGGCTCCTTCCCCTTGTCTCGGGGCTGCCCACGGTGGTGACGAGTGTCGAAGTCATCTTTGTCCTGCGATACCACGATGTAAGTAGACCGTACGACCGAATGCATAACCAGGATGCAAATTATACAAAACTCACCTCTTCGTTATGGAATGCGCCCGGACGACTAGAAACGCTACGACAGTCGTCGGTCTTGGTAGCAAGAGCGTTCCCCTTGTATCGGGACTGCCCACGTTGGTGGCGTGTGTCGAAGTCCTCCATGATTAGTGAGATGGGCTGGAACATTGCATGATGTTACAACAACTAAAGGCCAAATACATAATCACGATGCAAATTGTGCATAACTCACCTCTTCGATATGGAGTGCGCCCGAGTGGCAGGAGAAACTGCGATGACCGCCAGTCTCAATGGTGGGAGCCTTACCCTTGTTTGTCGTTGTCCTGGTCTCCTTCGATGCATTTTCAATAGGGTCTGGTTCGTAAGGTTTCTATCGCTGGAAGGTCTCGGCTCGCATCGCGTAGTTCAACATGTACTTCTACTAGATGAACGTCCTATCGTACATCTCTGAGCCGTCGATATATTGGAAGAAGCTGCAACGCATCTCGGGCTACCATTACATGCGCATTGAGTTAGAAAATTGTGGAATTCAACATAAGCCGTGAAATAACGATGTGTGTGTAAGACTCTTACCAGAAAGTGGCCGCACGTGTAGTACGCCTGTGTGACGGTGTCTGGGTGTGTCGACTGAATGATCTTCGTCGGCTGTTCGCACACACATTTTGGGCGTGGAAACTCTACTGGTACCAGGGCATCCTTCCTTGAAAAATCTGGGAGGGTTTAGCCATCTTCGCGAGCCACTTGTATTTTTGCAATATCTTCACATAAAATTTCCCCGACGAGTCCGACATATTGTAGGTTGACGAAATGTTTCGCTGTTGCACAAAAAACAAGGGGGAGTTAGTTCGGAAGAAATAAAATCTCGCCATACGTACACGTTAAGAAAGAATGCCATAAAAATATGCACAAATATGAGAAGACTACCCATTTACATGACATGACTGTCCCCGTACAGGCGGACAATACAATAAATTATGACACCGAGTGACGACTTGATGAGCTCGGTCTGTTGGGGCAATCCTTCATGGAGTGCCTAAGAGTCTTGCATATCCTGCACTTCGTCGTGTGACTCAGGCCCCCACGATGTATGTCATCCATGTTGTTCCAAAAGAGTCGCGTCTGTCATCGTCCCTTGTCAGTTGGCTTCAAGGCCTTGTTCGGCCCCTATTTAACCCTGTCCAGCCATAGATCTCTATAGTTTATGTCCAAGCCGTAGGAGTGAAACTCTACACCCCACGTACGAAAAACGAGTTGTATGTCATACTACTCAGAGATATACGACGTAGACATCCGCCTCAATTGTGCACATACCTTGTACACATACGAGGAAGGCTTATGCAAGAGTTTCGGCTTGTTGTGGGTGCATGTAGACACATCACCCAGAGTGCATGCATGTTTCCTTTCTCCCTGACATGACCGTGGACATATTTTTGCTACAGCCTGGTCTTGTACTTCCTCCTGAGGCCATCGATCACCAGGATGTCTTGCATTCGGGCCTTCTGCATCCTCTGGTCCATATACCTCTACATATTCTCGGACCATTGCTTCCATTATTCCTGTTGACGCCTCACTACGGTGGCTCTACTGACGAAGTAACCGATCGTGCGAGTCCATGTCTCCTCGACGATCGCGGCGATAGGGAGACACCGCACACCTTTGAGCACGCTGTTGTACACCTCGGACATATTGGTCATCATAATTCTGTACCTCACATCATCTGTCTCATACAGCAGGGACCATTTCATCAACTCAGGAGCGTGGAGATTAATTCACTGCGTAAAACTTATGCTACTCCTATATTGCCCACTCATGGCTTGTTGTCCCTCCTGTGCGTCCGGAGTGGACTCCCCTGTATGCCTCATTGTCCGATGTTCAAGATCTGTCCAGATGGCCTCAAACTTCTGCCTCTGGTTCTGCAGGCACAATGCCTGTAACGTCTTCATAAGTTCCTGACTGCGGAACCACGTGAAGAAGTTCGATGCAAGATGCCTCATACACCACCGGGTTTCCACATTGTTCCACTGGTGATGGGGTTAAGTCCCATTCTTCATGGTGTTAAGAGCCGACAACAACCCAGCATTGCGGTCCGTGATAAGGCATACATTGGACCGGTCTCTCACAACCGCCCACTTCACATTCGCTAAGAACCCCAACGAAATAGATGTGTTCTCATTCTCTACAATGGCAAAAGCAACCGGGAGAATTTGGTTATTCGCATCGACCGCCACCATGATGAGAATGATACCCTTGTACCTCCCCGTGAGAAAAGTGCCATCCATCGTGAGCACAGGACCACAAAACTTGAAGCCCTCTATTGCTTGGGCGAAAGCCCAGAACACCCGATCCAGTATGAAGCAGTTGGGGCCCCCATCAGTATCTTCACTTTTGAGCTTGTTTATGTACGTGTTGGGGCTTGATTCGGCAATCTG
Source organism: Phyllostachys edulis (assembly GCA_036346405.1). NCBI lineage: Eukaryota > Viridiplantae > Streptophyta > Magnoliopsida > Poales > Poaceae > Phyllostachys > Phyllostachys edulis. Next base: position 79,100,863 of record CM070550.1, on the reverse strand, counting down.
GTGAAGTATTCGTGGAACAAGATTGTATGCCTCTTCATATGTCACGTACATGGACTCGATAACCTTTTGCTTGGCTCATTGGACCTTGCTGTAGCTGATTGGATAATCAACTAGATTGGTGACTTCTGACATCAACATCTTGAGGGCGATGGACACGTCCTCCGCAATTAGGTGGCTAATGAGGCTTGCCACATATGTGGAATTCATGTTCCGATGCTACCGTAGGGGCTCGCTAAGCTCGCAAGTCTGTTCGGTTAGTATCTTGACCGCGAAGACCAAGCCGAAGAACTTTGCTCGGTAAGCGCTGACCTTACTAGGGCAGCCTTCCACTACGCACTTCACTGCGTAATGTCCTGGGTTAGACCGGTACACCTGGTACACATGGCTGATGGACAAGGCGTATCGTGCTATAGCTTGTTGCACGAAAGCCTTGCTAGGGAAGCGCCACCCAATTAAAAGGGTGTCGGCATCAAACCTCCATTGGGACCCTTCTTCTTGTGGTACTATGAGCGAACACACCGTGATATCATCAAGTCTCGATGCCACATAAGGCACCTGCGATGACACAATTCCGCCAGTTGGACCACCAGCCTGGTGTGCGTACTCCTCGCTACCATCCGAGCTGGGGTCGTTGGACTCCAACCCGAGAGGCTGGTCCAGTACATACACATAACAGTCAATGCAGGCTGACCACTATAGTCTTCCCTCCAAAACAACACATTCCGTGCTACTGTCTTCAAGCTCTGCCTGTGGTTGCCTGCTTGCCAAGGCTTCGGCATCATCAAGGTTTTCCGCCGCCCTGCATACGAAATTCACGTAGACCATCGGCTTCCCATAAATTCCTGCCTCGAGTTGGGAGGCAATCTGCATGTATTGGCCCCATGCTACATTTCCATTCACCTTGACCGGCTCCGATACACCCTTCGTTCAGGTGGTCCCCTCGATGACAAATTTCTTCATCATTGGCTCCATGTCAAACTCTCTCCGGATGCAGCTCCGAAGCTCATGAATTTTCATCGCATTGAGCCTGTCCGCCCAGACCACCTTGTACTGACATCTCGACAGGTCCAACCCATCGGGTTCGACTCGTACGAGACCGTCGCCATAAAACACTACCAAGTCTTGCATGTTCGAAATTACCTAAAGCCACAACAATCCGATCTGTGGTACGCGATATAACAAACATGGTATGTAGTTGCCACAAATTTAATCTGACTAAACTAATTAATAGTATATAATTACAAGTAATTTAATCATCAGTAATTACCCACGGCACAAACATTGACGACAAATTGCATGGAAGTAATCGATTAAACACGAGTAATTACATACAAATAATAAATTAATTAGCAGGAAATTGATTACTTATCAAATAAATACTTACAAGTAATTCATTACTACTGTAATTACCAATAAACCACGAGTCAAACAAACATGATATATAAATTACAGCTGATTCATTAGCACTAAATTAATGATGACTATTTAATATTTAATTTACACCAAATTAATTATTCCTAACTAATTACCACTAAGCTAATTACGATCGATTAATTACCACTAAATTAAGTACGACTAATTAATTTCCACTAAACTAGTTATGCCGAACTGATTACAACTAAACTAATTACGACTGATAAATTACCACTAATTAATTCATACTCAAATAATAAAGCCTCATTAATTATGACTAATTAATTACCATTAATTATGAAGCACTAATAAATTACAGACACATTAGCTACGACTAATTTATTAATGGTAAATAACTACGACTAAATTATTAATAGATATTTAATTAAGAATACAAGCTGCATTAATTAGGACTAGATGAGTAAGACTAATTAACTACGACTACAGTAATAACAACAAATGCATCAGACAAAAAAAAATACCTGCCCTTCGGGGGAACTATTCAAAATTGCTACGGTCCTAACAACTGCTCTGAACTTTAATATCAATTTTTTTAAATTATGTTCTCTATGTCCTCAGCGACGAGTGCGAGAATAAAAACAAAAACGAAAACATAATTGGGATGAGTGATGAGCGAGTGCGAGAGTCAGGTATTTATAGCCACGTGGATGGAGGAGAAGCTGCGTTGGTTGCGGGAATCCCGGAGACGTTGTCGAGACGCAGCACTCTGGGTAGGGGGGACAGTGGCGACTGGGCGACACTTGTGAGGAGGTGGTTTGTCTGGGTGAGGGCACACTGGGGTGGCTGGTTCGGGCGGTGGCCCCGCGGCATTGGCCTCATCCTACCGATGGTCATGCGGACGGGACCTCGTCCGGCTGGTGGTCGTGAGGACGCGGCCTCGTTCGGCCAGTGGCCGTGCGAACTCGGTACCTGGTGGTGGCCGTGCGGACGCGGCCTCGTCTAGGTAATGGCCATGTGGAGGTGGTTACGTGTCGGCACACCGCGGGTCCGAGCTATGGCCGTGTGGCAGAGCGGTCATTTATGGAAATACGGCATGAGGAGAGATAGTTTCGCTAATAAGCTGCGGAATTGTGCCATTTTGGCCAAAACCTCCTAATAAAGGTACCCAAAACTTTTGGCTTATGGCTCGATCGGGGTCAAAATCTAGCTGGCTTGGCACATCTAGTTAGCCGAATATGGGTCAAGGTTCATCGGCTTGAAAGGATTTGACTTCGGTGGCGACTCAGCATGAGCAATGCCAATGTTTAAGTTGCACTTCTAGAGGTTTCTGAAACCATCAAATATGTCTTTTTAGCGTTGTGGTTCATTCTAATACTTATTCAAAGTCATTTTTTAGTTCAACTTAGTAGTGCATGTTAGGTTTATTCACTACTCTAAATTACATAAATAATACTACATGCTTCCTCTTAACTTCTAATAAAGTTTGTATTATTTTCACTCTAGCATCTAATTTCTGGGTAAAAAACAAAATCTACTATATAGCATAAACCATCTTTGACAAGCCTTAAACTGTACTCCCAAGTCCCATCATAGTCCCACTAGCCGTGGAGCCCAAAACCATGAGTCAAGCAAGTGAGCAACCGCATGGAGAAATTGAAACCCTCCCAAAACCCAGACAACGCAGTGTCGTAGCTACAGAAGCGGAGTTTTTGGAGCATTTGGCACTGTTGGCGTATGAATTAACAAAAATAGCCCACTCTCCGAATCAATTGCAAAAATGGGACCACAGACAAGCTAAGACGTGACACGTGGCTTGTCCATGCCCCTGGGGGTCGGACTTGCCTGTACTGTGCCCCTGGGGGTCGGACATGTCTCCACCATGCCTCTGGAGTACGAAAATACCCTCGTTCGGCCCTCAGGGGCACGAACAAGCCCTCGTCCGCACACCAGGTGCGTGGATTCTTCCTCCTCTAGAAAAGTATTGTTTGCAGGAAATTTTAAATATATAAAATGAGCGCCAAAAATTATGAATTTATTTTTTGAGGCTTCTGCCATAGTGTAATTGCTTGTGTAATTTTTACATAATTTATATGTTCTGCATGTTTCTCGAAAATTCATTTAAGTCTACTGTTTGTAGGAATTTCTAAATATAGAAAATGAGCTCCAAATTTTTTCTAAAATTGTCTAAAAAATTAGGGTTTTAGGTTGTGAGACCCCGGGGTATTTAGCTTGTAATACTTAGTCACCAATTGACCCTAGCATCACAAACCAAATATCCCGTGCCTCGGGAAAATATGTACATCCTAGAAGTGCTGTACATACATATTTTTACAAAATCATGCATCAATTCCATACAAGCACAGAACCAAAGCACGAACTAAATTAAATAAAAGGCATACATAATAGAGATTTTATTACAACAAGGCCAACCGGCCACACAAGCTAAAACTTAAATAACAGCGGAAGCAAATATGCCATAAGATGGCGATAAACAAAAGCCAACCGGTTTGACATTACCCCACAAGGCAAACTGACCGGGCCGCCAGCTAGTCGTCAAAGCGAAGTCGAAGTCGGTCTCACAATGATTAATCCCTTGGGGATCAACCTCTTCCTCTTCAACAATTAAATTTAAGCAAAGCAAATGAGTACAAAATGTACTCGCAAGACTGACATGTAAGGGTAACAGACCTATACATATGCTACATGCAAGCTTATTTAAGTGGAGGAGGCTCTAGACTCATTTTCAGTATAAAGCAAGTTTTCATTTGTAATAATGTAATAGATTTAAAGCAGTTTTACAATCTGTTTTTAATGTTTAAATAACAGCGAGCAACAACATAATAACAATAGATAGATGACAACAATAACTTGGAAGTGACTAACCCAATAGCCACCACAACAATAGCATGAATATCCATTCATACCACCCATATCAAGTTTTAATTAAAGGTTATAGTCTAACTCTCGAAGACCTCCCCAAGCGTGTTCATAATCTAGGACAAGGCTATTCGAATAGTTTGAACTCTGCAGGGGTGTACCAATGTACCCACACGTCAGACCGCCTTTTCGCCAAGCTATTTAGCACACTTCCTTTGGTATGCCGGCACGGCTAAGTCCTACGAGACATTTCCAATATTGTGTGTCAACAACGAGTCGCCCATATGGGGATACAACCTCCCCATACGTTGATGCGGAGTCATCAAAGATGCTCACCCCCTTATACAAATGGTGCTCCTTGCAGTGGATGAACCCCACTACTGCCCGCCCAATAGCCCACCATGCAACTCGGAACTAACACACGCCAAAGTACTAAGTCAAGAGAGGTCCCATAACCCCCTCGTGTGGTTAGCACGCAACATTGCTTGGTTTAGTGTAACAAGATGTTCGGTCCTTGTTGACTTAGGCACCATTCCACATACCAACAGATCACACCATCATCCATTGTGCCCAAGTCCAAATAGTTTTCATTTTCAGTTTTGTTTTGACTTTACAAATTAACAAAGCACAAGTGCTGGACATAATGGAATAATAATTAGATTTGTGTGATCAAGTTCGTCAACATAAGTCGACAACCGCCTAATTCTATCGGTAGCTAAGCATTTCTAAGCATGACACTGCAAAGACAATAAAAGAGCATAATTAAATCACCGAGCTCTAATTCACCAGCGATATTATTAACCTATGGTTTGTGGCAGGGGATAACAATTTAAGGGCAACCATGCAATAGGAATAGCTACCACTAATCGATAAAATTACTTTGACACAAAAGCATGCATACATACAATTTGTAATCAAAGTATTAGACTTTGAAAGTAATAGGAGTATTATGATCAAACTGCTTGCCTTGCTAAAGTTGCTCAATATGCTGAAGAGGATCACTCTCGCAATCAACGTCATTTAACGGTAGGAACTGACAAAGCAAAAATAACAGTGAATAAACACCAAAATTCCAAAAAGTCTCCAACAGTTAAGAAATTAATACAAAAGGAAGATAATAGTTTTAGATGAAATTAGAGACATATACTATTTGATTTGGAGTTTGAAAAGAATTGATTAAGAACTTCTGAAATTGAGACGAGGGCATAAGGTCTACTATGGAACAATAGCTTTCTAAGGACATGAACGCTAGAATGGTCTTCAACCTACTGACAATTCTTATATGGTCAGATTATTGCTCAAGCACCTACAAAGGAACCATTCTCTGGATAGAAATGTCGAAATCAGACTCCCATCAATTTGCACTTCCAGAACTGCTATCTCAACTAAGTAATACAATTGACCAATATCAAAATTTTGGTAGCATAAGACCAAAGATTTTTGCAAGAGAGTTACACTACTAAATCAGATTTTCTCCAGATTACCCTCTCTATTCAACACTTCAGCAAAAAGAGTTTGCTGTCCTCTGCTGGTTTCTGAAATTTCAAAACCAAACTTATTTTCAAATTAGATTACTGTTATTGGACAAATGCTCAAAAGCTAAAATAACAAAGTTATTGCTAACTACTAGACTTAGCAAAGTTAGCCTACTATAAGTTTTTACTAGCTTCATATTGCCTTCTTAGTCCAGACCATCTATCATAACTGAATGCTACAAGTCAATCTTCCTACAATACTCAAAGTGCATTTTGGTAATTTGTTGGAATGGCCAAAATGACATTCATCATATTAGTTAGCAGAACAGAGGTTGATCTAGTGATTGAGTTTACTGATAATTTGCAAACAACATTAATTAGCTCTTAACCACTGAACTCACAGTCCAATATCATTGTTCGATGACTCTACTGTTACTGCCAAACTTTACCTTAAACACTACTAACCTTTCAACCTGACAAATGAATCCTGTTGTAAGTGTCCAATTCATAACACATCAACACACCCACAGAGAGGAGCTGAGACAAGGCACGCCAAGGTGGCTCGGTGGTGAGGATGGCGCCGGTTGAGAAGACACTGGCGGTGGCCGTGAGTGGACAAGGGAGAAGAAAGAGGCGCATAAGCAGGAGGAGGCCCAGGGGATTTCACCTGTAGATAAACAAAGACATTCTTTGAGACATTTATACAAACACATAGAGTGCAGGGAGGAGCAAACTGAAAGTGGCTTGGGCATGTGGCGCCGGCAGCGAGGGGGCGGTCGGCAAGCCGTGGGGATGCCTAGAACGAGTCCTCAGTGGTGGCTTTGCTCGAGAAGCCGATGGCGGCTGCTTGTCTTTGTTGCCGTGTCAAAGTGAGAAGAGAGGAAAGGCGGTGGCGCTCGGAGTGATTGGCGGCGAAGGCGTCGGTGGAGGTGGTGTCGACGCAGATCGGGCCGCCTGACTCGATGGCGACCGGATCGAAGACGCAAGGAGAGCCGTGATCGGGAGGTGCCGGAGGAGCGGGAGGCGCCAGGGTGAGTCGGCGGTGGAGGCCCTTAGTGCGGGCGCGGTGGCATCGAGCGGATCAAAGCGGAGGGCCGACGGCGCCCGGTCTTGATGGTGCCGGGCCGGGAAACGGGCGGCGCGAGCCAAGTGAGGGAGATGGATCCGGCGGCAGAAGCCGAGCCAAAGTTGAGCGGAGGAGGAGCTGTCTGATTTGGTCGGCAGGAGGCACTAGAGGAGAAGCGCTAGGGGGCGGCGGCACCATTCACCGGACCGTGGTGGAGGCGGGCTCGGTGGTGGTAGGGCGGCGGGCATGCCGAGGCTTGCCAAGGTGGTCGGATCGAACGGAGGAGCGGGGGTGGCGGCTGGCTGATTTGAAGAAGGGCGGCGGAGCAGCCACGGGTCAGCGGAGGAGGAGCCGGGCGATCTGGTGGTAGGAGGGGAGGAGAGGTACCAGGGGACGGCGGCAGCGAGGAGGGCCGATGGCGCCCGGGCTCAAGGTGGTGCGGCGGTGCGGGCTGGAGCTGGGTTTGAGCATCTGGAGAAGAAAGGAGAATGGAGAAATGGCTTGGGGAAAAAGAGCTAAGTGTTGTATAGAAAATGAAATGGAGGGCTCAAAATGGTGAGGTGTTCGGGACAGTGGCGAGGAAACCAGGGGTGCGCGGTAATACTGTGGGCGGAGTTGGGCAAAACCGGTTCGGTCAAGCCAGGGTCCGGTCACTTTGGGTTGACCAACCGCAATAGATTTGACCGAGAGATAAGAACTAGCAATTCAATTCTAAAATTTAAGAGATTTTTAGGGAAAGTCCCTAACACTGGGTAGTTTATTGTGTAAATTTTTCTAGGGTTTTACTTGAAGTGTATTTTTTCCCAAAAATTTATTTTAAGTGTATGTTCTTGATGTTTGACTTTCGATTTTCTTAGATTGACTGGTTACTTAAAATAGTAATTAAAATCTAAAAATTGTGAAATTTTGAAGGTGAGTTGATAAAGTGTTCCAGAACCTAGGAAAATTATTTCCAGGCACTGTTCAAGTTTTGTTTATATTTTAAATTCCAACTCAAATTCGAACATGCAAATCAAATGAGAACCAAATATCCTCCAAGAATTCCAGAAAAATTTAAACAAGTATAACAGAGCACATAAAATCCAAATACATTATTCCCAACTATGGGTATACCATATTTCCAAAAATAAAAGACAGTTTGAAATTCTAAGATAAATAAAGTATAGTTTCGGGTTTGAAAACAAGAATGCTTTTAAAATTACCTCAGGCATTATAGGGGCCTTAGAGGTTTTACTGTGCTTAAGTTGAATCCCAAAATAGCATTCCCACGCATGGAACATTTGTAGTCTTGCTTCAAATTCAAATTATACTTTTGAATGGGAGAAGGAGTATTGGATTACTAGGTTTCAGATCTAGTCTTCAAAATCAAAGGACTTTCAACATAGGGTTTTATACCCTACTCTGAACTAAGTTTTCAAACTCTTGACAAATTTTTATTTCTAGGTTTTGAAAAACCAGGTTGTAACCTATTTGCTTTGTAGCAAAAAGTTTTAAAAAGGTCCAAAATTTCATGAATGCACATTAGATGCTTAGCTAATCCAACTTAAGGATTTTGGGCTGTTACATAGGTCTCAGAAATTAGGGCTTTAGGGAAATTAGGGTTTTTGGTTTCAAAAATTAGGGTTTCATGATTTCATGTGAACGATTATCAGGTGTTTTAGGGTTTTGTGAATTAGGGTCCAAGTGCAACATGGGCTACACGTTTGTCAACATAACGACGACGACGGTATGCCTAGCTACTTTGGATTTTGGAGCAGCTTAGGTATGCTTTGGAAAATGGACATCATCAAGTGATTAAAAAAAAGAGTAGTAGCATGCATCTAGTACAATGACGATTGCATTGCATATATATGACTGTGTGTGTAGTACAATGATAATTGCATTGCATATATATGACTGTGCATGTACTACAATGATGATTGCATTGCATATATACGACGGTTTTTTATCTTCTTTATGGAGGTAAAAAAAGAAGAAGTAAATATTATCATATGTACCAAAAAATTCATTCCATAATTTTTTTCACCTGGTTGCCCGCATGGCCCGCCCCTGTTGATCATACCAAACTTTTGTTGTCGAGGAATGGGGTGTTATCACATGTGATCAAATCATATTAAACAATATTTTTCAGATTTTAGCAAGAATCTAGGGACGTCGAAATCATGATTTTAGTTTTTTTAAAAGAAAAATAAAGGGTGGGGGGCTACGCAACCCTTAGGGCCCTAAGGGTTAGGACGAGGCAAATCCGACCTCGAGTGGTTAGAAAATTTAAATTTTTTTTGTAAACTTGGGATAATTATACTGAACATAAATGTGGAAATTATTTTGAGCATGTTTTTGGAATTTTCCTCAAATCGATTATTTCATTTGCATACAAAATAGTACGAAAGTACATGAAACCCTAATTTCTGAAACCTAAAACCCTAATTTCATTTGAATAAATATGGAAATCATGCAACCCTAATTTCTAAAACCTAAACCCCGAATTTTCGATACAATTTCAGAACATAAAAGGGTGGAAACCATGAAACCCTAAAAGCTCACCAGCTTGCATGTCAGCTATAAAGATAGACAATTACACAGCAAAGCGAAAGGGCCTTTGGCTTTAGCACCAACCATTAGCTCGTTAAAATTGAAATTTGGTGTTCTTGTTTTTTTATTTTGAAATTTGTAACAACATAAACCAACAGAATAAACACAAGCAAACATTGGTTGAAGTAAACCAAAAGGGGAAATTCATACTTATTCCAATTTGAGGGTGTTTTGACTGTTGAAATCTCACGTGAAATTAGTAGAAGACATAGCAAATCCTTTAAAAGCTCATATATATATCTGTCCAACCAGGCCTCTTTTGGAACATAGAAAATGAAGTTAAACATAGGAATGACAGTGTAATCCTATAGGAATGCAAAACAAAGAAATTGGTTTCGAAAGATTTTTGGATGCTCCACTTGAAATTTGCAGGAACTTAAAAGAAAAGGGTGGCCCTGAAAGATAGGATTTTTCAGTATAACCTCATATAAACAATCCTCCAACAATTCATGTGATTTATCAATTTAGTCATTCCATAAGAATTTCATAGGAATATTGAAAGCTTATTCCTTTGTTCCTTTGGGCCATATAGGAAACTATCCTATAGGATTATATTCCTTCAAAATTCCTCTAAAAATTATACATTCAAAAAGACCCTTAGGGTCTAAAAGCTACGTGGAACCGAGCAGATCCTACTCTTGCGTTGCAAAAATCATAGAAGTCTGTAATGTATACAGTTATCTTCTAAGAACTTGATTATTTAGGGCCATAAATTCGGAATGCCAGAAACTCTTTCCTATAATTTTTTGCAAGACTCATATCTATAAAATTCCTGTAAGACTCTTGTGAATAGCCCTACTTGCAAGACTCTTGTATTAGAAACCTTGTATAGGATGAAATTTCACGGGAGTTTCATTCTAGCATAGAATCTGAAAAACAAATCTTTCACTACAAACTATGTAAGACCAAGAGGTTTTTGGTCATAATATTTGATGATGAATACATTGCCAATAATGAAGACTTAGTCTTGATGCTTAAAGTTCAATACATTGTCTCTGGAACATGCTTTTGATCTTTTTGCTGACTTGCTTTTGAGCTCTGTTGAATTCTGTCGAAAATCAGCTTTTGTCGATTTATCGATAGTACCAAATTTTGTATTGTGCTTGGAACTACGGATTGCGGTATGACCGCGGGTGTACAGCGGTAGTACCGCAAGTCTTTTCCTCTGATGCGTTTTGCTCGGTTCGTTAGATCTTGATCTAACGGCTGATATTGAGTTGTAACGTTTTGGTAATCTGCAATCATTCAACCCCCCCCTTCTGATTGCCTTTACGATCCTACAAACTACTACCTAGATACTTTTTAAATCTGCAAGCATAATTCAATGCTCTATTATGCTTAAAGAACAACTGGTACTAAATAGGGCCAAATGCTTAAAAACAGCTGGTACTAAACATGACCTAATCATTCTCAGGGAATCCCCAAATCTTGTACTAAAATTTTAACCTGTGACTAATTAAGGACAAAAAACCACTAACTAGTATGTTTATAAATGAGAATCTGAATATACTGATCTAAAAGTACAATACAACGAGACTCCACCATGTGGCAATTGTGAATAATGCGCATAATTTAATGTAAAGAATGATTCAAGTAAACTTAATACCGAGTGGCACAACAGCAAGACAAAGTTTATCAGTAACTTAAGTAGGCTTAATACCATGCGGCACAAGAATTAAAAGCCGAAGTTTACAACACATACAAAGCACAACGAAGATTCAGACTAGATTACTCATCAACTCAGCTAATACAGCCCCACATGTATTATACAACATAAAGGGCAAATCAAGCTTCAACGACGCATGCTTAAACAAGGAAAACACACAAATGATCGTGAATCAAGCCAACCTAAATCTATCTCCCGTTCTATCCATCCATAGCAAGAACGGATAGAATGCAAGATAGATAGACATTTGGCCAGTCTACGATAACAAAAGTTTAATCTAATTCGTAAGAGCCGGCTATACAGCTGACCACGAGCTCCCCTATCTGCTGGACGCCGTCCCGCGCTGGCTCAAAGCGCACCGGCAGGAATTCCTTGGTGTCGCAGGGGAACTGCGACCCAAAGAAGTGCTCCACGAAGGCGTCAAGCCCATACGAATTCCAAGCAGCGAACACTAATTAAAAGATCTATGACCTCGAGCTACGTAGGAGTTGCAAAGATGGCGGCAGCATACGTACCCCGATGCGCACATGCACGACATCGCACATCTTCCTGGATCCCGCAGCCTCCCAGCGGTGGCCCTTAGAGGAAGGCGTGGAGTTGATGCGTCGTCGTCGTCGTTATCTTGTTGACAAATGCGTAGCTCATGTTGTACTTGGACCCTAATTCACAAAACCTTAAAACACCTGATAAACTTTCATATGAAATCATGAAATCCTAATTTTCGAAACATAAAACCTCAATTTTCCTAAAGCCCTAATTTTCGAGACAATTTTAGAACATATAAAATTATGAAAAATAACACAAGCAAGTACACTGTGTAAGGAGCCTTAAAAAATCATAATTTTTTAAGCTCATTTTCTATATTTAGAAATTCCTACAAACGGTAGTCTTAAATGAATTTTCGAGAAAAATACAGAACATATAAAATTATGAAAAAACTACACAAGCAAGTACACTGTGTCAAGAGCCTACAAAAAATTATAATATTTGGAGCTCATTTTCTATATTTAAAAATTCCTACAAATAGTACTTTCTATAGGAGAGAGAATCCACGTACCTAGTGTGCGAATGAAGGCCTGTCTGTGCCCGCCCGTGCCGAACGAGGGTATTTCACGCCCTAGGTGTACGGTGGAGGCATGTCTAGCCCTCAGGGACACGGACAAGCCATGTGTCGCATCCCTACTTGTCCGTAGTGACATTTTTACAATTGATTTAGAAAGTGAGCTATTTTTGTTAATTCACATGTCAACAGTGCCAAATACGCCAAAAATTCGCAGAAGCGAGCAAGTCTCAACTGAACTAGAGTGGAAAATTAAAGGGGGTTAGGTGCAAAAATTCCGCCGCCTCCGCGTCGCGAGGTGGGAGACGAGAGCCCCCAAACCCAAAGCCCACCCAGAACCCTAGCCTTACGGTTTCGCCGCCATGGGATCCATCGCCTCCGCCGCAGCGCCGATGCCGCCTCCTCCAGCGCAGCCCCACGTTACCGCGCCGCCGTATGGGCCCGGTCTCGCCGGGATCCTCCCGCCGAAGCCAGACGGCGAGGAGAAGAAGGAGGAGGTGAAGGCGGACTACCTCAACCTCCCCTGCCCCGTGCCCTTCGAGGAGATCCAGCGCGAGGCCCTCAGTTTGTCCCCTTGCCCCTCCAGTTTTAGCGTTTCTCCGTCGCGATTCGGTTGCTTGACGTGGGGCAATTGTTAGGTTGCTGCTTTATATATTTGATAGTTTGTTGTTGGATCTAAAATGTGTAGTGCTTCAGCGCTTTATTGATTGTTGTTGTTGCGATGCTTTTATGTGTGAGTCCTAGCCTCCTAGGAATGGTTTGATGATTCGTATATCGTGTGGATTTTATGAATATAATGCTCTTTCGTTAAAAAAAAAGGATACTATGAATAAAATGCTCACTATGTAGTGCGTTGGCTACCGCTTTAGATGGCATTTTTTCCTTCTGGAGGCATTGTCTCACCATTCATTCTGTATGCTGCTGAGACACTCTTATTGCTGGTGCGTTCCACACACTCCACTCCACTTGCTATTTTGGACTTGGTATTTGTTAACTATTCAAAAAGTGCCTCAATGCACTCTAGAAAAAAAAACTCGGCACACATTCTGAAGCTAGCGAGTGGCCAAAATTAAAGCATGTGATGTTTGTGCAAACTTTTCCTAGGAGACAGCCAAGCGCTACTGTAACTATTCATGTAACAGTTGTTCTAAAAAAATATCTGTTCTTGTAACAGTAATATCTTCTTACATATGGCAATAATCTCCATAACTCACTCCCAAGTACCCCACTGCTGTCCCAAAAGGATACTGAGTAGAGGCAGCCTGGTCATGTTAACATATGTGATTTAGGCTTAAGAAAGGGCTCTTACGGTGATTAACTTATACTTTATATTTTTTTATGTTGAGTCATTCCTGATTTCCCAAATGACCTAATGCGTTTTTATTCAGTGTCACATTGCTGCCCAAGTTATGTGGCTCAAATGTAGTATTTAATCAAGTTACTGAGCTTTTCTGGCATACTGAATGAGAAAAGAGGATATTAGGGTTAGGTAACTGAACATAGGTAGCATAATTTAGTGGGGGTGGGGGGGACCTATATATGTTACGCCCATGCTCCAACTGCCCTGAGATTTAATTCTTACCAATGGGTTCTTTGCACTATCGTGTCTAAAGATCTCTTTGAAGTTTGAACTACTTAGATTCAAACCTACATAATGAGGAATGACCCCAAAAAATGAAAACTCTTCTATCTGCGGTGGCTAACCTGCTGTTGTGGCCGAATTTGCATGCAGTGCTGCCTTCACATTGCTTAGTATACCTTAATAATCAACAAGAGCAGCTGCAAACATAATTCCATCCCATAAGTTACCTATCCCCAACCTCAATCACACCTTACTTCAACATTGCTTTCGATGCCCTTTTGGTTAATGTGGTTTTTATTGAGGTCCTCATATTTCCTTGAAATATTTTTTACATGACTAAGTATGCTTTGTAAGGAAATATAATTGCTTGCTTTGTTCTTTTGGTGTGTACCTGCTACTGTGTATGTGCAATTTGGCTCTTGAGCCTTCTTTCATGAGGTCTACTAACATGCTCCATTTGCAGTGTCTTTGAAGCCTGAACTTTTTGAAGGATTGAGGTTTGACTTCACAAAAGGGTTAAATCAGAAGTTCTCACTTAGTCACAGGTAAGACAAATGCATAGTGTTGGTGAATGTGTTTTTGTCTTTCTTATGTATCTTGTATTCTGACAACTTCAACAGTGTTTTTATGGGTTCCTTAGAAGTTCCGTCTCAGTCATCTGATACTATAAAAGTTCCAACAGCACATTACGAATTTGGTGCCAATTTTCTAGATCCAAAGGTTTGCTTTCATGATGTTCGATATTATGGCACCACAATTTTTCTCAATGGTGTATGTATGTACTTGATTTGTAATTGATTACGAAATTTTCTATAGTTAATGCTCATTGGAAGGGTGATGACCGATGGAAGGCTGAATGCTCGTGTGAAATGTGATCTGACAGATAATCTTACACTGAAAATAAATGCACAGGTAGTTGAATTTGATGCTGTATTGCTGTGGTTCCTCTTTTGTTTGATGACTGATTTTTTTCTTCGTTATTTGGCTGATGGTTTCCTATTTCCCAGCTTACCCATGAGCCGCATTACTCCCAAGGGATGTTCAACTTTGACTACAAGGTCAGTATTTCTGACAATGCTTCTTTAAGCAATACTTATTAGCATGCTTAATCGGCAAGCTGACTTTTTTATTGCTTGCTTCCATCTGATGTCTAGTTCTCTTAACAATTCACATGTTTTATAGGGCACAGACTATCGAACACAATTTCAAATTGGAAACAATGCGTTCTATGGTGCAAATTATATTCAGGTAAGATCTTTACGGCGCAGTTTGGTTTGCTTTAACAGCATCACACTGTACCTTAGCACCTTAGGGAGATGAATAAGGAAAATGATCATATTAAAATTCTACTTAGTTGTCCATTTGTTCCTTGAATCTTGATTGTTTAAATTCTGCCCATAAGTTTAGCAACTTCAGTTCATGTGTTGGCTCTCACTTCTTTTGCTTTTTGCTATCTATTTGAGCTTCTTTGTTATGTTATTCCCTAACAATGTTTCTCTGGTCGCTTTTGTCTTATAATCCTACTGTCTTGATGTTGTGTTTATGCCTAGGCGCCAGCTTATTTTGCAGTACTGGTTCGTTTGAACCTATGTGCTGGCTTTATATTTTGACTAGAAACACACTATACTTTTTTATCACATGCTTAACAAGATTGAAGCGTTAAGTTCATTGTCAATTTAGAAATTACTTAGCCATAGTAAAATCTATGCATTTGGTCATATGAGTAAGCTTTGTAATGACATGGACAAGCACATGCTCTTGCCGATTAAAATATTTTGTAATTTTTATTGCACATAAATTGCCTGGCACAAGTATGGTTATGAAGTTAAATTGTTCTTTATTCACTCGTCTTAACAATGAAACATCAACCTTTTTGTGTTTCAGAGTGTTACACCAAGTTTATCGATGGGAACTGAAATATTCTGGCTTGGTCACCAGAGGAAGTCCGGAATTGGTTTTGCTTCTCGTTATAACACGGATAAAATGGTAATGAGCTAGTGTGGTCCTTTTCGTTTTGGATCATATAGGTGTTCATCACATACTTCACTTTTTAAGCCTCTGAGCACTTTTTTTGTTTTTATGATCATTGCAGGTGGGTACTCTACAGGTTGCTAGCACTGGTATAGTTGCCTTAAGTTATGTCCAGAAAGTTTCCGAGAAGGTTGGACTCCAATACCGTCAACAGAACTTTCACATGCCATGTTAAAATGATTATAACTTCTAAGTGTTTCTATCTGCAGGTTTCCCTTGCGTCTGACTTCATGTATAACCACATGTCAAGAGACGTGACTTCTAGCTTTGGTTATGACTACATGCTCAGGCAGGTCAGTATCTTATAACACTTTGTATCACTTAGCAATGCAGTCTTTATTGAGCTCCTCATGTTTTGTATATCTGCATGGGCGTTTGTACCGATGGATATGCTCGAAGAGTTTATATCCGCCCATGGGATTTTTTTTTGAAATAATATTACTTTAAAAAAGTTTTACAAAAATAAGTACTCCCTCCATGCTTAATTATTTGACGCCCTGTAGCTTAGAATACTGCTTGTCAACGTCAAATATACCAGAACGGAGGGAGTAGTTGATTTTTGTTTACAAAACTAGCTAGTGTCAAAATTGTTATGTCGCTATTTGAAATGACGAAATAGTCTTATCGGGTGATAGAGACATCTGCTTGTTTTTTTACTATCTATTTTAGACCACATATTTTATAGACAAATTACAATGATATTATAAAACATTCAGCACAATGTCATCACATTTTTTGTCGACAAATCACAATAATATTACAGAACATACAACACAATGTCATCACCTAGTTTTTCAACAAATCAAAATGATATTACAAAGTATTGAGCACCATATATTTCAACAAGACGAACCTTTCCCATGGCCGCGACCTCAACGTCCACCATTTCGACCGCCTCGAGTGGGGCGGTCAGATGAGATCCCTGCGGTGCTGTCCGGACTAACGATGTCTCCTTCATCCGATGGATTTTTCGTATGGTATTTCTTGAAGGTGTGTCTAGACTCCTTACAAATGGAACACTTCTTCGTATGCCGCTCAGTTTATGTTTTGTCTATGTCGTTCCTGATACGCCGTACTTGTCGCCGGCCAACTTTTCCTTTCAATCTACCAGTGTCCGCGGCCCAGATAAGTTGTTCTCAAGTCGGATGGCCAGTGAAATGACCAACCATGCCGTAACCATATAGTTCTGCACTATAAGTTTGCATCACCTCCTTGTTGAAATAATCAGAGGTACTGGTCGGGATGCTACGTCTACGTCGAACATGCGGTTATGACATGCAAGCAGGGCCTATGCAAAAGAAGAGGTTTGTTGCAAGTGCATACGCAACTAGCGTAGCGTAGTGTGCACTCATGGGTGATCTTCTCGCGGTTCGTCCCGCGACGCCCTTTATCCTTGCACAGTACCTCGAAGCGAAGCTCCCTTGTGTCCGTCTCGAATGCCTAGTGCATCTCATCATTCTTGCTCTTCTCCATGTACTTGTTAATAATGACGGAGTACAATACTCTGTCATTTGTCATGGCGAGCGATGCATTGTTGCTTCTGTCAACAAAGTAATTTGTGGTATTGCGGAGAATTGCCACCTAGCGCCGCGCATGATCCAATTGTATACCTCAGCTAGATTGGTTGTCATGACATCATATCGAGCACCACTCCTGTCATGTAACAGCAACCACTTCTCTTTAGGCTCATGCTCAATCCAGTCCGAGAAACACCCCCCCCCTCCGTCTTCCTCGTCACACTAGCTATGGCAATGCTTTGGGGGCTTGGTCAGTGCTTATAGTGGTCTTTTTCGCTGCCTCCTTTCTGTGTGTCTGGGTCCGCTCATCCTGAATCTTATAGAGTTCGTCAAACTTTCACTGCTAGTTCTGGTTACACAATCACTTGAACAGGTTCATCAAGTCTTTTTTGCGGAATTGCTTGTAAAAGTTTACACCCAAGTGCCTCATGCACCACCTGCTATGCAAATCCACCTATGGTAGTGGTTTGTTCTCTCCTTGATGTAGCTGAGTTATTGCACTCAGCAGATCCGCATGCCAATCATGTATGACGCATACGTTAGAATGGTCCTGTACAACAGAAATCCTTAAATTCCTCAGGAACCACAACCAGTTGTCTGTGTTATCGCTTTCAACGAATGCAAATATCACGGAGAGAACTTGATTGTTCCCGTCCGTCGCTATTGCAGTCAATATCTGGCTCTTGTACTTTTCAGTCAGGAATGTGCATCCATGCACAAGATTGGACGATGTTATCGGAATGCATTGATGCATGAACCAAAGGCGAAAAATGCTCGCTTCAGCACACTCTTATTGCCCCACTTCGGATACGTGGAATCTTGAATGTCGACATGAGTGTCGGGATTCCTGCCTTGTATGACATCGTAAACAAGATTTCTACGATTAACTAAATATCTAAAACTAAACTACACACTGAAAAGGATTATGTACAACATACTATACTACGTAACCGTACATCTAAAACTATGTAATCCATTCGATTAAAAAAATTATCTGAAAGGTGGATGACTGGACGGACAGCACTTCGCTAGCTTCTCTCCTCCCCTCTACTCTCTGTTTCTCTCCCTTCCCTCCTCTCTCTTTTCTTTCTGAATAAAGTGTGTTATGCCATAATTTTAGGGTCTTTTATAGGGTAGATTGTGCTGCCATTTGGAATGACTTTAGGGACTTGTGGGATCCCTGTCACTATTTGAAATGACGATTTTTTTGAATTTTAATATTAAATTTTTTTGGGACTTGCGGAATTCCTGTCACCATCTGAAATGACGAGTGTCCTAAATTTTAATATTAAAAAATTTTAACCGCGAGATCCATGTTGCCATTTGAACTAGCGACAGGAACTTCTCTACACTATTCTAGGCTACTGTCGCTATTCACTAGGCTACTGTTGCCATTTGGAATGACAATAGGACAATTTCGTCATTTCAAATGGCGACAGCAGCCTAGTTTTGTACTTTTTTTACTATTTTTTTTGTAAATTTATTTTAAAATAATATTATTTCAAAAAAAAGTCCCCACCCATGTAGTGCCTTGTTTTCTGAATTTTTTTTGGTATTTTTTAATCTATTATTGAATTCTGTTGCAGTGCCGTCTAAGGGGCAAAATTGACTCAAACGGTGTTGTTGCTGCATACTTGGAAGAGAGATTGAACATGGGTGTCAACTTTCTTCTCTCTGCAGAGGTATGAATTGTATGAAAGTTCCAATAGACATGTTCTCCTTTTGCCATTGCATTTGTTTTTTTTAAACCTTGTCATTGCATTTGTTTCGTTAACCAGAAATGAATGCCCTGAATTTTTTTGGATTAGTATCTTTTGAACTTATGTTTTGTGGTGCAGATTGACCATTCAAAGAAGAACTACAAGTTTGGTTTTGGAATGACCGTAGGAGAGTAAATCAACTCACATTTGCTGTGAGAGGATAACGGACGCTGTCCCGGTTTCGGGTTTCGATTGAACAGGTTCTTGCCCTTATGCGTTGGGAAAATATAGGAAAAGACTATTGCTACTTTACAGAGTTTCTTTTCCGGTGTAATGGCAGTTGTCTTGTTTCAGCTGCTTGAGATAATGTGGGCATTTGGCCAGCGGCGAAGTTAGGATGAAAATGGAGTGTGGGCTCAAATGACTTAAGCTAAATTGACACAAATATAGTCTCTTACACAATCCAAATTCATAGATGAACAGAAGAGAAGCAAAGCAAAAGAGAGAAGTACAATGAAAGTACCAACAGCTCGCCCCGATGACCCCTCCTCTGTGGCTCTATCCTCGTCTCCTCTACTCCTCAGCCTCTGCTCTCTTGGCTTGGCCGTATCGGCTCGTCATGGCGGCACCCAGCACCGACAGATCCTCTCCCCTTTTCAGCTCCTCCACCCTCCCCCTCTCGGTCTTCTGCTCATCGTGTCATATCTTGGCAGGTCCCCTTCGCTCTTCGTCCTCCTCGGCTCTAGCTCATTGCATTGCTGCCTCTCGCTTCAGGCTGCAGGCTTGAGCTTTCCCATGTGCCATGTGGTTCGTGAAGAAGGTTTTCAGCCAGCTCTCTGAACATCAATTCACAAGTTGGATTTGAGAGAAGCAATGACTGAACTTTGTACAAATCGTTCCAAAATGCATTAGCTCTTGAATTGTGCCCGTCTCTTCAAGGGTAACTAGTAGTCCCTGTGGTTTGCAACGAGAACCCAAATCTTGAGCTAAATAGCAATTATGTTCCACACGCATCGTGCGAAGCAGTAAACCAAAGAGGGTCTCGTATATACATCAGCAAGCAAATGCCACAGGTCAAAAGATTGTTTCGTGTTCTCGACATCCATCTAGATAAAAGCAGAGTAGTTTTACTATGCACTTCGTTATACAGATAAAAGCAGAGTAGGTATACTATGCACTTCGTTATCCAAGAATAGCTTGGTCGTGCCCATCAACCTATTGAACATCATTATGCAATGTACTCCTAACGTTTAGGTCACATTCATTGTAAATATAATCTGCAATATGAGCAAATGAGCAATGATGTTGCTCTACATTAGCTCCTAGTACAGCCCCAAAATCACGGCAAAAACAGAAAAATTGTCTGTAGCTCGGAGTACACGTTATAAAGGTAAAAGCTTTTGCAGCACCAGGTGACAAGAAGTCAAGAACAAACAAAAAAGCAGTCCAAAAAGGAAGAGGAGAGCTTGCGGAATTGTGAGATAATATGATGCTTTGCATTGCAGCGTGATACCAGGGTGGCCCCCCGAACCATTTGAAGTCAACTTGCAGACGTTTGAACACATGGATTTCATAGAAAATATAGTGACATTTTTGGAACTATCTCAAGAATCCTTTATTCCAAATGGGCCGTGATCTGTCAATGACCACCGGAGAATTTGTGGAAGTAAGGTGGGGGATAATGCTGAAAATAATTTATTTATGTAGGTCTATTATCGTCAATCAAAACTTGTAGGTTTGCATATTTTTGTGACCTAAGCAGAAAGAACTTTTTTATTGATTTTATTTTAAAGTTAACCTTCGGCGTACTTTATTTCCAATTCTGACCCCTTTTATCACGTCACGGGTGGTAGCGTGACAAAACAACACTGTCACGCGCCAGGATAAGTCTCCAAAATAACACTTTTTGTCACGCCACTGGTTGTGGCGTGACTAATATCTTCATCACGCCACTTCCGGTGGCGTGACAAAAGTTTGACTAGAAATGAAATTTGGCGTGGCGGTGTTGTTTTGTCACGCCACGGGTGGTGGTGTGACCAAAGGGGTCAGAATTGGAAATAAAGTGCGCCGGGGGTTAACTTTAAAATAAAATTCAAAAAAGGTTAATTAATATAAGAAATTCAAGCAGAAACCACCAGGGAACAATACTATTTTTTTTTGAGACAGAACAGTACTAGCTAGGGAGAGGGATCCTCTGTATTGCTGCTGTCGATGTAGAGGTGCTACAATGCACAGACATTAAAAATGATCCCCACCAGCCAATCCAACAACGAAGGTTAGGATCAATCGCCAAATTATTTTTGCTACAGTAAAATCGGTGAAGTACTTTCTTTGCTGCTGATACAATATTATGCTACAAACTATGGCGGACCGTTGTTCACATAACACAAAAACATTGTTCACACAATGCCCTTACAATAATACAGAGGGTCTGGATCCATTAGGGAGATATTGGAATATAAATAACCATCCAATAAACTGTAATTGCCTAACAGTGAGAACACACCACGGAAAATGTTGCCAAACAACGGAGTCCCTTTTTTTGTGCCCTTCTTTACCTGTTGAAATCAGAAAGAAACCTATGCACCACGACAAATTGCCATTTCCCTTGATGTTCCTACTAATAGTTTAGCCTCCAACCGTGCACGGTGCACCTGTCCGTGTTCTCTCAGTCCCGTTAAGAAACTATGGTCGGAGTAGTTTTGGCGGATACGGCCATTTTTCGTGTCATATTTGCGGATCTGATCACCGTGATCGCGTATTTGCACATTTGATTTGATTTGGTGCCGACGACGTCTTGGGCTTAAAGCAACGCGTGGCGTTGGCGCACGGCCACCGTGCGCCAACGCCAACGTCGGCCCGCCACCCCCGCCACCTCACTACGGCTGGCGCATGGTGGCCATACGCCATCCATTCCGTGCGCCAACGCCAACGTCGGCCCGCCACCTCACTACGGCTGGCGCATGGTGGCCATATGCCATCCATTAGCTGGTGTATTAGGTAAGGTTAATTAGTTAGTTAGGGGTTAGGTTGATTAGTTAGTTAGGTTAGTTTAGGCTGAAATTTGGAGAAATTTTAAAATATAGCAAATGAATTAAAAAAAATTATGAAATTTTTTGTGAAGCCTCCCAACACCGTAAACTTAATTCTGTAAATTTTTCATAATTTTATTCGTTCAAAATTGTTATTGCTATTTCGTATAAGTGTCATGTTCGTATGAATCAATAAATTTAGAAAATGAGCTCCAAAAATTATGAATTCTATTTTGAATGGTCCTCATGTAGTGTTGATTGTGCAATATTTCAGCAATTTTATATGTGTTCTGGTATTATCTCAAAAATTTAGGATTTAGGTCGCGAAAATTTCGATTTTAGGTTCGAAAATTAGGGTTTCATGATTTCATATGATTTGGAATGTATAAAAAAAAACTACATTGCAACTCCATTGGAGATGTCTATATACAATATGGCGCTGGAGTACACACGTAACAACCAAAATACGCGTACAAATATAGTAAAACAAAATATGAATACAAATATACTCGATCAAATAGGATACTCTTTGTTTATTTAGTTTAGTGTTCGCTAGCGCATGACCACCATGCGCTAGCCAAAACAGTGGAGTTAATTAGTTAGTTAGGTTAGATAATTAGTTAGGTTAGTCAGTGTTAGGCTGAAATTCGGAGGAATTTTAAAATATAGCAAATAAGTCGAAAAAATTATGAATTTTTTTGTGGAGCCTCCCGACATCATGCAATTGCTTATGTAAATTTTCTATAATTTTATTCGTTCAGAATTGTTCTCGTAACACCCTCCCGACTCGCGCCCCCCTCCGACCCTCCCTCACTTGCTACACCCGCCACGCACCTGCACTATTCTGCAGAAAATTAAAAAACCTTGCGGTGGCCATCTTTCCCACCGTCCCTCCTCCCTCCTCCGCACATCTGTCGCCTCATCCAGAAATTTCGGCGCCAATGCTTACGGAATTCTCGGCGCCAACGCCGCAACTTCTTCTCCGCTCGGCTATAAATACCGAACTCTAGCACTCGCTCTTCGCTCATCTCATTTTCGTTTTGATTCTCGTTCTTATGCTCGTCGCTGAGAACTGAGAGAACGTAACATAATTAATTTTATTGGGATGTTAACTGTTTTCTTGCTTCTCGTCACTCGTCGCTCGGCCTTGATTGATTACTTCCCTCGAAGGGCTCATTGATTACTTCCTCCGAAGGGCAGGTAATTTGTGTTATGCTTTTGCCGTTATTACCGTAGTCGTAATTAGTCAGTCTTAGTCAGCTAGTCATAATTAGATAGTTTAGAGGTAATTAATTAGTTGTAATTAGTTAGTTGACTAGTAATGAATTAGTTTAGTGATAATTAATTAGTCGTAATTAGTTTAGTAGTCATCATTACAGCATATTAAGTCAGTGGAAATGAAGCACTGGTATTTTTTAGTGGTAATTAATCAATCGTAATTAGTTAATTTAGAGGTAGTTAATTAGTCGTAATTAGTTAGTTCACTAGTAATGAATTAGTTTAGTGGTAATTAATTAGTTGTAATTACTTTAGTAGTCATCATTACGACATATTGAATAAGTGGTAATGAATTAGTGTAGTCGTAATTAATCAGTCGTAATTAGTTAGTTCACTAGTAATGAATTAGTTTAGTGGTAATTAATTAGTCATCATTAGTTTAGTAGTCATTATTACAACATATTAAGTAAGTGGAAATGAAGTACTGGTAATTTTGTAGTGGTAATTAATCAATCGTAATTAGTTAGTTTAGAGGTAATTAATTAGTTGTAATTAGTTAGTTCAATAGTAATGAATTAGTTTAGTGGTAATTAATTAGTTGTAATTAGTTTAGTAGTCATCATTATGGCATATTGAATAAGTGGTAATGAATTAGTGTAGTAGTAATTAATCAGTTGTAATTAGTTAGGCATAACTCATTCGTAATTATTTAGTGGTTGTTATGGCTTTAGGTATTTTCGAACATGCAAGACTTGTTTGTGTTTTACAACGATAGTCTCGTACGGACCGGACACGATGTGTTGGACCTGTCGAGATGTCAGTACAAGGTGGTCTGGGCGGAGGGGCTTCACGCGATGAATATTCACGAGTGCGCGGTGCATCGAGAGGAGTTAAATCACGAGCCAACAACGAAGAAAGTTATGATCGAGGCGATCACCTGCATGAATTATGTGTGGGAGCTCGTAAAGGTGAATATAAGCATAGCATGGAGGCAGTACATGGAGATTGTCTCCCAGCCCGAGGCGGCCATTCACTGGAAGCCTATGGTGTACGTGAATTTCGTACATAGGGCGTCGGGAAACCCTGATGATGCCGAGGCCTCTACAAGCGGGCAAGCGCAGCCCGAGCCTGAAGATGGCAGCACGGAATGTGCTGCCTCGGAGGGAAGTTCCATGCCTAATTTTGTGCCAAATGAGGGGGCGGAAACATGGTGGTCGGCCCGCATCGACTGCCACGAGTATCTACCGGACGAGCCTCTCGGGTTGGAATCCGACGAGGACACCAACCCAAACTCGGATGGTACCGACGAGGACGCACACGAAGCCGGTGGTCCTTACATGGCATCGAGACTTGATGATATCACAGTGCGTTCGCTCGTACTGCTGCAAGAAGAAGGCTCCCAGTGGGGGTTTGACGTTGACACCCTCTTAGTTGGGCAGCGCTTCCTGGACAAGGCGTATCGTGGACAAGGTGGTCGTGCAACAAGCTATAGCACGGTACGCCTTTTCCATCATCCGTGTGTACCGAGTGCACGGTCTAACCCAGGAAAGTACGCAGTGAAGTGCGTAGTAGAAGACTGCCCTGGCAAGGTCAGTGCTCACCGAGCAAAGATCTTCAGCTCAGTCTTCACGGTCAAGGAGTTAATCGACCACACTTGCGAGCTCAGCGAGCCCCTGCGGCAGCATCGGAACTTGACTTCCGCATATGTTGCAAACCTCATCATGCACCTAGTTGAGGCGGACGTGTTTATCTCCCCCAAGCTGATGATGTCGGAAGTCATTAATCAGGTTGGCTATCTAGTTAGCTACAGCAAGGCCAGACGAGCCAAGCAGAAGGTTATCGATACTATGTACGGGACATACGAAGATGCGTACAACCTTGTGCCGAGATTGCTTCACCAGATTGCCGGATCAAACACCGACACGTATATAAACAAGCTTGACCGTGAAGATGCTGGAAAAGGGTCCAACCGCTTCATACTGGACCGGGTGTTCTGGGCTTTCGCTCAGGCCATCGGGAGCTTCAAGTTCTGTCATCCCGTGCTAACGATGGATGACACTTTCCTCACGGGGAGGCACAAGAGCACCAACCTCACCGTGGTGGCGGACGATGTGAATAACCAGCTTCTCATGATGGCATTTGTCATTGTGGAGAGCGAGAACACATCCAGCTGGCTGTGATTCTTGGAGAACGTGAAGAGGGCGATGGTGGGAGACTGGCCCAACATCTGCCTAATCACAGACAGCAATGCTAGGTTATTGGCGGCAATCAACACCATGCAGCGTGGGACAGATCCATTACACTAGTGGAACGATGTGCAATCCAAGTGGTGCATGAGGCATCTTGCATCTAACTTGTTCACATGGTTCCGCAGTTAGGAACTCATGAAGACGTTCAAGACATTATATCTACAAAACCAGAGACGGAAGTTTGAGTCTATTTGGAGAGACCTCGAACACTGGACTACGAGGCATACAAGGGAGCCCACTCCGGAGGGGGAGCAACCCAGTAGTGCCATAAGCTTCTCCGAGTGGATTAATGGCCACACTCCTGAATTGGAGAAATGATCCCTCCTGTATGACATAGACGGTGCGAGGTACGGGATTATGACGACCAACATGTCTGAGGTCTATAACAGCGTCCTCAAAGGTGTGCGATGCCTCCCTATCACCGCGATCGTCCAAGAGACATGGACTCGCACTGTTGGTTATTTCGTCAATAGAGCCACTACAGCCAAGCGACAGATGGACGAAGGCAAGCAGTAGTCCGAGAACATGCAGAGGCACATGGACCGGAAGATAGAGAAGGCCCGAATGCACGACATCCGGGTGATCGACAGCCTCAGGCGGAAGTACGAGATTAGACTTCGACAGAAATACATCAACAGTCATGCCAAAGGGGAAGGAAACTGGCATGCACCCTAGGTGATGTGGCGACATGCACCTGCAACAAGCCGAAGATCCTCCACAAGCCATGCTCGCATGTGTACAACGTGTGTGCGCAAATGTGACAGATGTCTACGCCGTACATCTCCGAGTACCACGACATGCAACACCTATTCGGTACATGGAATGGAGAGTTTCACTCGTACAGCTTGGAAATGAACTATAAAGATCTTTGGCCGGACATAGTGCAATGGGGTCCCAACAGGGACTTGAAAAGAATAGAAAAGGGACGACGGTAGACGCAGCACTTCCAGAATGACATGGATGCTAGTCAACGTACCAGTATTAGCCGCACAATTAAGTACATAATATTTAAGACCCCTGGGCACTCAATGAAGGATTGTCCCAACAGAACCAGCTCGTCCGGTCGTTATTCAGTGTCGTAATGTAATATTTTTCCACCTTATTTGTTATGTACAGTGCAAAATTCTACGATACCCAGCTATGAACTCTTCAGTAAACTTCTACGCGAAGATGTTGCAGAAGCGCAAGTGGCTTGCGCAAAAGAGGAAACATCTACAATACCTAGATTTTTCAATGAAATATGCTAGAGTACCACCACGTTTTCCGACCCCGCAGTGTGTGTGTGGCGAGTCGGCAGAGATCATTCAGTCCACACACACAAACACTGCCGCCCGGGCGTACTACACATGCGGGCACCACCTCGTAAGCGTTTCTTTCGTACGCATCGATTTTCCTCTCCCTACGTTGAATTATTTAAATGTTTAACTTCATCTTTATATAATGGCAGCTCAAGATGCGCTGCCACTTCTTCCAGTGGATCGACGGCCCGGAGATGTACGACAGGGCATTCATCCAGCAGAAGTACATGCTGAATTACTCGATGACGGCCGAGCCCTTCGTGCGGTGAAACCTTACGTACCGGACCCTGCTGAGGAGGTACCCAAGGAGCCCAGTACTCGCCCGGGCGTAATCTATATCGACGATATGAATTATGAAGAATTTACATTCTTGTAACGTTTTTCACTGTATGGTGTACTTACATCATAGAGTCGCAGGACATAGACAACTTCGCCATACCAGCCCGACGTGGAGAGTCTTGCGACAAGGGGAAGGGAAAGACTCATGCAGCTGAGCCCGGCTGCCATAGCGTATCCGGTGGCCCGTGCGTAATCCATATCGATGAGGTGAGTTATAAAGAATTTACATCGTTGTTACAATTTTCACTGTACGGTGCGCTTACATCATGGAATTGCAGGACATGGACGACTTCGACACACCAGCCTGACGTGGAGAGTCCGACGACAAGGGGAAGAGGAAGGCTCCTTCGACCGAGACCGGCCGACGTCGAAGCGTATCAGGCCGACCGGGCGCACTCCGTATCGAAGACGTGAGTTATATACAATTTGCATCCATGTTACATTTCTTGCTGTACCATCCACTTACATCATGATATCGCAGGACATGGACAATTTCTACACTCACCGCCACCGTGGGCAACCCCGAGACAAAGGGCACTCGATATGGCACCACGGAGACTAGTTACACACATCGTTAAATAGGACACTATTTGTCAAATTATCAGTTTGCCGTGGATGATCTGTATTGTACCACATGCTACATAAGATTGTGCATAAACCAACTGAGGAAAATGTGTGGCGTGCAGATCATATAACAATGTACCGTACCCTTCGAAACGCACACGAGTCGGAGGTTACGGTACGTCGTTATATGATCTACGTGCCACGTATTTCCCTCAGTTGGTTCATGCACAACCTTATCTAGCCTGTCATACAATACAGTATTGAAGAATATCATCCACACTAAACCGATAAATAAACAAAGAGTATCATATTTGATCGAGTTACATGTGATAATACCCCTCCTCCTTCATCCCGGTTCATGCACAAGTTTATCTAGACTTTGGTATATCCCGTGTTATGCGATTATGTTTGGGTATATTTGTATTCATATTTTGTTTTGCTATATTTGTACGTGTATTTTGGTTGTTACGTGTGTACTCCAGCGTCGTATTGTATATCGACATCTCCAATGGAGTTGCAATATAGCTTTTTTTTTTCTACATTCCAAGTCACATGAAATCATGAAACCCTAATTTCCAAAACCTAAAATCAAAATTTTCGCGACCTAAATCCTAAATTTTTGAGACAATACCAGAACACATATAAAATTGCCAAAATATTACACAATCAATTCCACTGCGTGAGGACTCTTCAAAATAAAATTCGTAATTTTTTGAGCTTATATTCTACGTTTATTGATTCATACGAACAGGACAATTATGCGAAATAGCGATAACAATTCTGAACGAATAAAATTATGGAAAATTTACACAAGCAAGTACACAGTGTTGAGAGGCTCCACAAAAAATTTCATATTTTTTTGGACTCATTTGCTATATTTTTATATTCCTCCAAATTTTAGCATGAAACTAACTAACCTATTAACCCTAACCCTAACTAATTAACCCATAATTAGGGGCTGGCGTATGGCCACCATCTTGCGCCGTACGTCGACGTCTTGTGGTGGCTCGTTAAGCGGCCCAGCGTTCTTGGCAATGGCTGGCAAGACTGACCGGCGTTGCCATTTCTGCAAATATGCCCGCCGCGTGGTTAGATCTGCAAATACGGAATGAAAAAACGTCGTATCCGCAAAAAATTCCAACCTAGCTTATGGACCGTACACTTGATGAGCCGGTGTTCATGCCTCTGTTTGGACTAATTTGCAGTTGATGTGCCATACTGCCATGCCATACGAGAGTTTTTGGCTCATATGGCGCTATTCACAACGCTAATAGCAATTTTGGCTATCTTTCGATGTCAATAAAAAAAATCCGCGTCAATACAAAAAATATCACCCTCCACCGTGTCCCAGGGGGTGGACTCCCCACTGCGCGCCACGTGTGAAATCCGAATCCCCTGGGGCATGGTTTAGGCTGAGTCCGGCCCTAGGGGCACAGCAGAGGGCAGTGGCACTACTGTGCCCTGGAACCACGGAGGAGCGAGTGCCGCATAGCAATGGTGACAGAAGTTGGAAATCGAGTAGAAAAAATATTTCTGACACTATTGACGCTATTTGAAACACTATTTAAAACTTTAAAAAGTATATTTTTTTTCTTTGGATTTTTTATTCTTGTTTTTTTTACCTCGCACTCGCAGCTTCAAATGTATTATCATATGTACCAGAAAAAAATTCCACAATTTTTTTCACATAAAATCACGGCGCAACACAGCGCGCGCAGCTTCAAACATGGGTGTCAACCATCACCATCGCCACCCTTCGCAGCCCTCAGTAGTACTACTGTCCGCAACCATGTCGTTAAATAGTGTTTCACATGCATCATCCATCGACTCACTGAGCCACCGAGTGCTACGAAGGGTGGCGATGACGATAGTTGACACCCATGTTTGAAGCTGTGTGTTGCGCTACGCTGTGATTTCATGTGAAAAAATTTGTGAATTTTTTTCGGGTACATGTGATAATATATTTGAAGCTACGAGTGCGAGAAAAAAAAAACAAGAATAAAAAAATCCAGTGGTATAATATTTTTAGAAGTTTTAAATAGTATTTCAAATAGTGTCAGAAGTAATTTTTTACTCGATTTTCAACTCTCACACCACTGCCATGCCTCTTTGGCACAGCACTCATGCCTCCGCGGCTCCAGGGCACGGTAGTGCCCTCTGCCGTGCCCTGGGGGGCCGAACTCAGTCTAGGTCTAGATTTCACATGTGACACGCGGTGGGGAGTCTAGGCCCGTAGGGCGTGGTAGAGAATGCTATTTTTGGCATTGATGTTAAGAGAGAGCCGGCTGTGAATAGTCCCATAAGCCCAAAAACTCTGCCACACGACTCTTAGAAAAGCCACGGCGATGCCAGTCGGATACATTGGTACATTGCTTGCAACCATTTGCCATTTCCATGGAAAGACGAAACCAGCTAGACTAGTAGTAGCACACAGTAACTAGTCTCTCTAGAATTCTGACTTGCATTGAGATGAGGGACGAGACCCAACGCAAGGAGGATATGCCATGGACATGGCCGGGCCCCAATCGTAACACCCGAACTAGCGGTTGCCCACAAGCTGCTGCTACTACTACTTACACAGTTACACATCACTCGCTCACTCAGCCTACGCGCACGAACAACGCCAACCAGCACGAGCTGCGCTCCCCATCTCCCCATGTCAAACAGAGCACAGCCCGCACAGCCCAGGGATCAAGAAGCGACGCCATGGCTGTGATGCCGACACCCGTGGCCGTCGCCCTCGCGCTCCTTGTGGCCTCGTCGCTGCAGCCGCGGGCGGCGGTGCGGGCGCAGATGTCGGCCGCGCCCTGGCCGGGGGCGCTGGACTGCACGACCGCGCTCCTCAATCTGACCTCGTGCCTGACGTACGTGGAGGCCCGGAGCGCGCTGACGCGGCCGGAGAAGGGCTGCTGCGGCGCGCTCGCGGGCGTCGTGGACGGCGAGGCCGCCTGCCTCTGCGGGCTCGTGGGCGGGTACGGCGCCTACGGGGTCCGCGTCGACGCCGTGCGCGCGCTCGCGCTGCCCACCATCTGCCGTGTCGACGCGCCGCCGGCCAGGCTCTGCCCCGCGCTCGGCGTGCCCGTCGCCGAGCCGCCGGGCGGCGCCGTGCCCGCGGAGTCAGGTACTGCCAATATGCTTCGCCGCGTGCAATAAACGCTCCGTTTTCTTTTCGTTTCTTTGCAATGTGGCCGTCCTGCTGGAATTCAACAACCGATTTTTCAGTGATGTAGCAGTACATAGGAAACTGAATGCCAAAAGTATGGTTACTTTTTAGTTGTAGGAGATTTTTTCATGCGGAGTTCAAAATTACATGTCACTTGCAACATTAATTTGCCAAAGTAGCATGTGAATTAGTAGCAGTACTAGTTTATAACTTAACCTGCATACCTGGCTCCACGTCCTCATTGTCAAATTAACTGTCGACAAACGTGCAAACAATTGTACCATTACATGTAAGGGTAGTATAGTATATTGTATGCTAAAGAACAAAATACATATCCATGTGTTCAGTAGCTAAAACAGTAAAGGAATCAAACTGTTTGATCGAACCACCTGTTTTATCTCCGAGCCGAATGTCGGCACTGACAAAAGCAGTACAGCAAGCGAGCCGTGTGGTCAAATCCTGTTTTCTCTTTTCACACAACGAAATGTTTGTACTAACAAAATCTCAACGCCGGCAGGGTACGGCATACCGGCGACCACACCGGCAACGGCGACCGCCAACGGCGGCCCCGCGGCGCACCGAAACTCAAGACGTCATCTGCATCCGGTGCTCCTCCCATTCTGCCTCGCGCTCCTCGCGCTGCTGCCGTAACTTGCAGGTCACACGGCGCCACGTCCGGCCGGAGCTGCCTCACATCTGTACAATTTGTAGATGTACACACGCGTTGCTTTTACCGCTCATCGAATCAATTCAATTCAGCATTCGTCCGTCAATACCATCGATCGACGGCCGGTCTCCATCAGATCGCATTGTTGCATCCACCTTTCGCGTATAATGCCCTGCCAAGCCGTCCGGCGGCGAGTGACGGGAACGTCCGAGCTGCAGCTGCAAATCCGCAGCCGAGCAGCACCGGCCGAGACGCGTGAAAGGGTTAAAGGCGGCGCGGGTGGTTGATGCATCGCGCGCCGGCCGCGCCATTCACCATGGTCCATGGGCCAGCGCGCGCACGGGCCACATGTGACTGCTCTTACTTGCCACTAGCTGGGTGGAGTACGGGTTAGTACTTCGGTGCCGTGGTGTGCCGTGTGCCATGCCATAGGTACAGCAGAATACGAGGCAGGAGGGCGCGCCGTCGTGTGATCTGGTTTTGGCTGTACCTGCCTGGCCGGTGGGGCTCGCCGGCAGGTTGATCATCGTTGTGTGGTTTTCGCCCTTGCTTCTCTTGATTGCCTTACGGTAAAAGGAACACGAATGGGTTGGTGTTGTTTCGAAAAAATAGAGGCAGGGAGAAATTGCTCATGTATCGTAAGGACGATGAGTGAAATAGTGGGCCCAAATTCCCATCGGATCCTAGCTAGCAGGCCGAGCCTGCAAGCCCAACAATAAAGCTCCATTGGGTCCATTTCTGTGCAGCCAGCCAGCTTTACTCGTACTACTGCAACGTTACGGCATCAACTTGCTGTCACGTTTAGGTCCAACGGCACGGGCTGCGTGGATCCATTTCGGTCAGGCTCAGAGTTGCTTGGTTTGGTTTGGAAACCAACCTGCGGCCGATTGTTCGGATCATCCCACGCATGACACGGAATTCCCTTGTCACGTTGTATGCCCGCGTCCGCGCTGCAGGAGAGAAGGCGAAGCTGGCTGGACGCTCCCGCCTCGCCAGCCGCCGCGGGCGATCAGCGGGAAAGGAGCAGCCGGCGGGGCGGAGGAGGCAAGCGAACGAACGAACCGCGCGTGCGTGGTACGTACGCACGGCACGACGACGCGGGCGGGGTTGGTTTGCGTGCGGCGGCGGCGCAAAACACAGCGGGGAATAGGCCACGCACGGCATCGTTCCATGGGCTCCGTGGCGTCGTCACGGGCCAAGTCCATCCGTGGCCCATAGTAGGGGACTGCCGTTTCTTGGAGTTTAGATTTCACGTTTCTCACCTTAAAACATCTATAAAAAAAATCTCTCTTTGAAAACATGATAAAATCTCGCATCCGCAATAGAAGCTTACGGAAGAGTGCCAGCTACATACCACGGATAGATCAACATGGATGGAATTCTAGAACCTGTAGTTATTCTGCCTTCTGAAATATCTGTCGCTTCAGGTTAAATGTTCAAATCTCGCGTGTGTACATGAACCCAGTGAAATTGTTACTCCACACAATCTTATTGATAAGAGTAAACCAAACTCTATTAGATCGATCGTAACCAAGAATTTACTCCGAACCAGGCAACTTCGCATCCCCCCAAGAAACCCGATCATAACCAAGTTTTAATCAGCAAAGATATATGCAGAGATGAGAACACGATATCTCAATTAGATCGTCCGCCACAGCCACCGAAGTTATCCGAAATTCTGAACACTGAACATAGACAAGTAGACAGGCACGATCCAGACAAGGGCTTGGAATCCCTATGCTTAAACGCCGAGCTTACACCGCGTGCATTAGCCCCCAGGCGTTTTAAAAAGAAAATCGCTCCTGAAATCTACTCAGAATCTACACATGAAATGATCCTCAGATACAGCACCTGCCTGACCACTAGGGAGCACTCCTGCCAAGTTGCCATTGACAATCGCTGGCTAACTCGGTTTCACTTTGCCGCTCCGTGTAACATGCAACTGTCTGGTGGTTGTTCAGAGAACCTGTACACTTGGCTTGCGCCGGGCACTTTGGACGAGAAGATGGCAAGCGGCATGTGCTTTTTTTATTATTATTTTTATCTCAAGCAAGGTATAGCAAGATAGCCTTTTGGGGCATTGCGCAAGATCAGATTCAGGCCGGCCCCTTAATCGATGGTGTGACTCGTCTTCGAGTCATGGCAAGCCATAATAATATCAACCCGTTAACTACCTCGGTATTACCTCAAGCTTTTAGCCCACCAGGCAAAAAGGTAGAGTAGTACGTGTACCAACATACAATAAAAGAAATGGTTATGAAACATTTCATCCTAAATTCAATGCAACATTTTTTGCAAATTAAGCGGCTGTGGTAAGCTTTAAGCAGCCCGATAATTTAGCATCACCTAGTGAAATACTCCATCCATTCTTTTTTAAGTGGCATTTTTTATTTTTTACGGTCTACGAGATGTGATTTTGTCTATTACTTTTTTTTTGTAATTTTATCTTATATTATACCAATAAAATTATAATATTATGACAGTATTTTTAACAACAAAACTAATAATATAGTTTTTGTATAGTCAATCTAAATCAATGACGAATACATGGTGAAAAATAAAGGGGCTCTATTGTTGAGGCTATAACACAAGATAATCATACTAAAGGTACATCTACCAGTCTTTTGCCATCGGAATGCCAAATTCATACATAAATAGAAAGAAAAGAAATTGAAAATATATAATACACTAAATTTAGTACCTCGCTAATGGATAATGTGCCCCCAAATGCCCATAAATATGTGGGTACCGATCCGTGGATAAAAAAATATCAAATTTAGTGATAGAGTATTAAATTGTGACTACTCATAAACATTAAAAATGAAAAGAAAACATGCCACTAATTGCATCTTGATTAAATTCATGCCCGACATTTTTTTTTGCTTCGGTTGTGCTCTCTATAGTTGGAGGGTTGCTGCTAGTTGCATTATTTGAGAAATAATTGTGCAAAGTTTGCTTCTCTGTTTTGGCAAATCTAAGAAAAAAATAAACAAGTAACAACCACCAATTAAACAAATTGGCTAATCAGCTAATGGCTACTGTATATGACAGTTTGCATTGCATTCGTAAACTTACATGACGAACTACCACAAGCCCACAACAAACTATAAAACCATTACTCAATCAAAAATTCAGAATGTACACCCAAAGGTTTCCTAGTAATTTCATCGAACACTTGATCCACACATGTCGAAACTTAGATGTGTGGAGAAGCAATCTGGTTGTTCTAATCTTGCATCAAAACTTAGATGTGTGGAGAAGCAATCTGGTTGTTCTAATCTTGCATCAATTCATCAATCTTCAAGTCTACCAACTTAAAATATTCACTAAGGAGTAAGAACTCACCGTGCTGCTGTCACCACCACCAGGCCACCACCACGCTGTCGCCTCCCCCCTAGTTGGCATGACGCCGTCGGCCCCCACCACACAGCGGCATAGCCCTCCGTGTCGACCACCTCCCCCATAGTCATCGTGGCCCCGCCCTCGCCCGTGTGCCCATAGCCCACCACCGACTGAGGCGCTGCGTCATCCTCCGCACCCGCCGCCTCCCCCTAGTCACCGCCCACCGCCACCATATTAGAGCTCGCTTGAATTCTTGCCAGATCATGCCAGCGTGACCGCACAGACCATGCCCTCCTCGACGCCCAGCGCGTCGCCTGATTCCTTGTGCCCCCCCGACGCCCGTGCACCCGAGCGCCCACCGGCTGAGGCCTAAGGCGCTGAGCAATCCTCTGCCTCCGCGCTAGGCCATCGACCGCCTCCCCCGGTCCCCTAGCCCTTTCTTTGTTCTCTCGACGGCTTGGATCCAATTAAATCTCCCATTCCACTCCCTGTCTGACTGTCTCCCTTAGAGTTAGACCCTATCTCTCGTTCGGTCAGCTGGGCCTTAGGCTCCAAGCCTCCTACAACAGCCCACAACCCCACACCACAGCAAAAGATTTCATTTCTTCAACCTCTAGATGGTCCAACGACTCCAACGCCGCCGAAGCTACTGGCATGTGCCGCCCCCAACTTCGCCGATGCTAGGAGTACTAGGGGTTCGGTGGCGGGGGGAGGTGCTCGAGCACCTACTAACACCTACGGTGGACTTGCCACTGATCTAAATATTTTTGAACATATTAATGACGACACGGATTATAACGTGTCACCTAACAAAGAACTCGGGAGTACTACCACCATTAATTCTTAAATCACGTATTAGCGTGCAGTTCCGGCAGCCTTGTTGCAAACGAAGACTAGCAAAACATTGAGTCATGTGCATAGCAGCAGATTGTATGAGTGTGGCCCTTCATGCGCTCCAATGGTTCACATGATACTAATTACCCGTTGATATTCCAAAAAGGCCAAGGAGCTTCTTTTGGTGAATCAAGAGGCAAAAGAAAAAAAACATAATATGGCCATCCATGTATACGCACGCTTATACATGTGCATACTTATATTTATCTCTCTATATCCCTTCGCAAGAGAAACAAGCTCAACTGACAGATATGGCTAGATTAAGGATTGGAGATGGAACACGCAAACTATATAAAATCATACAAATCCTTTGGTTCACAAAAATAAGTCATTTTAGAATACGTTCAGTCAAACTGTAGAAACTTTAGTTATCGATATCTTTTTAAATATTGAGATTAGATACACGAAAATTATATCTGTCGCTTCTTCTCCTCCGGCTCGGAAACCATGGAGAGCGCACCGGCTCAGCCGTGCGCAGCTCTGGCCTTTGGCCCAGTTGGCCTCTAGCCCAAGACTATGCAGCCTGACACTATTCTAAGCCTAACCCAAAGCAGCCTGTCACTGTTCACAGCACCCATTACCGTACCAGCCCAACTCAAATACTGTTCAAGCATATTACTGTTCATAAAACCCTAACCCATTATGAATAATGTAAAACCAACACTATTCATCGGCCCTTACACTATTCACCAAACCCAATTTTGACATAATACATCATTTTCGACTGCCTCAAGCCCGTGAATCCATTTATCAACTCTCTTTTAGTTCTTTTCCGAATTGTATTTTACTTGCATGTTGTTCCCAGCTTATTCCTTGTCGAGCCGGATATTTTATTTGGATTGTTTTATTTTGCGTTAGGTCCCGACTTTGACGACCAAGCTCTGGAAAACGCCGAACAAGACGAGTTAATAGGAGACTTTGTGCAAGGAGGTAAGTCGCATTCCTTTGATCATTTTGAGCATATATTTCATGTAATTATATTATTACTTTTATTACCATATTTATGTCAATTATTTTAATATTGAAATAATACTTTTGAATGCCATGATGAATAAGATAAATCCTATTACCCCACATACAAGCCTACATATTTCTTGTATGCCATATTCACCTAGGCAAGTTTTGGTAGAGAGTTGAGGGTTGAGACCAAGAGGATGGACAACTCAAGATACTTGATAAAAGTGAGTCAAAGGTAAGACCAAGCAGGTGGACAGCCACGAGTTGTTGTTGGTCCATTTTCTCACTGAAGATAAGTAAGGATTAGAACCTTTTGCTAAGTAACAGACACAGAAATTATTCAACCACAGGTTTGGTCATTTCAACTTGGCTTAATACACTGCTCCTTCTATTGAATATCTACAGGATGAACGCTTGCTCTTGTGTGATATAACAGCCACAGTTTTGGGAGAGACAGCAGTAGGCCTAAAGGGAGAATGGGAGCATGCACAACAAATAATGGTCTTCGCCCAGTGGCAACAGTGCGTCCGTAGGCCTCAATGCATGGTGGTGGGGCGGTGGTGACCTAGCTCCCTCTTGAGACTTGGCAACCAAATTCCAATTGTGCTCTGCTGTCCGTGAATTCCTTCCAATACTCTCGTGTACGATCGTGTAGGACTAAGCGGGCCAATGTGGTCGGATCCAAAAAAAAAATGGAGGAGAAAATTTATGATATACAGTTGATATGTGGATTCAGGATCCATATATATCAGTGAGATATTAGTGATATATTGTAAAAAAACCAAAATTATTATGTAGCAGATTGTCCCAAAATAAAGAGGCAAATGATATCATGTGTGCCTTAAGAGTATAGCTACAACTGCGGTAGTGCGGTGGATTTGCGTTTGTGCGGGGCACACATATGGGTGCCAAAAATTGACGAAGGCGAGAGATTGGTGCGTGCTCCATGTTTGCTCAGAGCAAGCTGAAAGTGGTCATAAAAAACGAGAGGAATAAAACATCCATCCACGATGCACTGAGGTAGTAGTAAACTGTCAGTGAGAGATCAGATGGCAGTGCATTTTGTAAAGTACATACTATAAAGTTGACAACGCTCTATTTCCCACGTCACGGCAATGGTGAATTTTTTGACGATTAATAACAACACATTTAGGGCCGGGCCGGGCCAGGTCCATGATATCGTGATGACCTCACCCGCACCATCGAATATAAGCTGGCTATCATTTGTCGTTTCCACCGCCTTACTAATTTCCGCACCATGAATCCTCCTCAGAGCATGTACAGTGCATGTGCAGTGCTTATAAAGAAGTTTAGCAAATAAAAACTGATTTTTTTGCCACGTAAGATAGATAAAATGCATTTTATAGCATTGATTCTTAATTAGACACCGATGTTTAATGTGTGCTTAGGTATATAGCTATATATAATAAAAAAAATACAAGGGAAAAATTTGCCCAGTAATAAGCCGACGGTGCATGGCTTCGAGCTGGCGGGTGGTGGCACACCCGTGCGGCTGTGGAGGTCGGCTGGTGGAATTGTTTTCTGTACTATTCATATGATGAAATGTACTATTCATCCGAAAATAGTGTTCATGCAATTACCGATCGACTTGGTCAGCGACTTCAAGTTGGCTCGCGATAGATTATAACGTATTTGCAATTTTCAATCTACGGTACAATCAACATCTACTTTTCTATGAAATCTAACGATCGATATTGTGCTGGCAACTTCAAGTCGGCTCGCGGTAGATTAGAGCGGATTTGCACCGTATGATACAATCTAGTAACCCAAATTTGCAGAATTGAAAGCAATCTAGAGAAAACGATTCGATCTACGAGTGTCGTGTTACGACGGTTACCTTTCAATCCGAGGAGAGTCGATCGTGCTGATAACGTGTTGAGGAACCGCCGCTAGCGAGTCCAGTCCGAACGATTACCTCATAGACAAGCATAAAATCGTTTAGAATAATGCAAGAACACAAATACAAAATAGTAGATTGAACACAGAGATATATGGGGGCTTCTTACTTCTCTTTATTTCTTCATCAATCGATTAGCCTTTTACAATAAATAGCACCCCCTATTTATAGGCTAGAGACCCTGTTAAGGTTTGGGATAGGAAGCCCACACATGGACCGATTTCTAGGCCAAGCCTATGATTTTCCAACACTCCATAGGCCTCAATGCATGGTGGTGAGGGCAAGGGCGGTGAGACTTGGCAACCAAATTCCAATTGTGCTATGCTGGTCCATGAATTCCTTTTGATACTCTCGTGTAAGATCGTGTACGTAGGGCTTAGTCAGCGAGCCAATGTGGTTGGATCCGTAAAAAAATTGTTGACAAAACTCATGATATACCACTAAATAACTATATGATTCGTAATATGCCACTCATTGTGAGGCTAACATTTGGGTCTAAAGCCATATATCACTATATAAGTGATACATCAGTGACATATTGTAAAAAAATCGAAGTTATTCAGTAGTATATGACGAATTATCCCAAAATGAAGAGGTAAAGGATATCACGTCTGCCTCAGTGTAGTAACAACTGCAGTCAATTTGGGCTTGTGCGGGGCACACATATAGGTGCCAAAAATTGACGAAGGCGAGAGATTGGTGCGTGCTCCATGTATGCTCAGGGCAAGCTGAAAAGTAGTCATAAAAAACGAGAGGAATAAAACATCCATCCACGATGCACTGAGGTAGTGGTAAACTCTATCAGTGAGACATCAGATGGCAGTGCATTTTGTAAAGTACATACTATAAAGTTGACAACGCTCTATTTCCCACGTGATGGCAATGGTGAAGTTTTTGACGATTAATAACAACACATTTAGGGCCGGGCCGGGGCCCATGATATCGTGATGACCTCACCCGCACCATCGAATATAAGCTGGCTGTCATTTGTTTCCACCGCCATACCGCGCATAATTTCCGCACGATCGAACCCTCCTCTGAGCGTGTACAATGCTGTGCTTATAAAGAAGGTTATCAAATAAAAACTGACTTTTTTTTTGTCACGTAGGATGAATAAGATATTTATTTTATAGCATCGATACTTAATTAGACATCGATGTTTAACAGGTGCTTAAGTATATAACTATATACAATAAAAATACAATTTTTTTTAGCTTAGTAACATTGTAAAAATGTACAAATTGAAAAATAATATCTAAGATGAGGATGACAGAGGGGCCATGGGGCCACATGTCATTGACAAACCGATGTTATTTTTCTAACTCATGAGATCGTTATAGTGTTACTGAGCAAATTGTCCCATAATACAACCATCTAAGCACTCACAAAAGAGATATTTGTATTGAAGGAAATGATTTTTTGACATAGGTGTTTGATGACGTGATTATATTCTCTATTTTTAAGCACCTACGGATAAGCATTTTGGATTGTAGATGCCCTCACAGAGGCTCTCAGCTGCCTTGTGCGCGCGTATGTATGGCGGCCTTTGCCGAAAGATCTACCAAAGGTGTGTGCACCTCACAAAGCTTTCCACCGTATCACAATCACTCGGTAAAAAGCACATTATCTGTTCTACTTAGAAAACGTGGGTCCTAAAAAGTTGGCACGTCGCGATTGCTGGAAAAGCATCCAACCTTCAGTGATCGTAATTAGGGATGATGCGCCGCACGAGAAATTCTGTCGAAATGAGATGAACTTTTTTTTATTAATTAATCTTTTTTGAATTTTATTTTAAAGTTAACCTCCGACGCACTTTATTTACAATTCTAACCTATTTGGTCACGCCACAGATGGTGACGTGACAAAACAACACTGTCACGCGCCAGAATTAATTCCTTAAAATAGCATTTTTTGTCATGCCACTGGTTGTGGCGTAACCAAATAACACTGTCACGCCACTGGAAGTGGCGTGACAAGAGTTTAACCAGAAATGAAATTTAGCGTGGCGGTGTTATTTTGTACGCCATGCAGTGATGGCATGTACCAAAGTCGAAGTGGAAATAAAATACGTCGGAGGTTAACTTTCAAATAAAATTTAAAAAAAGGTTAATTAATTAAAAAAATTCAAATGAGATCTCACGTAGTCTCTCCTCGCAAGAAAAAAAAAGATCGAGAGCATCTGTCCGGCCTGCGTCGCGAGTCGCGACAATATGTCACGTTTGGAAAAGGAAAGGGAGATGAAAATCGAGCACACGGTGAAACTGTGAACTTCACTGGTCCAGACTAAATTACCCAGGCCACACTGCACATCCATATACCTGTAGTCATAGCAGTCTTAGTTTATAGTGGTAGTACTAATGAATAACATGAAGAGGTTAAATTGCACCCTCCAATGGCCACTGCTGCCGAGTAGCTACTGATCTCTCTGGCTACACAGATACAATGGCAATATGGCATATTATAGCCGCTGAATTAAGCCTTTTGGAGCAAAAATCGGTTTGGAGTTCATCCTGGAAAGCTTCTGTCTCGATCGAGTCGAAGCTGCCAAGAAAGTAAGAAACATTGATACTGCCTGCTATATATATCCACTTGTCACTTGTTGCATATCAACGAAGAGGACAGGTGAGTAGGAAGTGGACGATCAGATGCGAAGGACTTTCCCGGATTGATAGGGGGCTGGAGAAAGCACCAACTTGGATTTGTATCGTCTGCTTTCGGTCAAGTGGCACGGACAGTTTGGAGCCGAGGCAAGGCAAGCGATGAATTCCGAGCACACATTTCAAATCCCATCTGACTTTTTCCTTAAAAAGAAAACAGTGACCCCGTGAAACTACCACCCGTCTTCGTCTTGGCTGCTTCACTTGTAATCGAATTGTTTCCGTTTTCTACTTATTCGAGTCCTATCTGGAACACACAAGTTTTTCGCGACAAAAAAAAACAGTATAGTTCTTGTAGGAATCATACAAAATTCGCGTGTTTTTCCGGAGAAACCTAACCAATCGTGCTGCTGGTTCCAGCGTTTTCTGCTGAGATGTACTCCTACTCTATTTAAGGGAGTTTATCACCAGGTACCCGGCGACCAAGACATTCATGGCCATTGGCTATAGCCAAAGAGATAAGGCTGCATGATTTGCTTCTCACCTGCCAAATCATAAATAAACAAGCTGCTACCGTTCGGATGCATAGTCAAATCAACTAATCAAGCAAAGCAGAGAAAGTTGGCACAGATGGGCA
Source organism: Phyllostachys edulis (assembly GCA_036346405.1). NCBI lineage: Eukaryota > Viridiplantae > Streptophyta > Magnoliopsida > Poales > Poaceae > Phyllostachys > Phyllostachys edulis. The sequence continues at coordinate 79,059,048 of CM070550.1, read as the reverse complement.
AGGGGCATACGTGTGCTGTTCAAGCGGGGTCCAGTTCAAGCGATGAGTCCCCATCCAACCCTGTACCATTTCGCGATAATTGAGCCCTATTTGGAGTTTTGGACATGGTTGACATCCAAACATGCTATTGGATGTGCCGACTTCTCGGACGGAAGGTTGGTTATGTATTTTGGAATTTAACCGACCGACAGTTGTCCAAAATTAGACAATAAAGAAACTTGAAATTTTGTATGGATTGCTTTGTACTAGTTATACAGTCCAATTTTAGTAACCAGTGATAATCTAAGGTGCGCATCCGCTATCTGAATTGTGGGGTTTTTCATGCCTGCTTTGGAAAGGGGCAGATCAGCAAAAGAAGTCATTGGAGCCACCACGATCACATTGGGGTTATTATAGACATGAATTAGTAATGATACATTGTAATATCATCATGAGTACTACGTTCTTAATGGATTAAGCCAACAGGTATTGGGGTCACCCCCAATCCTAATATGTCGGATCCGCCCCTGCCTCGGAACATCTCTATAAATTTTATTGGGTAAATATCCGGTGAAACGTGGCTAAATGTGTAGAAGCTTTCAAAAAATTCTAAAACAAATTACTAGAGATAGGGGAGAGCATGTTCTATAGCCATGCAAAATTTCAACGGAAAACTCAATCTCATTTGAGAGATATATAAAGGGTAAATATTTAATGAATAATGATTTTTTCCCCACTGTTCTGTGTTCACTAAGTATTTGCCTTTTCTGCGGCCACAGGAAATTCCAATAGGATTAGTTAACCAATGGTAATACAAGGTGTGCATGCGTGAAGTTGGCCAAATCCTTGAAATGCCATTGTAAAATTGTTTCTCCCTTCATTGCCATCGGATCTCAATTTCCATCCTTTTTGCCACTCTCGTCGGTCAACCATGAGTTGACTATCAAATTGTGTGAGAAAAGACCTATTTACCCTTCTTGTCTTCCATCTTCATCCCTCCTCTCTCTCCCCCAGCACTGCTCTGCATCCCCGGCTCCAGCCGAGCCCGCGTCGAAGCTAACAGCCCCACCTACTTGAGCCATCTTCCGATCCCTCTCGCCTGTAGCATCTTCACATCCCCAGGGACCCATCCCCCTCTTCAATTGCAGCAACCCAGCACTGGAGCACCTCTGCCACGGACACTCACCTCTGTTGACGCTGCCGCGGCCGGTGTTCACACGTCCGCTGAGCTCCACTGTCTTGCTCACGGGGGCCGCCTCACCTCCGCGCTCTTGCTCCTCGAACGTTGGCCTCTTGTGTTGTGGGTGGAGGCTGGAGGTGACGTGGCGTAGGTGCTGGAGCAGATGCCAGAGGCGGCGGTGGTTGTTGGGGACAAAGGTGTGGCCGGAGGCGACATGGGCGGCACGGGTGGTGTGGGAGAAGGCGAGGCCAGAGGCGGCACGAGTGGTGTGGGCGGAGGCGTAGGTGGTGGGGCGGATGCCGGAGGTGGTGGCGGTTGTTAGGCGCGAAGGCGAGGCCGAAGGTGGCATAGGCGGCACGGGTGGTGTGGGTCCTGTGGGAGGTGGTGAGGCAGCGCAGCGCAGGTGGTGGGGACGGTGCGAGGATGAGGAAGAAGGTGTGTGTGAGTGAAAGAGGTGAATTATGACATGTGGGGCCAGGGGTAATTTGGGTAGGCTAAGAAAATTATAACATCTTCTGGGGGGTTAACGACAATCGGACTTAACGGAGCTGACGGGGTGAAAAAAAGGATGAAAGTTGAGATCCGATGGCAATAAATGAAGAAGCAATTTTGCTATAACATTTTAAGGAAGCAGCCAACTTTCATTAGCAAATAATGAATTAATGCTTGTTTATATCCCACCTCAGGACATCTTTGTTACTATAATTTTTATTTGTTATTGTTGTGCTAATTTTGTATGAAAAATAGTCAAGTCATAAATCTATTGACTCTGATGAAGCCTGTAGCACAAGTGTACCACCAAATGGACTGGTTAATCGAGTTATTAAAACAATTTATGTTCCATCATACATCAGGAAAAATGATTCAACATTGACTCACGAAAATATTTTATTACATTGAATTGGTGCAAACAAAAATTGCTCTGACTAACTAATAAAGCGATGCACGTCTACTAAAAGTCTAAAACGTTTTGTTGTCGCCGGTGGCCTGTTCATTTTTCAAGTTGACTCTCATTTCTTTACATAGAACTGCCATAGTTGACTACAGATGTTTATAATCAAAGGTAAACTAGCTAGCATACTAGTACTACTCCATGAATTATAGAACTCCTTATTAAAAAAAAAGCTACAATGCTGTTTTTCCTAGTCAAAGATAACAGTTTCACCTGCATTTCTCCAAGTTCGTAGTTCACCAGTTTTACCATCACCACTTGCACGGTTGCACCATGTAGGCATGTACTGGTACTGTCAATTACCACCTGCAATTTACCATGTACTCCAGCAATTACCACCGTTCGTGCTAAGGGTAGCAACTTTTCACCGCGCGCGGACCACACTGGCTGGCATTAGTTAGTGGTTGGGACCAGTTGGTGCTGCCGAGGCAACCACACGTGTCGAGCGGCTGGAAGCACGATTAGCACGTGCGGTGGCTCGGAGTAGCGGACACGAGGGACGGACGGCCTAGGATGATGTCTAGGCGGAGCCGAGCGTAGTGAATGGAGTTACCTGACCTTAACATATTAGGTATACAAGAGGTTACTCTATAATCTAGAATGAGGTTAATGTGTAGTGATCTTAATAATTCTAGTGACTTCTTGTTTTTCTGGATCCGTCTATGATGGTGTCACGATCCTACTTGCATGAACAAGAATCAACATTAACACCAGAGCAATATTACCAATCCAACACACGATACAAGTATTTAAGAATATAAATCGGGAGTATCCAAGGTAAGGACTGAGAAGTGCAATTAGGCTAGGAAGGAGAAGCGATTAGGACCGGGAAATCAGAGAAAGAAGTTGGAGGGGGAAGGAACATAGTTTCGGGAGGAAGGGAGCCGAGGTCGAGCCTTCGGTTTGATCTTCGATGCCCTTCATCTTTACTGAGAGGTGGGTATTAGTACTCCTTGCCTCTTGGCCCGGCCCTATCCAGCCCCAAGCAGTGCAGTATATGATTGAGCACCTGACATATCACCCTCCCGATACGTGTACTGCTTGGATCGATGTCGGCCATTCCAGGAGCAGTGTATTCCCCCACATCGACAGGTGGGGCACGGGCGGCACGAGCGATTGATGATTCCTTCGACGAAAGGAAAACTCATTCGCTCCGCTGCAATCCGTGACGAGCAAAGTAAACTAGGGGTGGGAAAAAAAAAGGTCAGTGGACTCGTTGGTAGACCTGTTCATGGGTGGCCCGGTCCGTCGGTCTGGTCCGAACCCGATTATGTTCGGGCCAAGCTTGGGACTGCCATTTCGGCCCGAAGGAAGCTCAGTCCAGCCCGAATTCACGGTAAAAACAATTAAAAAGGCATAAATCTATTTATTTAATGCTGTAAATGAATTAAAATATTAGTTTTTTATTCCAAAAAATGATTAAAGTAATGCTTTTGTGCTGAAATTCTGATTTCGGTCGAAATTTGGGCTCGGCCCGAGGATTTTGGCTGGTTTTTCAAGCCGGTCCAAGCCCCGGCCCGGCATTTGAACAGGTCTACTCGTTGGTTAGGTTCAAAATTACTCCAATTATACTTGTTAATTGGTTATACATCGAAATGAGTCCATTTCGAATGAAACTGGATTTCACTCTGGCTCGGCTCGTTAGCTCGGTTCTAAAAATACTTTTGAACTATAAATAAAATAGTATTAAATTAAGCTGTATCAATTTCAGAAGGAAAAAAACTCGGTAAGACAAGTATTTGACTCGATATCTGCCTCTACAGTAAACTCCAACATGCGTAGTCCACGTGTTAAAAAGGAAAAGAAAAAAAGACGTATCACTACTGGTCTGAAAACGATAGATGTGGAAAATACAGGGGTTGCTCCTCCTATTTCGATCAAACCTTAACCATACAAATTTAATTTTGTATGGTTTAAAATTAACATCAAAGGAAAAAAAATGTGAGTCTCATTTGAGTTGCACTTGATCCCAACTTTGAGTATAGACTCACGGACTTGCTACTAATATCTTAAGTGCAAGGTTGTGTGTGTGGTGTGGTAGCAGTATCTCCGACAAACACTCCATCTGTACGACTTGAATTAAGGAGCTGAGTTTCGTAGGCATCGAAACTCAGGAAATTGACAAGCAAATGAGCTGCTCGTACATGATGAAATCGGATGTGCAACAGTTGTCTTGAGGCCTAATCGACATTAACTCAACGAAACCCAATCTAGTACCCACATTAACCCGTCATCTCCTATCTCCCTGGCATCTCCAATAAAGTATTTATTGTCGTCTCTTAGTTATATCGCGTCAACAAAATTCTACATGAAGAAGAGATGAGGAGGAAAGAGCATAAGTCGTCTCTTCCTATAGAGACTGTCGTGCTCACGAAACAAGACATGATATATTAATCTACTTTCTTCTTCTCTATTAATATAACGGGCAAACCTTCTGCCGGTTTCATTCAAAAATATATATTAATCTACTCTAGTTGACACGTAGGCCTATTTCGAAGAAAAAAGTTATAAAATATAAATATTGAAGAGCGTGCTAAAGACTATCTATTGGAGATGACGTCTTTAAAGATAATGTAGCATATATCAAAGATAAAGTTACCTCTAATTATTGAGAATGTCTTTAGTGGAGTAACTTTATATTTAGTCATTTTCTATTCAGGTTAGGCCAGAGGACGAACCAGTGCGCTACCGTTCCATCCATAGGACCTGGAAAATGGAGGAATTTTTTTCTCAAATAATCTATTTTTTTTATTATTAATTACAACATTATACCTGCAATAATATTTTTTACAGAAATATACTCCTGTCGCTCGACCGTTGGACGATCGGTCGATCGCTCAACGGTTGAGCTGACAGACACTTATCGCCTAATCCAGCACAATACATACCCTACTAGATAAGTGAAATGCACACTAGAACCAACCGTTGAGCGACAAAGTGTCCCATCAATTCAATGGTTGAGCGACATGAGTATATTTTTGTAAAAAATATTATCGTAGGTATAATGTTGTAATTAATAATAAAAAATAGATTATTTGAAAAAAAAATCGAAAATGGAGTATGTAAACTTGTACGTAGCATCAAATGAAGGGGGCATGGCAGAATGGCCAAGGAGCGAATATCTAGCCAAACGACATGCATGATGAGGGAAATATCTAACCAAATAGTACGCATCCGAGACATTTTCATCCGCTCAACATATGTATAGAACAAGATCCTCTTGGATTTAGTAATTTCAAACTGACCAACTCATTCCGTCCTACACAATTTCCAACACCAAAGCAAAATATTTCCGTCACATTTTTGTATTGGTCTGGCCAACAGTTTCTGAACACAACAGTCTCTGACTCTGATTATTTCGCATTAATTCAGTGAGTGATAGTGTCCTACCAAGGCGCAAATCAATCGGTGGCTCTGGTGCCATTCAGATCGATCGACATGCAGACTGCACTGGGATCTCTTTGCCTATGTGGTAATCAGTGGTGGTGGGCATTGGGCCGTACTGGTACGGCATAGGTCCACCGTTCTTCGGGCCGTATCGTGTCGTGCCGGCTCGATCCGGCCACCCTGTTATACCGTGTTGTGCCGGTCTGTCTTACCTCTAGCCAGGTCAAGTCACGGTCCAAAGCCCGTTGTGTCGAGTCCGTGCCGTGCTGGCCCAAGCTCAGCTCTAAATAACTATAGACGTCTAGGAAGATAACAGCCGCCGCCGCTCAGGAAGATAAAGACGTCCGTGCGCCATCTACACCTGCTCCCCCCTCGACATAGCCTCCCCCTCCTCCTGGACGCCGATGAAGAACTCCGCCGATTTGGCTGCGCCATGAAAAGGGGGTGAGAAGGACAATGACGAGGAGATGGTGGAGAGAGGCGAGAGGCTACCGCACGAGGGAGGGAGAGGGAGGACGGTGTGTGTGGAGGAGAGGAGAGAGAGGAGGGAGGCGGCGTGGAGAGAGACTACTGAGCTGGAGGGGGAATCAGAGAATGTGGTTAGGGATTGAAAATTTGGGAGTCGGGACTCAGGAGAAGGGGTTTGGGATGGGGGTTGGGGAGGCTAAGAGAGATGTTGGGTCAGGCCGGGTGGTATTGGGGGGTTATTGGTTGGGTCAGGGCGGGGTGGAGGAGTGATTGGGCCAGACCGAGAGAGAGAAGGATTGGGTTAGAACGGGAAGGTTGGGCCTATTTCGTGCCGAGCCGACCCAAGCACGACCCAACTGACCGTGTCGTGCCGCCCAACGAGCTGTATTCTCAAATCCAGCTTGTCCCACCGTTCGTGCCGTGCCGTACCAACTGGGCTTCATGCCGACCCAAAAAAGCACGATTCAAGTCCCACCTCTACTATAGTAATCAGGTAACTCTTTACTTATCTCTTGGAATCCAATGGATTTGCATGAAAGAAACTATACTGCAGTACTGCACTGCTGCTAGACCCTAGTAGAGTGTAAGCTTCTGTACGTTTCAAGAATCCAATCGAAACCTAAGCAAGTTGGAAATTTCCAACGAGCAAATTGACCGGTATGCGAGCAGGGTGTGTCGTTACAGAAACGGCCGTGCTAGTGCTGTCACTATAGTGTCCTACCAAAAGAAAGTTAAACAAAATAAATCAATAACATGAACTTGATTGATTAATTAATGTTAATCTCTCTCCGTAAGCACCGGGATTAAAAGTTGAGTCAAGGAAAAAGTAAACAGGTCTTTGACTTTTCAATAGGGTAAACAAAATGGGGTAAAAAGAACAGGGCAATAAGCCTTTTCTTTTTACAGCTGTACGCGTAGTCGCCAGTGCCAGTGGTGTCCTTTGCGTGACAGCGTGAGGTGGGCGTGCGTGTAAAAAAAAAGCCACACGGGCTGAGGGCGTGGGGCCAGACGGCGGACACGTGGCTCCTGCCCATAAGGCAGCACGTGTTGGTGCTTCGTGATCGCAACGGCGGCGGCGGCTACGGATTTGAAGGCCGTCAAAATTAACCAGATTTGATGAAAAGTGGCTCCCTGACCATTTTGCCCCCCATACCAGGCAGCACTGCTACTGTTGATCTTAGGGGGATTGTCTAAGGTTAGATAGTAGGCCATCTCTTCTAAGAATCCTTTATCCCTATGAAAAAAATCAAACACAACTACACAAGTATATGTCCAACAAATACACTGTACTATACAAAGGTTTTCCCTCACAAGAATACAAGATGGACAATATAGATAGTTGAGACCCTCTATAGAACGCATGAATTCCGTAGGAATTTTATAGGGGACACATTAAAACTTGTAGGAATAGAGAAAAATTCTCGCGTTCCGAACGCTTGATTTGATCTCTCCTACTGACAACATAGTTGCAGTTTAAATATTTGTGTTGCCTCTCAAGTGAATCAAAGCCACAAGGTACAAAATCTTCAACCTCTTGGTCAAGGCCACAACCCATCTTGAGGTTGTTGACAATGGTTATCTGCATGTGTTAATGTGGCCTAACATCGGTAAAGAAACTCTAAGATCGCACCATTTGGTGACATGTGAGCACTTCAAACATGGTCGACCAATTACTTGTGAGCATAATTAGTAGAGAAAAAAATTGCAATACAAAACATAAAAAAGAGATGAAATCATAAAATATTATCATATGTTGTTCAAGTTCTCCAAAGTAGTCAGTGGCGATGCTAAACACCACTAAGGGGAAATGATATAACTCTATTTTGGTGTATCCATGAAGTGTAGAGAGGCATACTACTCCATAAACAAGAGAGTAGAGTGAGGTAATAGAAGTAACCGACCGACCAAAGGTGGAGTTAAGACATGTATTAAATACCTAGTTTGAATTTACGTTTGCTAAAGCTTACCAAACAAAGATAGTTCATGCTTCATAGACCTTCGGACGGATACACACAAATATATTGACTGGATCACACTTTCTTTTACATTAATAACAATGTAAACATGCCGCTGTCTTACTTTCTATTCCAACTAATCATGTCGGATTTAATTGCTTCATATGCCATGCAGTCAAACATATTATATGTGCTTACGTAGAGTTAACTAGCTATTCTGATATAAACATGCAACTGCTGAGATAAAAGCTACGCGTAGAGACAAACTCAATCATTTCTCATCTAACAATGGCGTATGACTAAACAATACGAAGACAAGGTAAACAACACATATGTATGCTCAAGACACACTTACTCCAAATATTGCGTGCATTCACATGAGTTGTTGCGCCGATTACTCCACCGGACTCTAGGTAGGATAAAAACCTGCCATGTAGAAGACCTTATGCGCAGAAGATCATCGCTTCTTACTGTAGACACAGGGAGAGAGCCATATCGGGAATAGAACGCCCAGGCGAGTCCTTGGGAGGGCAAAACGGTAACTTCCCTTCCCTGAATCCTCTGCCCCCTTTTCTGTCACCAGTGCCTTTTTCTGTAGCTCTACGCGCTCTCCGATCCTCGGACCCCGCACACCAGGAACGCACCGACTGGGCCCCGCGTGTCATAAGCAGAGCCCACCCAGCCCACTCTTTTTTACCTCATCTCTTTCTACCGCGGTAAGAAAGATTTACTCGAGTGATTAGCGAGATTGACAGAGCATCACAGTGGCAGTTCGTGGGTGGTACGAGACTAGTTTAAGACGGCATGATGTAAGGGAAGGGTCCCTGTCGCTGTTGTGCCCAAGCGCCACCCGCACCCACTTGCCTCTTGCCTTATTACTTTGTGCTCGCGCAGTGGCCCTCGCCTCGCGGCCCTGTACTTATCTCCACTCGTGCCTTCTCCCTTTCCCTCTCCTCGCCCTCCCCCTCCTCCCCCCTCTCTCCCTCCCCCGGGTCATGGCCTAGGTGAAGAAGTAGCAGGAAAAATTAGCAAGTGGAAGGTTAGCATAGAGGTGAGCTCTTGCTGCCCTTCTCTTTTCTTTTGTGTTCTTGTGTGTGCATATGCTTCATAAGGATGGCCCTGTTTCGTCTTTGGTTTTCTTTTTGATGTTTTGCTTGTGCTTTTGATAGGCTGGTGGTCTGAGATAGAATATGCTTTGATTGTTTGGCTAGGTCCTTTTTCTACCCAGATATTTTTTGTGGATCCTAGAGTTGTTTGCAGTTGCCAATTCCTGTTTGGGTACTCCTACTTCTTTGCTGTCCTTTCTTTTCTTTTCCTTTATTTTTGGGGGTGTGATGTTCTGTTCTTGTGCATATAATTGATTTTGTCATAGGGGTGCGTAAATCCATGGCAGTCCCAAGCTTGCAGCTTTTAGATGTTGTGATATGGTGCCGGCCAAATACCCGAGTTTCTTTCTTTTGTTTGATGTTGTTTTAGATCTTAGTGCTTATCCCTAGTAAAACGATACAGGTTTTTGGTTGAGCATGTTCTAGGAAATGTATAGTACTCAAGTGCCATGGAAGGATTTTATTCTGGATCACGAAAAACAATGTTATTTCTGCTTTCTCTTTGAAGATGGAATTTTTCATCTGTTTTCCGTTTTGATGTCTGCTTTGATCCATTTTGTCTGTTGTTTTCGTTTCTTTTTCTTTTCGTCGACTTGATTCCTCTTGGTAAGCACATGGGTACACGTTCTTGTTTCCAACTGTCCATACCTGTTTGGCGTGGTAAAAACAAATAAATCCATAAAAAATGATTTTCTTTTCTGAAAAAGTTCTTCCCCTTGTGATTTGATCAAATATTGTTTCATACGTTTCAACATACTTTTTAGAAAAGGAAAAGAAGAAAATGGAAACTTTACATGCTTCAATTTCTTTGAAGTCCTACTTGTTAGAAACTGGCATGGAAGTAATTCTTTTGCTAAAGTCTATGACTGTATGGGCATATGTTATCATGATTCAATTCTTTGCTTAGTTCATCCATCAGTACGTTATGATCATGCATGAATCATGATGACTCATTTTCTTTTGTACTGTGCAATATGATTATGACGACCAACGCCTTGTCCTCCTTTGGTGAATCAATTTAAGTGATGGGATCATAGGAGAAGTGTCTATGTATGGTCTGATCAGATCAAGGCCTTTTTGTTTCACCAAACACATGCAAAACTAACACAGCTTCCAGTGCTTCATTAGGCAAACTTGCTTTTATGGCACATGATTGTCTCCTGGCTATGTGCCTATGTAGATCTAAGATGTTAACACAGCTAGTTTCTTAAGGAAAAGACGGTAGTATTTATTTGGTAATCGTGTAATTACCGAATTAACATGCTGCTGCTGCTGCTGCTACTATATCTCCCCATGAATGCCTGCAATAAGCTTTGCTTTTTACCATAATTACCTCTTTTAACACTATAATCGTGTTGCACATGTTGCCCAGTTAAATTGGTAACACATATTGCGTTTAGACGCAGTTAATTACTCGGCAATCTTCGTTTTAACTCTACAGTTAACACGATCCCTTTGCTTGCTTGTATGCAGGTGAATACTACAAGTATCTATCTGTGAGTGCGTTGCTTGGATCGTTGTGTGTGTCGCTATGATGGGAGGTGGGCTGGTGATGGATCAGGGCATGGTGTTCCCTGGCGTGCACAACTTCGTGGATCTCCTGCAGCAGAACGGCGTCGGCGGCGGTGACAAGAACCTCGGCTTCGGCTCGCTTGTGCCGCAGACATCCTCCGGTGATCAGTGCGTGATGGGGGAGGGCGACCTCTTGGACCCCCCGCCGGAGAGCTTCCCGGACGCGGGGGAGGACGACAGCGACGACGACGTGGAGGACATCGAGGAGTTGGAGCGCCGCATGTGGCGCGACCGCTTGAAGCTGAAGCGGCTCAAGGAGCTGCAGCAGAGCCGCGGCAAGGACCAGGCGGCCGGCGGCGGGAGCGACGCCTCGAAGCCGCGGCAGTCGCAGGAGCAGGCGCGGCGCAAGAAGATGTCGCGCGCGCAGGACGGCATCCTCAAGTACATGCTCAAGATGATGGAGGTGTGCCGCGCGCAGGGGTTCGTGTACGGGATCATCCCGGAGAAGGGCAAGCCGGTGAGCGGCGCCTCCGACAACCTCCGCGGCTGGTGGAAGGAGAAGGTCCGCTTCGACCGCAACGGCCCGGCCGCCATCGCCAAGTACCAGGCCGACAACGCCGTCCCGGGCTGCGAGAGCGAACTCGCCTCCGGCACTGCTAGCCCGCACTCGCTGCAGGAGCTGCAGGACACCACTCTCGGCTCGCTGCTCTCCGCGCTCATGCAGCACTGCGACCCCCCGCAGCGGAGGTTCCCGCTCGAGAAGGGCGTCCCGCCGCCGTGGTGGCCGAGCGGCGACGAGGAATGGTGGCCGGAGCTCGGCATCCCCAAGGACCAGGGCTCGCCGCCGTACAAGAAGCCTCATGACCTCAAGAAGGCCTGGAAGGTCAGCGTGCTCACCGCTGTCATCAAGCACATGTCGCCGGACATCGAGAAGATACGCCGTCTCGTCAGGCAGTCCAAGTGCCTCCAGGACAAGATGACCGCCAAGGAGATCGCCACCTGGCTGGCGGTCGTCAAGCAGGAAGAGGAGCTGTACCTGAAGCTGCACCCCGGTGCGCGCCCCCCGGCGTCTTCCGGTGGCATCGCCAGCGCCATATCGTTCAACGCCAGCTCAAGCGAGTACGACGTTGACGTCGTTGACGACTGCAAGGGCGATGAGGTCGGCAACCAGAACACGGCCATGGCCGATCCATCCGCCTTCAACCTTGGCGCAGCCATCCTGAATGACAAGTTCCTCATGCCGACGCCGATGAAAGAAGAGACCGCCGACGTTGAGTTCATCCAGAAGAGGAGTGCGGCCGCCGCCGAGCCTGAGCTGATGCTGAACAACCGCGTCTATACCTGCAACAACGTCCAGTGCCCGCAAAGCGACTACGGGTACGGCTTCCTCGACCGGAACGCGCGCAACAGCCACCAGTACACCTGCAAGTACAACGACCCCCTCCCGCCAAGCGCGGAGAACAAGTCGCCGGCACCGCAAGTATTCCCGGCGCCCTACAACACGCCGAACCAGACGCTGAACAACCAGGATTTCAGCCTGCCCATGGACGGCCAGAGGTCCATCGCCGAGCTGATGAACATGTACGACAACAACTTCATGGCGAACAAGAACGTGAGCAACGACAATGTCGCCATCATGGAGAGGCCTAATGCGCTCACCCCGAGGTTACAGATGGACGACAGCTTCTTTGGACAGGGCAATGGAATTGGCGGCAACGGTGGTGGTGTGTTCGATGATGTCAATAACATGATGCAGCAGCAGCAGCAGCAGGCTCCGGCGCAGCAGCAGTTTTTCATCCGTGACGACACGCCATTCGGTAACCAGATGGGCGACATCACCGGGGCATCGGAGTTCAGGTTCGGCTCTGGTTTCAACATGTCAGGCACCGTCGACTACCCGCAGAAGAACGACGGCCCCAGTTGGTTCTACTGAACAATAAACTTGTAGGGTTTAAAAACCTTTATAAGCTTTTAAATTTGCCATGGTACTCCTCTGCTGCTTCCATGGGTGGAAGCGTCTCCTAAGAACTGGGTAATTCTATAGGTGTTTCTCATATAGGTTTTGCAGTAGTTGCAAAAAGGCTGGAAACCTGGAACTGGTTATACATGTATGTCCGTCCAGCCGGTAAACCTCTTATGGAAAACTTAATGTTGTTCCCTAGTTTAATTTGTTAGCTAAATGCTGTTCATATGGCTGGTTGGTTGTTAAATTGCTCTTGCTTAATTCGTTTGGGTATGTGATTTTGTACCTTTTAAGTGGTGAGTTTATGCTCTCTTGCGTAGCTCTCTCTGGTGAAGATTTCCACTGTTCTTGTGTGCTTCCCTACCGTTTCTCTTCAACAGAGAGAGAGAGAGGGAGGGAATATTTCAGTTATCCCGTTTAGGTTTATATATTTTGTTTTCTTATCTAGAAGTCAATTGGGATTATTTTTCCAACCTAACATGTGCAAAGTTTTCCTGATCCTGTATCTTTCATGCGTGGAAATTTTGTCAACATGATAAATAGGCAGATACTTTTGTTTCTGTCAGAGTAGGAGAAAATTTTGCCTGGATTTTGATCACTGCGAAGTTGATATTCCAAATGGTTACTTATCCAGATATTTTTTACATTCCCTTGTTCGTAGGAAAGGACTTTCGCGGTAAACATTTATCCTGTTCAGCTGCCTCTTATCTCTAGTCAAAGATCATAGTGTCTTCCACATCAAGATGCTAGGAAAGTTAGGATTTGATATTCTTGCTTTTCCTAAAGTCGAGTCAATGCAAAGTGGCAACCCTAAGAAAAGTTAGGCAGTCCAAAGCTTTGAAGTGTTTTGATGCATGCTCATCACAAACTACCTTTTCTTGATCTTAAAAAGAAAGAAATCGATCTGGATGGTCCTTTCTTTGATCACAAGAGCCCTCTCCCCCTCTGCCTTGTCCCTTTATTGCTTGGTGGCACCTATCATCCATGCATCTTCTTATCCCTTAGCTTGTGAAGATAATGGGACTGGTGAGTTTTGCCCCCTCCTCACATGCTTACTGGGGCACCCCTATCATGGAGATAGGAATCAGGATAGGGACAGCTTACTCGACAACACTTGCTGATTTACACGGCGGCAACATATCTGGTGTAAACGTTGAATTGAGTGTAAAAGTGCGTTGGATGTGGCTCGGATGGCTCAGATGCAGGCATGCAGAGCACCCCCAACCACTTGCACGCTTTTGCGAAAACCCCCTTGCACGGTCTATTCTCTTCACGCAAAAAAACCCTTCTCCTTCCCGTCGCTCCCCTCTCTCTCGTTCGCAATCCTAATTGATCCCGACCAAATCCCCTCGTTCTGCCCCCAACAAAATCGGCTAGGTTTAGGGTTCGGCTCCACCCTCCACTCCGGCCAGTGTCGTCATCGTTGTCGCCACCCTCCACCCCCAACGTGCTTGGTATTGCCATTGCAACTTAAAGAAAGCCCTGATGCAGAATCTATCACTGAAATCAATTCTCGTTGATGACTTGGGCGAAGCAGAGGAATTCTACAAGGCATATGCACATGTAATCGGATTCAGAGTTCATAGTAGAGCCAAGGGCAGAACTAGGTGGGGTGCAGGATATGCATCGGCACCCCCAATTTTTTTTAAAAAAATTTTAAAAAACTACCAGGGATCAGTTTAGAGAATCAAAGTTCAATGCCTCAGCCCAGCCCTAGCCGGTCCGCCACTGATGAAAGTCCAACTCAGTAGCCGAAATGCCGAAAGTCTAGCCCACGGGCCACATCTAACTCAGGCAGTCTACAGTCACCACTCCAATCCTCTCAGCTCTCCTTAGTCCTTCACCTCCTCAACCCTAATCTCTCCTCCCTAAACCCCGAATCCCCCAATCCCCAACGTTGCGAACCTGCGACGACCAGGGTCCAGGGAAGCAGGTGACCGCGACGGGATGCCAAGACGGCTTGGCTTGGCGACGCCGCACAGTCGAGCGCCGAGTGGAGGCACGGAGCAGACGCGAATGCCAGACGGTTTCATGGGCGGCTCGCTTCGGTGCGGTCGCGGGAAGCGGCGCCAGCGCCAAGCGGTCGGCTTTTAAGACTCGTGGACGCGGGAGGCGGGAGGCGGTGGCGCGGATCAAGCGACCGTCGGATGAAGCTAGAGCGCTGGGTTGCTTGACTAGTTGACTTAGATTGGATTTGCTGATTTGAAGCCTTGGAGTTGGAGGAAAAGCAGAGCAACAGCGAGAGCCGAGAAGGACTGAAGTACTGAAGGAATCGGTATGTCATCTCAGTCTCTCAGATTCTCGGTGATTTTAAATTTTTAATTGTAAATGGTATGCCATGATACCCAGCAATAATCTGGGAGGCTAGCAGCAAGAAAGTTCTATGTATTTTCAGCAAGAAAGCTCTATCTATTTTCAGTAAAAATACTATATGTATTTCTAGCAACCAATGTCTATGTATTTGCAGCAAAAAGTTATTTGTTCTATGTATTTGCAGCAAGAAAGCTCTAATATGTGACATTGAGTCCAGTTCACATGTTCTATGTCCTAGGTATTTCCAGCAACTACTATCTTTCTGTTCTATGTGACATTGAGCAATATTTTGGACAGGGCATGCCAATTTCAGTGTTATTTGTACCAATTTGTAGATGTGTGCTTTAATTTTTTTACCAACTGTCTCTGCAACCAGCACACGTGATGTTGTAGCAAATTTCAAGATGAAAGATCCATCAATGCTTTCATACATCACAAATTTCTTAAGGAAATGAACTGACACACGTTCACTCAAGTCACATATCCATTCATCGTCATTTAAAGGTACAAAATGATTGCATATATTAGTAGCAACTCAATTTACATTCAAACTAGTCATATACTTCATTTTTTTACACATACATGCAGATGGAAGCAAGACGCACCAGCATCACCGACAATACAACATTCCAACATTTTCAATTCATTACACAAGACTTTCTTCATGAGTATGAGCTGCTTTATCCAAAAAAAACCCACAAAGATCATGATCTGCTTCATTCGCCCAGGCTGCCACTGCATTCCAGTGCTTTGGGCCAAGATTCTAGGCTGGAGTACCACTACACCAATTGAACCACGTCAAACACCTCGAACTAGCACTGAAAATTACAATAATGTGCTGCGCAACTTCACAAAAAAATTTTAAAAAAATCCTTCACTGCTACCTGAACAAAATTCAGAAATCAAGAGGAAGGGGTTGGGTCGCAACGGCCCCACAGGGAGATCAGGTTGGGATGGCTCCGCAGAGAGACCAAGCTCGGGGCGTCGGAGGGGGAGCAGTTGCAGGCGACAGATCGAGCGGTCGAAGGGGGAGAGGGAACGACGCTGGGCGTCGGAGGGGGAGAGGGAGGCAGTGCTGGAGTCGGAGTCAAGGGTGAGGCAATGATCCAATGTCTTATTATGAAAAGTTCTAAATGATCCAATGTCTCTGAGTTCTAATCCTCAGTTTTCTGATCAATCGGCTCCTGAGGGCTGAGATTTAGAATACAAGTTAACGAGAAAACGACTGCCACAAGAGAGCTTCTTCCTTGGGGCCATTTTTCTGTTACTCTCTTGAACAAGTCCTTGTTGGGATAATTTGAGGTGAAACACTTTTCTGAGGGAAATTTGAGGCGGAACTATGGGAAAGTGTAAACAGTTGAGTCCGTTCTAAGTCAATTAAGCGTTATGAGGCCACCAAATCCGGGCCTTGTAGGCTCCAAATCCTTCTCGAGATTTACCTACTCTGCCCCTAAGAAACCCTTAAAAAACATTTATACAAAGAGTAAGATAATATAAGAAAAACCCTTGGCTGATGTGACTCGAGATGGTCAATTTGTCCCTTGGATATTCTTGAGACGCGCAACAAGCTAATCTATAGTTTCTTGACCTAAAATAATTGTCCCAAAGCTTAAACTCTAAAACCTACAAAAAAAAATTAGTATTTTTATTTACTTTTGGTCCATTGATGTGTGATGGTGAGAGGAAGGATCAAACCACTTGAGATTAATTACTAAATATTTGGAAACAAAGGCGTGCTTAAAACATATGCTTAGATACATTGATTCTTTATTCCACGATTTTCTTCCAGTTGTTTGGACCGGGAAAAAGGCCTCCAAGCTAAAAAGAGAAGAGAAAGCAACCCCTAATTATTGTTTAGTCTCAAGAGACACTAATAAAATGGCCAGAAGAAGGGGGGCAAGCAGTACAACTAAACCGTGTGGGCGAATACCACAACAATAAATCGATCCGTTGCCTAAGAACGGTCTACTCATCGGTCCTCGGCATTTAGATCAAAATATAAGTGTACCTAACGGACCCATGTCCTATTTTGTACTCCCTCTGATCATAAAGAAAGTCGTTTTAAACATTAATATGGTCTGTAAAATACAACTTTGAGCATTTATTTCTATTGTGATATATTTATAAAATCTACTAAAATGATAATATTATAGAAGTACTATTCGAGATAAATCTATACGTATCACTTTCGTATATTTATTCTAAATATTCCAAAAGATATTGACAGCCAAACTTTATAAAGTTTGATTGCACATTGCCTAAAACGGCTTCCTTTTATGACTGTAGGGAGTAAATGTGTGATTACTGATCATCACACTGATCACTGGCAGCAGCAATGTAGACATGTAGTATATATAATATAACTGCCCGATCAAGGTCCCGTTAGGAATGCGAGAATTAAACTGTTTCCAAACCAGCCATAGCATTTAAGGCGGGTGGAGGGTACTACCAGCACAACACCAATAGTGGAGATGGGTCTAACACGTTCGGTACGGGCTTGTTAGTACGTTCGCGGAGCATTTGAGATGAGAGAGAGCTTGAGAAATTCGGTGCATGCACCAAGTGGCAGGGGAGAGGTGGGTGGCGTAGCTGCCTGCCTTGCTTGAAAGGAGAAGATGAGATGAGGAGGCAGGTGTCCAGACTCCAGAGTGGGGCACGGCACTGCCGAGATGGGAGCCGCGGTCCATCCCGGCGTGGGCGTGCTGCGGTCCAGCCTGGCTCGACAGCGTCGCACTAACTCTGTGTGCCGGCCTCACCATCTCGCGTGATTGATCGCCGGTAAAAGACTCTCGGAGACGCGGTCCAGTTCGTCCCGAGGACACGAGGAGCTGGTCGGGTGAGTGAGTCAGGGCACCGAGACCAACGCCTTGTGATCACTGCTGTGCACTTGTGCCCATTCTCCTCTGTAACATGGGCTCATCAAGTGATAAATTCCAATGAAATTCCTGTGTTCCAGACAAAGCCTTAAATCTTAGGGTACACTGTTGCATGCATCGTTGTCGGGTGGCAACTAATCAGTGGGAAACATGTTGCCCGATGATCCGAGAATTTTCAGGGCTAATCATGGACTGCAGAAGCCGCGAAGGAAAGCCGAGCGAGGTGGGCGTGGTACTGTTGATGGATGATGGGCAACTCAGACAGTGGATCGATCAGCTTGCGCGGGCCAGCATATTCCGTGACGCGTACTCGCTGTGTCTGTGATAAGAGCATCTGAATTCCCCTGACCATGACATGACAGATGCCAACCAAGTTGCCAAAGCCTATGAAACCTAGTGCGGCATCTGGATTTTTTTTTGGTCTCCAACAACGCATATGTATCCTACTGGCTACTGAGAATGGGTTTTCTGTCGGTCCTGCATCCGCAAATGTTCTTCTTTTCCTCCGACAACTCGAACGCGCAGATTTCTTCACCATGTATGCGCGTAAAATTCAGCAAAAAAAAGGTGGGCGTGTGATGTGTGTGTTTGGGGGGTGGTACCGTGGTAAGAATGAATGTTCTCGCGTCGATCCATCAATATTCAAGAGCGCGGCGGATTACGCTGCAAGGTTGTTACATGTAATATCTACTCGTTACTCTTTCCAGTTCCCTTGTGGATTTCACTTGGTTGGGTACAGGCAGATGGATGTTCGATGGAGACGAGCAGTTCCTGATCTGCTTTACTGCAGGTTCCTTCGATGATGGAGACGAGCAGTTCCTGATCTGCTTTACTGCAGGTTCCTTTCTTCCTTCCCATCGCTCGCTTTCAGGGAATCATGCGTGCTTCTTTGGATTATCTACAGGACGTGCCATAAAGCTTTAGACTTTGTGTTTACAAATCTTGCCATTTGCGAATTGCAAGTTGCGATAGCGTTGCTACTAGTAGGTTGTATGTTTAGTAGTACTAGAGACAGCGGTAGGCAGTGCCAAGTTGACCAGTCGCTGCATCACTTCTGCAAATTTCATCCACCAGTGCCTCTTGACAAGGAAACATTGGAAGTGGATAGTATATGCAACAACCCAATTTTGGAATAATTTAAAATTTGCTAGAATTTGTTGGATTTGAAAAACTTTGGTTGCATTTTGAGAAATTCCAAAAGCTTGAATTGCAATTCAAAAAGATAAATCAATTTCCCTTGCACCCAAATTGAAAGTGTTAAAAATCTACCAATTAAATGTGTGCTAAATCTCCTCAGGATTTGAATTTCAAATTCAAAATCAATCATGAAAAATCAAACTAAAATATCAAATCAAATCTTCCCTCCCTCTGGCCGCTTTCTCCCCACAGGTCCAACCCCTCCCCTCTCCATCGCACCCCCTAGCACACACGCTCACGGTCCAACGCCATCGCCCGCTCTCATCTCCCTTGTGGTCTAGCTCCGTGCCGCAGCCGCACCATAGCCCACTCCCTCACTCACGTCAGCTGACACGTGGGCCCTAGACCCACCTGTTAGGCTACCCATGGAGAACATTGTTTCTCTTCCCCGTGCGCCAACTCGCCTCGCCCTCTCATCTATTGCATCGTAAGCTCCGTCAAACCCTGCGCCTCGAGCCTCTTGCTCTCTCTCACACCACTGCGACCTTGTCACCTCACGAGAGCGCCCCATTCACCCACACACCGCGCACGAGATCTCGCGCCCGAGTCGCCACGTTCGTCTCACCGCCTCCCCTCGCTATTTAAGCCTCGACCGAGTGCGCCACCGTTCTTGCCAACCTCTCCTCTGAATTTTCCCCAACTTTCCCCCCTCTTCTTCGCCTTGGGTGGAGAAGAATTTGAGCCGTGTCAGCCGTCTTCCCCAAATCCCGTTGCCGACTTCTTTATTGGTTCCAGTGACGGAGCTTGAGCCAAATCTGAAGGGGGGCCGAAGGCCAATGCTAAATCATAGTACTACAACATGGTAGAATTTATAGCCATCGAAAATTTTTAGGTAGATCTTGTCCGTATTTTGGTTATAAACTACCTTGTCTCAATGAGATATATGTATATATTAAATCTAAAAATCGAAGGAGGAAGAGACACATGGCGCCAGAGAGCAGCAACCACTTCTTAGGTTGATGGCCATATTACTCGACAACTCCAAGCTTTAGTTGTGCGGGGATGTTTCATGCTCCGTCGGCCGCCGCAATGCCTCATCTAGTTGTCTTGTGGCTTTGCCGTAACATGAGCTGAAAGTGACAAGCAAGAAGCAGAGAGTAAAGCAGAGGTGATGGGCGCTAGCTACTGACTAAACTGAACTACTAAAATGAGTGAACGACTAAAACCATTTGGCTAACTTGTTGAAGAGTAGGAAAATAAAACTGGATCAGTGATTCATGGCCTAGTGAGGAAGAAGTTGAAGCAGATTGGTTCGAACTTAACAGGATTTTTGGAGGTGCAGGCAGCAGGGTGGCCATTTGAAGGGTTAAGTAATGGATGAACCTAAATGCTACTACACATTCAGTGTTACTCTAATTTTTTTTGAATTGTTGGGGGGGGGGGGTACAGCCCACCTTGGCCCTAAGTACCCGTCGTCCCTGATTGGTTCTTGGTCACTAGAGTAAGCTTTCGTCCTCATCTTCTTACGCACTGTGACCTCCTTGACTTCATCCTCCGCTCGCCTCCTTTGTGCTTGTTTTCTCACAAAGAAGAAGGATGTTGTCACCGTCCGCGGAGCTAGACGAAGTACGCAGCACCGTCGCCGCCTCCTTTCGCCTTGTTCGGTGAACTTTTGTCTCCGTTGTCTCGCGCACCGTGGTTGCCTCGACCTCCTCTGTCTAACACGCACACCCTTTTTCCTTGCCGCGTACCAAAGTCGCCAAAATGCCCTTCGTCTCCATCGCCGGCTTGGAGCACGCAATGCCGCCGTTGCACCCAATCTCCTTCCTCGCTTGGTTTCCAGGTGAGCCCTTCTGTTCCCGTAGACTTCATCATCTCGCAAAACCATTAGGCTAGTCAATAAAATACATCGATGGTCGTAGCAAAGCCGCAATGTAACACCTCGCCACAAGCCGCCATGGAAGAACTAGTTGCGCTGCCACATTTTAGCACCGGTAGCATCATTATAGCTTGTAGATGGTAGTATAAGTGTCTATTTCCAGTTTTAAGCCGTGTTAGGTAGTCGCCCCTAACTACAGTAGCATCGTCGCTGACCTCGCCGTAGCACCGCCACCTCAGTCCATCTCCCATCGCGTCTCCACAGCTGTTAGAGTCACCGTGGACCCTGTAACCCATTTTGCTAGTTGCAGTGGTCGCCGGAGCACCTTCACCGCCGTCGAGCTCGCACTTGAGCCGGCCATGACCGCCCTTGTTCCGTCCTTTGTTCACGCGGTTACTGTTCACACGTGAACAGTACCACCACCCGTCCCTTCTCCTCTTTCTCCTATACATAGTGGCCACCACCCTTAGGGTTTGGTGGGTTTTATTGGATTGAAGTTTAGCTTTGCTACTTCATACTTTGTCCTCTTGTTCGACGAGATCAACAGCGATATTGTCTTCGAAAACCCCACTTATCAATACAGACCTTAATTCCTATTTGCAATTTCAAATTACTTATTTATCTTGTTCTTGCTCGTTCTTCGATTGCATGCAGAAATAAACCTTCGTGGTCAAGTCGATCGCGCTTCTAGTAAGGTCGATAACAATCACGGAGTTGGTTCAGCGATTGTTGGCATATTGGTCATGTACGATTGGTAGTCGAATCATGAGAGCTGTCTCCACCAAATCGAGTTATCCTTCTCATCGAAAGATCGGGACACCCATTGTGATGAACCCGAAGGTCCTTGTTTTGGTCCGATCTTTCGATGAGATGGTAAGTTCGGTAGTAGTCGCTCAACTCTCACGATCCTGGCTATGAACACACAAGGCTCGAAACCACGCAATCGCTGAACTGCTCGACAAGTCGTTATCAACCGTGCACGAATACCCGGATGACCTGACCATGAAAGTCGATTCCTGCATACACCGAAGAAGCACGCAAGAACAAGATAAAGCAATCTGAAATTGCAAATAGGAATTAAAATATTTGAATTGAGTTGGGATTCTGAATAAAAATCTTGATTGGGTGGTCTAGTCGACACACGTAAAACATACAAGTTGCAACGAAGGCAAACTAAACATAAACAAAATCCAAGGAAACTAGAGGGTGTGCGATCTCCTTAAATAGGGGATGAGGAGCCACACATCTAATAGAACTAAGGGGGTGGTACTAATTCGTGTTTACTGTTCACATGAACAGTGCACGCCCCCTAGGTGGCCCACTGGCATATGGGCCAAGTTGAGTACGATTACAAGGCCCAAATTGGCCCAAACAGGTGATACGATATTTTCTTTTGGTAATTCCAACGTGTACAAAAGGAATTTTTTAGTGAGGCTAGATCCGTTGGAAAGAGGACGAAATAAGCTTTCTGTCAAGTACTTATGGACCTCCAGCGAACTCCGTATGTGAAAGTTATGTACGTTTGAAGTCGGTGCTGTCTCCGGAGGCCGAACTGGATTCCAAAACGTATCCAGCTTGAACTCTTACTTGGCACATGTAGCAGCACCATGGCATGTAGACATAGTACCATGGCATGTAGACGTGGCACCATAGCGTGTAGACGTAGCACCATGGCATGTAGACGTAGCTCGATCCAATTGGGTAATATGGTATTGCAGTAGCCAAAAGTAGTTCTATCAGAGAAGATGTTGTTGAAGTAGAGGATGAAGTGCAGCGGGTCGAAGCAGTAGTTGCATCCTTAGGTTTGATGTCCTCATCACATTGTTGCATCAAGGCTAGGGCTAGGTGATATCGTTATGGACTCTAGACTGCATACTATCATGTTGTGTATGGTGGTATTGACGCATACCAGATAAACTAGAGAACTCATATACTATGGATAAAGTTGTACACCCCAATAGAGTGTAAATCTATTTAAATATACATGCTCGTGGTCATGAGCATGCTTAGTGCCACCTCATCTGGTATAGTCTTTACTTTTGAAAAACGGTTTGTTAGAAAATATTGGGATTACTGATTTGTGTGAGTGCCAGGTCTATGGCTGAGAATAAAATGTTAATCATAGCCGAAGAGGGTTGTGATTTTGTTATTATTGAATTACATACATGTTATTTCAATATCCATCAACTGCTCTTTACAGATTCCATTGCAAACTCTTACATATTATTATTGCAAATAAAATTTGCTTAATACTGAAAATAACTTGCAGAGTAGAGTCTCATCCTTTGATAGCCTTTTATATATAATTATGTTGCGATACACTACAAGTCTTGTTGAGTACAAAATGTACTCAATCTTCCTTAAGTTGTTTATCAGAGTACAAGGATGAGCCGATTCCGGAGGGCGCCTTTTTTGTTCCCGGTACCGGAGGGTACGGGAATGGGTTTTGCTAGGGTCTTATCTTTGTCGGTTGCCTGAGGGTATGGATGGGCACACCATTGAACTTTTCGCAGTGGGCGCGCAGATGAACACTATAGTGCGATTCTAAGCGGTGGGTGCACAGACGAGGGCACGTGCCGTCGACCGGCAAATTCACGGTGCTATTTTTATCATTTCTCATTGGAAAGACACGATGGTGGTGGCCTCGCGCAAACACAAATGAAAGAAGCCTCCTACGGCCTCGGACGGGAACACTAGCATCTGTCTTGCGTAAGCACGAGCTGTGGCAACCTCATAGGGGAAAACCTCCGCGCTTCCTTGCATTACATCGGCGTGCGATGAGAGAGAGAGAGCGGGAGTTGGAGAAATGGCGTGCTAAAGGATTCTAGAGGTGGGTATGGATGTCCGAGAGAGAAGGGGCGGCTTAATTATGAGAAGAATTGAAGGACTTATGGGAGGCATCTGGTGCATTAGACGCTCATCTACAAGGATTATTGTAGCCAAAAAGGCCGGGAAACAGATAAAAGCTCAGCTACCAAGCTTCAAGTTGAATCGCATAACAAAGCTTCTGCCTGTGTCACTGTGATACTAACGAATGAAATGTTCGGGGCGTTTGGTTGAGTACCTAACATTGCCACACCTAACCGCATGCGTGATATACTTTATTTAGGAGATTATTGAAGATGTGTCATTAAGTTTTTGTGTAATTGTCAAAATATCACTACATGTCTTAATGATATATGGGTCCTGGGGCCACATGTCATTGAGATATGGAGTGGTATTTTAGCAATTGCACATGAACTGATGTGGCAAATATACTAATCCCCCTTTATTTGAGATGTGTTTGGTTGGGAAAGGCATCCTCTGGCATACGGTGCTACAACATCGTGACATTGCGTAGCAGCCATCGGATCGGGAAGGAAAGGATGAAATCGAGTTTTGCAACCGCAGTGAAACACTACTGCATCGACACTATTTATGAACACTTTAGCAGGTGATATGAGCCATTCTTTTCAGATCGGACGGCTTAAATCTGGCGAATATCACGACACTGTGCTCCTCTGTCATTGCCAACACAATGGCAGAGGATGCCAATCTGTTTGGTCGCATGCATGCTGCAATTATGGCTTGCTACACTTTCTTAGCTTCATGCCCATGTGTTATAGTGTTTTTTTTCCCTTTTTTTTTGTAAAACTTGGTTGTACCTCAGTACCTGTGGTGGTCATTTTGATTGCCATATTTGACTGAGATTAGTTACGACGAAGTTGTCAACGAACCAAATAGACGGTTTCTTATATGGGCTGGGAGCAGGCGTGCAGCCCCTGGAGATTATAGGCTTAATATGCGTTCATCGAGTTTTCAGAAAGTCTCCAGAAGCCTAATGGTCAATGGGCCGAATAGAACCTAGTTTTTGCATTTCGCACCTTATTTTCGTACAAGTACGTCGGCAGATTTGCAATCTCCAAGCCCAGCAGCAACGAAAGCCAGTCTGCCAGTACTGACACGAATTGCAGTGTATATCTATCCTCACCTGCTATCGCGAATTAAGCACAGGGCATGGCTAATCTCTCCCGTCCGGTTCCAACTCGGATCCTGATTGGAAGAGCAGTATGTACCAAACCGATTCCTAATCGTATTCATCGTCGCGTTGCTGCAGTCCGAAGCAAATTAAGTACGTGGCCAGGCACATGCGCTTCCACCGGCGAGAATCAGATTGGCGTGGGCTGGTCCGGTGTCCGAAACTCCGAATTGACTTCGTTTCGGACTCGGAGAAAGCAAGCGAGGCGGTGACTGAGAATACCCATTCCTCCCCGCCACATATACAGGCGCACCACGGCGCTAGCTCCCCTATTCGTCTCGCTGCTTGGCGTCTCGCATTCCCCCTTGCTTGATCCGTCCACTCGCTCGGTTCAAGGGATCGGATGGAAGAGCGCGCGATGGACAAGCATCTTCCCCCCGTCCCGGCAGTTCGCCTCGCCAGCCGTCTTCAGCTCGCCACCTTCTTCCCGGCATCGAGCCACCGTACTGGCCGACGCGGCTCGGCGGGACCCCCATTGCCCCCGGCGATGATGGCGGACGTCAGGGTCGTCATCAGGAGGCACTTCCCGGTCGGCCCGGACAATCGGATCGTGGAGAAGGTGGCCGAGGACATCGCCCTGCGGAGGAAGCCGTCGCGCAAGCTGCGCCGCCCCGAGAGCGTGGAGCGGGCTCTCGCCGCGGACGTCCTCCCCCTCGTGAGGCACCCGTTCGACTGCGGTGCCGTCGTCGCCGCCAGTAAAGAGATATGCGCGTACGTGTCCGGGGCCTGCGCCGACCCGCGCCTCGCCAAGGGCGGCGTGCAGGTTCTCATCTTGCTAGACACCTTCGCGTTTCCAATATTGTTCCGCCCTCCGCCATGCAAGCAGATACGGGGTACTGCTGGTCCGGCCAAGCACGTCATTGCAAGGACCAGTCCATGCATGGGGATGGAGCTGGCGAGCACAGTGCCTGCCAAGAAGCCGAGGCCTGCTGGCACCATCGGAGACCGACGGCCAAAGCCGGTGAAGGAGGAGGCGCACGTGGAGATCAGGCTCGAAGGTTGGCTTGCGTTGTAGAATGGTTAGTGGGGGAGAAATTTTATGGTGCATTCTACCGGTCGTATATTGTGGTAGTATAAATTAAATTTGACAATTGATTTGTTAATGGTATAATAGATTTTTCTTTGTATTTATAATTTTTTCGTGAAGCTATTATGGATTTTTTCAATTAAGGTTGAAAATATTACTTTTGTATCATGTGAACTCCACATGGATAATTACAATTCTACCTCTCTTGAGATTCTACTACTAATACTAACCAGTGTAGTATAACTAAATCATAATTAATCTGAATCATTAGATAAAAAAAAATGAACGGCTCATATTAAATTCAGAGTATCGTAAAAGAGCTCTCACGTAGCGCATCTTGTGTGTCTTCTGAAGTTCCGATGCACATACATATTTTTTGGGGGGGGTTGAGATTAATGCACGCACATAGTTAAAGGGTGATTCCTGCTGTTACTCGCTGAAGGCCCCATTTTGAATGCACGATTTCTATGGAATGTAATTATTTTCAAGGCAAGGAGACTTGTAATTGTTCCTGTATCTGTCCTAGATACGAACGCTAAAAGTTATTCATTTTCACCATTCTGTTTGAAACAATAAAGAAATTTGTTGGAGGTGTATCAACACGTTTTGTTGCTCCCCTTCCCACGAACAAAAATGGGTTGGTTGTGGGCTGCTCTTTAATTCGGGCCACTGTTTTGTGGGCTATATTTTTTCTTTGAGGGCTACTATTTAGTTTGGACCGACTGCTTTGTACGCCGACTGCTTTATCGAAAATAGTTGTAGCGGCCTTTTTTAAAACTCTGAGACAAACTATAAGGAACACAACAACAACAAAAAAAACGTACCTGTTCGTTTATGTTGCGGCTGCCGACGACCCTAGACAAATTGATCACCCTATTATTCACCCGGAGAAAAATCAAAAAGTCAAAATCAGAAAGCACGTGGATCACAAAGCAACATCCAACAGACAAAAAAAAAAGAGTGCTCACAGACACACAAGAAAACACTCAAGTGCCATTTAGCAAACTCCAACAGATTAACTTGTTATTAATATGGGCACAAAAAAACAAGTCTCGAATGAGAAAACTTTTTTTTTTAACTCAGCAGGCGGACTGCTAGTAATCATTGAAGAGGGGCATATGGGAAAAATTACATCATTGATTTCAATTTTCGTATATGGATCACTAAAATTGGCATTTATTTGTGTGGGGTGTGACCTCAAGAAGAAGAGCTTTGTAGAATCGGCCAGAATTCAGTATAGTCAAATTGAAGTTGGATCGAGCGAGATTCTAAGTGAAACTACGGATAGAATCGAGATTCTACCCCGATTGTGTCGCAGCGTCATAGGATTCTAGGACTAGAATCGGGATTTTAACAGCCTGTTTCTTTGATAAGCTATAAGTTTTTATTGAATGATTAATACAAAGGGCAGTATATGTTTTGTTGGTAACATACGTCCACTCACACTCAAGCACTAAAGAAAAATGAGTTTTTAGCCTAAATGGCATTGTTGACGTCGTTATTAACAAAACTAGTTGTTCATCCGCCATAATGCCAAAAAAATAGCACAACGGATGTTCACGCACTACTACAGAAAAAGGTCTTCACAGACGGTTCGTGAGCTGTCGGAGTTTATAGGTCAGTGATGACATGAGGTCATCACAGACGGTTCTCTTATCACAGATTTTCACATACGGTTCTTATTCAAAACCGTCTGTGATAGTTTTTTCTATTGCAAAAAAAAAAATCAAATTTTGAGCCAAACCAATCAATTGCTAGACAGTAGTTTCCATATACAACCTCTAGCAAGACAACTAAAATCCAATTAAAATTCTGATGGCAAACACATTATAGGAAAGGACAACGTCCCATCCGAATGGAAAAAAAAAGAATAAAGTTATAAAGTTAAACTAGCTAGAAATCATCTATGCCTCCAAGCTCCTGAAGAACTCATCGGCTTCTTGGATTTGTCTTGTGAGCTCCTCTCTGTACCTCACCAGCATATCACAAGATATTCTTGCATGTCGTCGAGTTCGACTCAAGCTCGTCGGCAAGGAGAGACAACTGAAAACCTCTAGCGGCGCTTCGACCTTATGTAACACAAAATTAAGATAATTTTCTTTACAACAAACAACCAACAAATTGTGTATGTTATGGGGATGTACACGTACCTTCCGGCAGTTTACCTCCTGCGATAGACAAGGAGCTCCTCCGCATCCCTCCTCGTCGTCGTCGGCGGCTGTGTCTCCTTACTGAACCGCGACGAGAAATCGAGGATGGTCACTGGAACTCGGTGTAGGGAGGGGAGAAGGAGAGACTGATGGGAAACAAGGCTGGGGTGGCTATAATATATAAGGACAGCGTCAAAACATTTTGCCTCCCGCGCGCGCATTAAAAAAAATTCGAACTCCCGCACTGCGAATCACAGACGGTTTCATACAAAAACCGTCTGTAATACTTCACAGATGGTTTTCAACACGAACCGTCTGTGACTTCCTGTCCTCATCACAGACGGTTTTCAATACGAACCGTCTGTGATATTACTTCTTCACAGACAGTTTTTAGCGCAGCCAGTAACACAGATGGTCGGTAAACCAAAACTGTCTGTGATTGTATTTAATACAAACGATTTTGGTCAACCGTCTGTGACGAGGCGTCCAGTATTAACTTTTTTTGTAGTAGTGACGTCTGTTTCTACCTCTCTTCGGGCTGCCGTGTCACCTGTGCCGCGCTCCAGGCGCCCGAATGAGCCGTGTCCGCGCCCTTGACGCCCGAACAAGGGTGTCCTCGCCACCGGCGCCTGGACGAGCTGTGTCTGTGGCCCTATTCCACGGTTTCACCTCCGCCGTTCCCCTAGCACGGACGTGGAAATCTGTATTGCGATGTGTTTTCTTTTCAGTTGCATGCACGTCTCAAATTACCCAATAACCCTTGCTTTTATTATCTTTCTTTGGTAATTTTAGTCTAACCAAATCAGGCATAGAAAGGATGTTTCAACGGACACACAAGTGGGCGGATTTAAAGTGGGGAGTTAATCAATAGACTGAAAACTGATGTCGTGGTGCGCAATAACTTGTAGATGCTTCCGTTCATGCTACGAGGAGGGAACGGCGACGGTGGAACCGTGGATTGGGGCCACAGACACGGCTTGTTCGGGCGTCAATGACGTGAACGTGGCTCGTCCGAACGGCAAGAGCGCAGCACGGCGATGTGGCAGTACGGGGGTGCCCCCCTCCTACGGTGTAGATAGAATCCGAACACGGAAGGAACGGATATGGGCGGCCGTTGTGTCGTTTTTGACATTACGGTACGTGAACAGCTAATTTTTTTTAATAACGATGCTAACAATACATTTAGAAAGAAAAAAAAACTCTACAGGGAGAGGCTCGGCAAAGCGACTGAGAGGACTGACCGCAGTGCCGTGGAAGTGCGGGCGTCGCTCGCGTGGATTCGGAAAGCGGCGCCTGCCTTCCTCCCTGTGCCCACAGCGCAGCGCACCCACCCAACCCAACCCAACCGTTTCCTTCCTTCAACTCCCAGATCCGACCCCGTCGATCGGGAGCCCCACCCGGCCAACCAGCCGCGGCCGCGAGCGGAGACGAGCGACCCACCCCACATACGGTATGTGACATACCACCCACGTCCCCTCCTCAGATCCGTGCCCAGATCCGAGCCATGGCCGCGCCCTGCACCCGCCCCCACCCGCATTGCTGTTGCTGTTACTGTTGCTAGCCCCCCATGGCCGCCGTCGCCTCCTCCTGCCGGCGTCCGTTCGTCTGGTTCTTCTCCCTCGCCGCTGCGCTCTTCTTCGCCTCCTGGTACCTCCTCCTCGACTCCGCCGCCGCACCGCCGGCGCTCGCCGCCCGCCGCCAGGGGCTCCGCTTCGGCTCCCCCGGCAGGAGGTGCGACCCGGCTGCCGCGCTGCTGCGGGTGTACATGTACGACCTGGCCCCCGAGTTCCACTTCGGCCTGCTCGACTGGAAGCCCGGGAGAGGTGGCGGCGGCGGCGCGTGGCCGGACGTCAGGTACGGCGTGCCGGAGTACCCCGGCGGGCTCAACCTCCAGCACAGCATCGAGTACTGGCTCACGCTGGACCTGCTCGCGTCCGAGCAGGGCGCACCCACGCCGTGCACCGCCGTGCGGGTGCGCGACGCCGCCGCGGCCGACGTCGTCTTCGTGCCCTTCTTCGCGTCGCTCAGCTTCAACCGCCACTCCAAGGTCGTGCCGCCCGCGCGGGCCAGCGAGGACCGCGCGCTGCAGCGGAGGCTTGTCGAGTTCCTCGCCGCGCGGCCCGAGTGGAGGAGGTCCGGCGGAAGGGACCACGTCGTGCTCGCGCACCACCCCAACGGGATGCTCGACGCGCGCTACAAGCTCTGGCCCTGCGTCTTCGTGCTCTGCGACTTCGGGAGGTACCCGCCCACCGTCGCCAGCCTCGACAAGGACGTGATCGCGCCCTACCGGCATGTCGTCGCCAACTACAACAATGACTCCGCCAGCTACGACGATCGGCCGACCTTGCTCTACTTCCAAGGCGCCATTTACAGGAAAGATGTGTGTACCTTGTCACTTGCTCTTGCTATAAAGTTTCTTATTTTCGCTAATGCTGGAATATCAAATCGTAGTGTGATTAGTCAACTTCTAATTAAGTAATGTGACCATGTCTGTTTTTTGTAGTGAATGAATGTTTTCCATGTGTTCTTCCCCTAAAAGGAACTGGGAATGTTTGCCATGTAGTAGTACTGCATAGCTGGTTAAGTTTTCATTCAGTAGCACCTAGCTAACACAACCACCCCCCTCCATGGTAATTACTTGAAGCTCATTAATTGATGCCACGGGAAAATGTCATTGTTGCAAATCTCTATCAGTGGCTTTGCAAATTGGAGTGTTATGCCTTGTGTTCATCGATCCAGCTCAGTTTGGTAGGCAAACACTTCCTTCGTATGACTGCTACCTTATAGGCCCCAGAGTCATGTTACAATATCTAGCTAGCTGTTAAGAAGTTCAGTACTTGATACTTAAGTAGTTTTACATCTAACAGGACAGGTTAAAGTCTTAAAGATCAAAATTGTGATTCATGTAGCTCCACACATTGGCAGTGACTGTAAAAAATAGCCTAGCAATCAAGATGCAAGATACATTACTGTGATACTGTCTGAGCCTTGATTGTTCACATGATTGATGATCTATTGGCCTTTTCACCGCAATGTTGCAGGGTGGTTTCGTCCGACAGGAATTGTATTATCTCCTCAAAGATGAGAAAGATGTGCATTTTTCATTCGGAAGTGTGGCTGGCAATGGGATTGAGCAAGCGACACAGGGGATGCGGGCTTCCAAGTTCTGCCTCAACATTGCAGGCGACACACCATCCTCCAACCGCCTTTTCGATTCCATAATCAGCCACTGTGTTCCCGTCATCATCAGCGACGAGATTGAGCTCCCGTTTGAAGATGTCCTTGACTACTCCAAGTTCTGTGTCATAGTGCATGGTGCAGACGCAGTCAAGAAGGGCTTTCTAATGAATCTGATCAAAGGAATAAGCCGAAAAGAGTGGACACACATGTGGAACAGGCTGAAGGAGGTAGAAAAGCACTTTGAATACCAGTACCCATCTCAGAATGATGACGCTGTCCAGATGATCTGGAAGGCCATAGCTCGAAAGGTGCCCTCGATTCGGTTGAAGGTCAACAGATTACGAAGATTTTCTCGGTTTGACACTAACAAAACAAATGAGACTCCGACAATATCTTCCTGGCTACAAAATCAAGCTCTTTGATTTTAGAGTAACATTCTCTCAGCAGGTTTTCAATCCTCTGCAAGACGAGTGTGTTGATAATGAAGGCTGAGCTTGAACCACAGGCGGGGAGCAATTGTTACAGTTGCAAGAGATTAATGGAGTAAAGTACACCTGATACATGTTATCATCACAGAAGAATCACAGATCCGAGGGCATAATTTTTCTTCACCTCATTCTTTTACAGATATTCTCACGAAAATGTGCTCAACTGCAGATTAGGGACAATAAATTTTGTATCAGAAACTGCATATTCTAGGTCAGTAGTTTGATTACTGATTAGCTACAGTTGGTTGCTCATAGGTGTAGTAATTCAGCAATCTTAGAGCAAGATTATTTTTTGGTACCTTGTGAGATTCTCAATATATTTTCTGCAGACAACAAAGCAAGATAGTCCTCCCAATTGTGGGGACTTGACTCATGACAAGCATCGCTGCTGATCTGAAGGGCAAGTGCGGCCAGGTTGAGTTGCCTCTTGCCGGTCCTATTTGGGCCCCAGAATTGCAATTTCCGGGGCAAACTTGGGTCGTTCGCGCACGCGGTTAGCTTGTTTCGGCCAACCTCACGGTTGCCGACTCAGAAATTTCCAAGGACAGGAGTACTCGATAACGAGATGCCGTGAGCAGTCACCTGATACGGGGATAGGACGAGATGTTCAGAACGGAAGACGAGCATGGCAAGGGACCGGAAGGCCTTTCGTTCCCGCGAACAATCAGTCAGAAATCCTCCCAGGTTTAACTCTTCATTATCTTGAAAGAACCAAATAACTGAAAAGGGCTTGGAACGGGACTGCAGATTCCTATAGCCTCCTGGAGCGGAGCCTTACATTAGACATGATTTGTAACTTGGTTCTTTTGAACCAGGATGACACACGCCGTCACACAGAGCTTGCAGGAAATAAAGGCAGAACAAACTAAGCAACTGATAACATAAGCACAAGAAACAACGCTTTTCTTGCGTATGCATATAAAGGAAGAGAAAGAGAAGGGCTCACTAATGAGCAATGCTCAACACACAGACAGAGCCTACTGACAAGAAAATTCATGGTTCTTATGAGTGATCTTGTTTTCTCTTCTATTTAAAATGCTGACAAAAAGGTTAGAATCTGGAGACGGTACTTGTCCAATCAATAATAGCATCTCCCGCTGTGATTCAGTTTATTGCATGGAAGGGCCAAAGGTAATTCTATCAGGGGAAGTCTGTAGGTAGCGAAGTTCAGACACGGACACCATATTCAGATATTTTGTTGATCCTTTCTTCCAATGCGTACCTCCGGGTTTTCAAGTCAGAGGCCATGGAAGCCACCTGAAATTTAAAAGAGCACGAATAAGTTTGAAAACAATGTTCCATTAAATGGTGACAAAGTTTTATACATAGAGCTTTTTAACTTGCCTCTGCCCGTAGTTCAAGAGATTGCCTGGTTGGAATAGTCCGTAGTCGATCCATCAAACCTAGGGCCACAAGAATAATAGCGTTCAAATTACAAAACATGAAGTAAATAATCAAGCGATGTATACAGCCTCTCATCTGTACATATATTGTTTCAAATTAATAAAATTAATAATTCAATCACTGGGCTATCTGCTTTGAAAAAGAATTCGATACCTGCAGCTGTGGATTCTGCCTTGTAAATGGAACTTCCAAGAGATTGGATTTGCTTACCAGTAGATCTGGAAAAACCATGAACATAAATTTTACATATCGATTATTGGTAAGAAAGTATGACCTTGTTCAAGAAAATGGCAAAAGAGGATTAGAAAAGCAAACATTGTCCAGCTAAAACTGCATGTAGATTACCTCAAATCAGTTTGTCCACGCTGCAGATCACTTTCACCAATGGCTATTTTGTCGAGGGTGTATTTGGAATCTTTTTGCAAGTTTTCAATAGATGTTTTGTATTCCATCATACTTTGCTCAGCATCATTCAGTAAATCCTGTAAAAATTATTTATGAGAACATTCACGAAGGAAATGAAAGTTTGTCTGCCCTGGTTCTCATATTAATGACCTTGTTGGATAGGGTTTGGTTACAGAAAAATCACATTCATGAGTCACAACTATAAACATACAAAAGCATTTACTTGCCTGGTCTGAAACAACTCGTGAATATACTTGGAGAAATCACTGTGACATGAGTGTACCATGATAAATATATGGATACAAAAAAGCTACTGGAACATACAAAATCTAGTGGATGTTACAAATGTTCTAATAAAACTTTAATTAGCATAACCAGTAACCACATTTCTAAGGAGTGTACCTTCTCAGTCTTGAAACGCCCAAGGGTATTGCGGTATAAAAATCTCCGAGGACCTGATGATACAACACTCATTAGCATTGAGACAAAAATTAGCATTTAGTTTGTTTCCTGAAAAATAAAAGCACAACAATGTTTTCTGTAAAAAAAGGAGAGGACCACTTCTGAGCTACTTTTTGTTAAATTTCAGAAGCACGTTTGTCATGTGCTTCACATGAATATGTTATACTACAATCCTAATTACGCTAACCCACCATCCATGCAATTAAGCCCAGACCTGCAGCCCACTTGTTAATCTGCATAACATTCACAGTACTTTTCTTCCTTTTTGGTTTTTCTTGGTATTCCTTGATCACTGGCAAGGCCACCGTGAAGAGAACAGCAACCATTTCAGTGGATCATTGCCAAATAGAGGAGTCCCTCAGGCAACTCATGCACATAATTTTGCCAAAAGTTACAAGAAAAATGTCTGTTAGCAATCAATGTTC
The DNA here is from genome assembly GCA_036346405.1 of Phyllostachys edulis. NCBI lineage: Eukaryota > Viridiplantae > Streptophyta > Magnoliopsida > Poales > Poaceae > Phyllostachys > Phyllostachys edulis. The sequence continues at coordinate 79,024,782 of CM070550.1, read as the reverse complement.
ATAAATCTATTAATTAATTTGATTGTCAATGCCATGTGATTGAAATGGGTCTCCAGCCATGTCTATTAATTAAGTGAAATCTCATGAAAGTTTTGCCCAAACTAATTTAATGGCTCCTGGGTACCAATTTCTGGGTTTGCATCCCGATAAGGAATTAGCAAACTAAGAAAAGCAAACAAGATATTTACCAGGTACACCTGGATGGGCTTGATTTGAGCTTGGACCAGTTCAGGTTTTGTACTTTAAAGATGAAGTTTTATGGAAGCACCTCTCAAATGGAAAGGAATTGCATATATATAATTCATGTGCATATCCTCTGGGACCAAGCTATAATCATTTCTAGGAGTTACAGATTCCAATATGACATGAACACTGTCTACACTCCAAGTGTTGTGGACGCTTTCTATGGGAAGACATACAAGAGGGGAAGAAAATGCTATGGGACGGGGCCTCACCGTGAGGCCCCGCCCTATCACTGCTTCATCATTTCACCCCCCGATCCAAGGGCTCGTGGGGTTTCACAGGCGGTGCCCCATAGAATTTCCTTCCTACAAGAGGAGACCGAAGCCAACGCATCAGGCCCTTCCGGCCACATCTGATTCAGCTGAACCAAAGGATGATTGATTTCCATAATTAGCTATTAGAGATAAGTTAGGATATCCCTTCCGGATATATGGTAGGTTACTAGTTAATTCCCTTCAGGACTCCTAGGAATTTGGAAGTTGATTCGTACTAGGAAAGGAACGTGCTAGAGTTCGCATCGGATGAGGTCCAGCATCCACTATATAAGGATGCCATGTAACCTCATTGAACTTAAGCAAGAATTAATCAAAGTACACTAAGTAGCCTCAGCCCTTAGAGCCTCCTGTCACGGCGCGTCGTGACCAGGAGGGCGATAGCTTGCCCCCTCCTATCCCTCGCTATCCCCTGCGGTCTAATCTGCAATCCCACGATCATCTTCTTCCTCCCCTCGCTCAACACCGGAGGCCACACCATATCACCAAGCAACAAGAGAAGATAATTGAAACAATAGATTTTTTTTCTATGAAAGTTGCTACAGCATAACTTGTGAAGCTTCCCAAGAAGAGAGCAATCTTCATGAACATTGTGACTGCTATAGAAAAAACATAGTATACTCTCCGATCTCCAAGAGGTTAATACAAAGAAGAAAACATTTGCAATTGCAACAGAAATGAATCTTCTCTAAGACTAATCAAGAGTCTCCAGACTATAAGCATAAGAAACCACATGAGGGATAATGCATCAAATTCATAGGTGATAGGTCTTGCAATATTAGCTCTACAAAATTAACACGTAAGATGATTTCCCTTATTTACTCCTGATGTTTTCTCTGGTCAATATCAGTTCCCAAGAATATATTTGTTTACATATGGATATATAGGTGGAACCAAACCAGTTCAAAAAACATAAGACAATAAACCTGGCAGCCTGTGGATGGATCATGCTGTCTGGTTTCAGGATTTTCCAAACCATGTTGTTCTTGTTCACTTCCTAATTCCTATCAATCAGTCCCCATGCTTTTATCCATGTGCATATCCAAACCCATGATATAATCTTGTTGCATTTTTTATATAACGTTTCAAAGTCAGATAAATAAATTTGCAACATGTCTTCCATTAAAGTACAGAATTGATATTCGACCACCATGACCTGCCCAGATCATGCCCCACACAAGCAGTCAAGCACAAGAAATAACTAGCGGTAAGCTTTCCACAATAACACCAGAAATATACCTCTAAACAAGATGAATCCTGCGACAGTAGCACATCCAATTGCCTCCGCCTGATGCTCGCTCACAAGAACCAGTGCATCCGAAATAGTACCTATAATGAAAATAAAACCAAGTACTGATTGCGGAACCATCTTAGTGCGAGAAATGCACCCTGGGAGGGAAGAAAACACGGCTCTCACCTTTAGCACTCTCTACAAACGCATCCTCGTAAGCTTTGTACTGTGACCACAGCCCTGGTGTATAACTCTACATATGCAAGCAGCAGGCAGAAAGAGGGTGAACATAAAATAATAAAAAAATGGATCTTTAGGGGCAAATGCAAATTCCATCTCCGTTAATCCAACAAAATGTCTAAGCGAGAAGAATGAAGTTTCACAAGCATCTTGTACAAAGCGAATAGCAGTAAAATCTAGGAATCGTTTCGGGAAGAGAAAGCATGCACGATGCACCAATGCATACGTCCTCTCCCCCAAAAATGAAATAGGAACATCTTAGTAAATTTTGACATGGAATCACAAACACAGAAAAGCACTACCTCGAGCAAACTTGTAATGTTAAAGACAGGTTCCATTCAGTCAAATACGTGATCCAACACAGCCTAATATCACATCTGAGATAAAGAAGAGCGACCAGGAACACGAGTCCACCCAAGAATTGTAAAAAGATGGTAACTTTCTATGGGATTACGGCGGGCGGGATGGAGACCTGGAGCTTGCGGAGAGGCCACGGGGAGGCGGAGGCGGCTTCCTGGCCTTGCGCCGGCGTGCGGCCGGTATCCGGCGATGCCATCGGCTGGGCTGCCGGTGTTTCTACGGCGACCGATGGGTTGGGGGAGCTCGCGGATCTCTCGGGCTCTCTCTCCTCTTCGTCTCCTGTCTGTGACCAGTTCGGGCGTGGCGTTCTCTCTCTCCCCTTCCTTGGATCGTGCTATTTTAGGCCTGCTCCAGCATAGCCCAAAAAGAGGTTAAGATGTAGAGTTGAAGAAGCCCGTGAACAAATACCTTTTGGGCCTCACTGAGCATGAAATGTCTCTTTCCTTGTTGGATAGCACCAGTTGTTCTGTTCATTTTCTCTTTTCTTTTCCAAAAAAAAGAAAGTTTGTTCAAATGAATAAGCTATATTCATTTAAACCTAAGTTATACATGGAAGTACCAAGTACCAAAAAAATATAATAAATTGACAAGAGTCATCTAGATACTAACACTATCATAGAGTTTGATTGCCCCAAGGAAAAAAGGGCTTAGGAGATAATTTCTCTTCATTGGCCCTAGAGACAGAAGGAAGAGGGACACCACATGTTAATTATCCTTCACTCCAGTGGTACTGATAAAATAAACCAGATGTTGACCGAACAATTATTTTTTTTGGAACGGCAATTATCATAGCATTGTTGATGTCAAACTAAGAGAGCTGGTTAGTGTACGAATTTCTGGTAAATAAGCAAGGTTGTGGGATTGATACTGGAAGAAAGAAGTTGAAATGCCATAAAAATGGAGTGCAAGGACATAACTAATTTTGTGCCTTTTGAATGGAAGGAATTTCATTTATCATGAATAATCATTCGAGCGCACCACTGCCTTTTCCTTTGGAGGATGTTGCAAAATATCGCAGTTTACAATTGATCAAATCAACGTCGCACCAATGTTGTACAGTTCGTCATGGATACGCCAAAGAGAAGAATTCGTCCAAACTATTCCTGTCATTTCATCGTTCCTATTCCATCATCTGTCCTCTTCTTTGGCTTGGTCACGACGTCACGTTACATTGCATGACCTATCCCGTGTGGCCCATCTATACAAAAAATCAAAAAAAAAAAATCAAACTTCAGAGTCTCCGTAGAACTCAGCGTTGGCTAAGAAACACCACAGTACAAACAAAACGCATCCCATGGTTATCAAGAAAACCAGTTGATGTGCAGAAACAAGAAGCCACCAATTATCCTGAAGCGCCCACAAGTTTTAATGCCCGAGTTGCGTGCATCACCGTCTCTTCCTCGCTCGCCTCTCCTGGTCTTAGATAAACTAGCTAGTTAATTTTAATTTTTTGGTTCTAGATTCTTCTTCTTGCTTGCCTCCTCTTGTTATGTGCTCTGGTTTGCTGCCCTGACCTCAGAAACGTCTTCTCTGGTGGGTGATTACACAGAGGATAGGGGTTGTTCTTAGAGAAGCTCCGTCTCTCTTGGCTGGTAATTTTATATCCATATTTCAATTATTATTTGATTCGATGTTTTTGTACCTTCTGTCTGAAGTTGCAACGAATCATTAGTTTCTGCAGCTATCTGCAGAGAGGATAAGATGGCTCTTCTTTCTATTGCAACGAATCATTTCTGATGCCTGATTCATACGTTGCAGTCTCTAGTAGTTTTGATGGAGGAACCTCCATCTAGGTCCAAATTATGAAATTATATTGGTTTCTTTCAGCCACGAGAACATCCGCGCTGATTTTCACCAAGCTATGATTCGGTGAAATTTTGCATCTTTGCATAACTTTACGTCATGGTGCAAAATTATGTTCTTCTGTGTAGTTGTTGATCAAGGAGAAGAAGAGGAGATAGGAATTATACAAGGAGAAGACATGGAGGAGGAATCTAGTGCAACGTCTATATACTATTGCCACATGTGCTCGCTAATTGTAAGGCCAGAGCTGGGCATCGCGGAGGTGAAGTGCCCGCGCTGCCAGTCCGGCTTCGTGGAAGAGATGGCCGACGGCCGGCAGAGCAGCAACGCCATGGGAGACCGCACTGGCACAGAGGGAAGCGCCGATGCCGATGCCGCGGAGGCGACGTCGGAGGGCGCAGTTTCTCTGTGGGCTCATATGCACATGGACCTCCTCGACGGCTCGTCGCGCCGCTACGGCCTCGACGACGGCAGCGGCGGCGGCGACCTCGTGGCCTTCAGGCGAAGACAGCACCGCCACCTCGCCTTCTTGCAGCTGCTCAACGCGCTCCGGGAAGGTGACGCCGACGGCAATGTGCCCGACTCGGGGCTCGAGCGCCTTGTGCTGGTTAGCCCCACTGACGCGCACGCCATGGGCTCCGGCCTGACGCTCGGAGAGTTGTTCCTCGGCCCGGGGCTGGACCTGCTACTGGAGTACCTGGCCGAGACAGACCCGACCCGGCAGGGCACGCCACCGGCCAAGAAGGAGGCCGTGGCCGCCATGCGGACGGTCCAGATACGCGAGGCCGCTACCTGCCCGGTTTGCCTGGACGAATTCGCGGCCGGTGACGAGGCGAGGGAGATGCCGTGCAAGCACAGGTTCCACGACAAGTGCATCGTGCCGTGGCTGGAGATGCACAGCTCCTGCCCCGTGTGCAGATATCAGCTGCCCACAGACGAGTCAGCGGAACCAACCGGCAATGGCGATGGCGATGACGACGAGGGGCGTGGCCACGAGTTCAGTGGCAATGCACGCGGCGGCAGCGGCGATGGCGACGGAGGAAGCAATGGCAGGAGGCGTTGGCTTGCATGGCCTTTTGGCGGGTTGTTCTCGCACAGATCGAACGGGAGCTCGTCGTCGTCGTGATGGCAATGAGGCTCCTGCCATTGCTTCCTCCGTCGTCTAGTTCCTAACGTGCGTACATAGCTGTCTCTTTTGGGATTGGTTGGGCATTTCAGCTATTTTAAAGATGCATTTGTTTTGGCTGAATTTTATTATTTTTTTTCTCTTTTTGGCTCCAGGTTAATGATGAATCTTTCTTTTGTTTTTGTGAACAACTTGTGATGCATTTCAGCGAGTGCACCGATAAAAGCAAGACCTGTGATATGTGCTCGAGTTTTCTTTCCTAGTGATTTCTACAATCCTGTCAGGTATTGAGATGAGATGATCATGTCAGATGGTTTTTGTGTTGTATACGTGGATAACATTTTAATTCCAGATTTTATTATTATAAGGCAAAGATTATAAATAACTAGTGATGTATAAAACGATATTAACAGCAGGCTACCCATTGCACTTTTAAACATACTCAAAATCATGATTATAATAGAATATACTGATCGTACGCATAACTTACAGTATATGTCGATGAAGAACAGGAAACAGTACAGACTCGTAGACATCGCAGTGCAACAAGCGGTCGCGCAGATGCGCTGCTCAGAAACCTTATTGTCACCCCGTGCAGGTGAACTCTGTGACAATGGTTCGGAGATACTGCTCACCCTTCTTCCCGGTGCACGCCGAGGAGAAGGGACAAACTCACCTCGTGCAGGTGAACTCTGTGACAATGGTTTGGAGATACTGCTCACCCTTCTTCCCGGTGCACGCCGAGGAGAAGGGACGGTTTGGTTCAAAACAACACAACCCTCCAGCACAAGAGGACAGAGAGGAAGAAGAAGAATTCTTGGAATCAAAAAGATCTCTTTTGGTCTAGACCTCTTGAAAACCTTTTAAGGGTTGAGTCAATTACTCTCTAGTAACTGTTCAATAAAGCACACATTAGAACACTGGTAACTGCTACTTAAAAACCAATTAATGGTAATTTAAACAGAATTTATCATATCTTAATTACACGTTGGTCTTTAGCTTTGATCACGTTCTCTAAGGGAGGTCCAAGAGGATCTCCCGAAGAGGTCCAATGGGACCACAGTGTTCTGACCACACTCTCTTGGAGTGATCCAAGCGAGGTCCAAGAGGATCTTCTGGAGGTCCAAGAGAAATCTCCATGGGAGGTCCAAGAGGATGTCCTGGAGGTCTACGAGAAATCTCCATGGGAGGTCCAAGAGTACGTCCTGGAGGTCCAAGAGAAATCTCCAAGGGATGTCTAAAAGGACATCTTGGAGGTCTACGAGAAATCTTCATAGGAGGTCCAAGAGGACATCCTGGAGGTCCAAGAGAATTCTCCAAGGGAGGTCTACAAGAAATCTTCATGGGAGGTCCAAGAGAAAACTCTCACTGGTCATATGTGACACTTGAATTGAGAGAGAGAGAGAGAGAAATGCACGGTTAGCAAAAGAAAGGTGGACTTGGTTCACGACACGTTCACAATTGCGCGTCGCAAGTCACGCGATTGCCACGCGAATAAACGCACGCGCGTGAGTACGTGCGTGTGACTTTAGCTATAGTCCTCCTCATGTCACCCCATTACATGTATCACATGTATAAAGGGGTGGCAAGGACTCCACCTTATAAATTGCTCTCCCACTACTTGGCTAGGCAGTATGAGACTAAACTATGCATGCTTTGGAATTTAGGAATGAATGAGCTTTTACAAATAATGGCCCAATTCTAACAATCCCTCACCAATTCCAAGGCAAGTAGCAAAGAGTAAGATAAAGACTTTTGTGCTGAAGAGTTGTTAATATATCGGTCTTTCAGTGTAAGTCCCGTACGGGTTGAACTTGCACCTAGAATAACAAGATTCATCTTCTCACAACTGATGAATGGACTATGCCTTGAATTCACAGTCTTTCGTGATTAGATTTTACTTGAAATCTCAACTGATACTAGGCTGTTAAAGAACCAAGCCTAACCAGAGCTTTATATGGTCATGCTCCCCTATCTGCTCATGTGCTTTCAAGAGAATGTCCCTATTCTCGTGAACTGCGACCTCAATTAAGCTCAAGTAGGTGTATTCATTCTAGGTATCTTGTAGGCTAATACCTTTTCCCTTATTGGACACTAGAATACATTAAGACTTTAAGCCATCCTCTTCCATACAGTTGAAAGTACTTTGTCTATCATGACACAGGTACATATTTTATTAAAATGTACCATCTTGTTAAAACATCAACTTGTTTTTCCCATTGCCTAAGTCACGGGATCTCCAATAAAAAATGTATGGGTTACTGTTGAGTTGTAACTCCAATGGACCTCATTTCTATGTCCATAGACGCAACGGAAATTGCCTTCCGTGTTAGCCTCTTTGTGAAAGGGTCTGCAAGATTTTTCTCAGTTCGTATATAATTCATAGTAATCACTCCGGAGTTCCTCAATTTTTTGACAGATTTAAGCCTACGCTTCACATGTCTAGAGGACTTCACGTTATCCTTAGTACTTGTAACCTTAATCAACACTGTTTGATTATCACAGTACATTAGGATTGCCGATATTGGTTTCTCAACCAGTGGTAAGTCCAACAGAAGCTCTCTAAGCCATTTAGCCTCAATAGTAGCTGTGTCTAGTGCTACAAGTTCTGCTTCCATGGTTGACCTCGTCAATATGGTCTGTTTACATGACCTCCATGAACTGCAGCACCTGCAAGGGTAAACACATACCCACTTGTAGCTTTCATCTCATCTGCATCGGAGATCCAGTTTGAATCACTATATCCTTCTAATACAGATGGATACCCAGTATAGTGAATTCCATATGAGGTTGTGCCTCTCAAGTAGCGCAACACTCTCTCAAGTGCCTCCTAGTGATCATCTCCTGGGTTAGAATTAAACCGACTTAATTTGCTCACAGCAAATGATATGTCAGATCTTGTGGCACTAGATAGATACATAAGGGACCCAATAATTTGTGAATATCTCAATTGATCTTTGCCTAATCCCTTATTCTTTCGAAGCTTAACACTAGCATCATAAGGAGTTAGGAAAATCTTGCAGTTCTTAAAACCGAACCGGCTCAAGATTTTCTCAGCATAATGGGATTGGTTTAAAGTGATCCCATTCTCATTTCTGATCAATTTAATATTCAGAATAACATCTGCTTCTCCTAGATCTTTCATATCAAAGCATCTAGATAAGAAAGATTTGACCTCGTCAATAAAAGCAGTGTTTGTCCCGAATATAAGTATGTCATCGACATACAAACACAAATACTCCTTGACCCCCACCATAACGATAATACACACACTTATCTGCCTCATTTACAGAAAACTAGCAGATGTTAAAGTTTTATCAAATTTCTCGTGCCATTGTTTAGGCGGTTGCTTTATACCATACAAGGATTTGATTAATTTGCATATCTTACTTTCCTGTCCAGAAATCACAAAACCATCTGATTGCTCCATATAGATTTCTTCCTCTAACTCTCTATTAAGAAAAGCTGTCTTCACATCCATTTGATGAATGTGTAGACTATGGGAAGAAGATAATGCAATAAGCACACGATGGTGGTCAATCTAGCAGCATGAGAGTAAGTATCAAAATAATCCTTACCTTCTTTCTGGGTATAACCCTTGGCCACAAGTCTTGCCTTGTACTTATCAATAGTATCGCCAGGCCTCATTTTCTTTTTAAAGATCCACTTGTATCCAACAGGTTTACACCCGATAGGACGTTCAATGATCTCCCAAGTACCATTAGCCATGATGGAATCCATCTCGCTATGGACTGCCTCTTTCCAATACTCAGCATCAGGTAATGCATAAGCCTCTAAAAGAGTGTTTGGCACATCATCCATGAGATATACAATAAAGTCCTCGCCAAATGTTTTCTCAATCCTTTGTCGCTTGCTCCTGTGAGGAGCCTCTTGGACTAAATTGTTATCTTCTTCAAGATTATCAATCATTAATTTAGATATGGTGGTAGGTTCAGGACTATTATTCATAGTTTGATTATCCTCAGTTCGAGAAGTACTTCCTGCAGTTCTTATAGGATAAATATTCTAAAAAAATGAAGCATCTCTGGACTCCATTATTGTGTTAACAATAATCTCAGGAGTTTCTGATTTTACTATTAAGAATCTATAGGTCGTGCTATTATGAGCATATCCCAGTAAGACAAAATCGACTGTTTTAGGTCTAAACTTTCTCTTTTTCTGCAATGGTATATTGACTTTTGCCAAACACCCCCCAAGTTCGCAAAAAATTTGTTGGACCGAAAAGGCGACTAGAGGGGGGGGTGAATAGGAGCTCAAAATCTTTTTCGAATAAGATTGGATCCAATAATAATTTCACTCCAATAGCTATGAGAGCTATGAAGATCAATATATAAGTATAGCGGAAGCCTTGTATTGAATCCTAAACAAACCCCCAAAGCACGTGAGCAAAGAACCAAAAGTTGTCTTTGAAATTTGTGAATCGGTACTACCACTGTTGTAAGTGCGGTACTACCTCATCGCGGTACTACCCGCAGCAAAATAAAGGTACTACCTTTTATCCTGACGATGAACAGAACAACCTGAAAACGAAATCGAAAATCATCGTAACTTTTAAACCGTAAGGCCAAACTCCACCAAATTTGGAACACACCTTCCTAAGGATATTAGGAACCTATTCCAATCAAGGATCGCAGAGATCCAAGCCAAAGTTCCTATCTTTTTCAGATTGAACGAAGGTGGTTCAAAAACGAGTCAAAAACGAAACTATGATCTATAGACTTGCTCGTGGGTGATTGATGATCAAGATGATCCTAGATGGGTTCCCACATGTCCCAGCAAGTTAGATCACAAAGAAGAAACCAACCAAAAACTCGCAGATCAAGGAAAGACTCAAAATCATCAAATAGAGAGAAAGAAAGCAAATGAACTCCTCTTTGAGAGAACTTTCTTTGGATTGATTTGATATGGTATTGGTTTACAGCCACTCCATCAATGGAGGACAAAGACTCAATACATGAGCACGAAATCAAATCCCACTCTCTAGAACCCTAACCTCCAACTATCAACTCCCTAAGCACAAAAGCAAAACTAGGGTTTACAATGCAATAAAAGGGTTGAGGTGGCTGTCCAGCACACCCCTATTTATAGTGGAGGCTTAGACCTTCTAGAAGAGTAACCCTAATGGGCTCCCGTTAAGGCCCAAAACAAACGGGTCACACACGCACGTATTTTAAAGCGTCGTCTTCAATTCTCTTGACCTAATCCACTTCTTGACGCACCGACTTGCGCCATGGTTGGCATTAGGTCACCAAGGCGATTTGGTGAAATTACCAAAATACCTCTTCTCGATCTTTTTCAAGACCGAGTCCCATCTTCGTGAAGCACCTCCCATGCTTCGCCACGTAGGTTGATCCAATGGCTCTCTTCATGTCGGCAAGTCTCTCCCATCCGCTCCCACCGAAACCACCATGGCACTTGCACCGACCGCGCCGCTTGATCGAACTCCGTCGACCGAATCGCCTGTTCGGTCACCTTTGTCCTCTTGCGCCATGCTTGACTCTATTGACCTCACCCGCATCCCGATCGTTCGACCTCGGCTCTCCAACCTTAGTCCCGATCATCCTCATGGCTGACCGTCATTGACCTCCAAGCAACTCGCACATCAATAGACAAAGAAATCGAATCCGGAACAAGTTCTTCACAACTTGACCCACGTTTGTCAAAACATGCATCATGCAACACATATGCCATGACACCCATGAACTTGACCTAACCCAAAAGCAATTCTCTAATTGAAAAGACAATCAAGATAAAATCGGTACTACCGCGTGTTAAGGCTCTAAGATTATCAAGAAAGCGGTCGCATCGCTCCAACAACGGGGTACTACTGCTACCAAGGAAATCCAAAACTTCCCAAAATACACTTGTTCTCGGAAAACCATACCGCCACACGCGTCGTTAAAATCATGCGGTACTATCAAGCAAGCATAGCGCAGTACTACCGCTCCTCGAGAAATCCAAAACACAAATTACACTCGCTCGAAAAACCATACCGCTTTGCTTGCGGTAATACCGCCCAGCGGTACTACCGCCAAACACAAGCCGGTACTACCGATGATCCTGACACTTGCTGAAAACAAAATTTCAACAAAACCGAAAACGATCGTTTCGACAAACCCAAAGAGCTATTGCCAATTGTATCATCGCATTAAGATCGTGAGCATATCCCCATGATATCCACAATCTCTCCCTTGATGAACACATTGGCAATTTCCCACAAATGCGAATTTTGAGGTTTGAAAAAGTAAAAACTCGGCGTTTTCGCTCAAAGGCACAACTTGGTCCAAATGCAAGAACAAGCAGAGGGAATGACCAAGTTGGCCCCAGAATAGAAACAGCAAGTGAGATACGGCAAAAGAAAGCAAGAAAGCTTCATTTTCCAGAAACGAGTCAAAATCTCACTTAAGGTCCATATGAAAGAACAATTGTTCGATATGACCTTTGATCATGGTGAGGATCCAAGAATTGCACTTCAAGTTCAGAAAAAGGCAATAAGATCACAAGAAAGCAAATAAGAAACTCCCCCTCACTATGATCCTCAGAATTTCAAATTTTCTCCAAGTAGCTCCCCCTTTTTCAAAACACCTTCTCCCCAAACAACTTCTCCCCTTTTTAACATTTTTACAATATCTTCTCCCCCTTTGACAATGGAGTCATCAATGAATCACGCCTTCCTCTCGTCCAGAGATAACAAATGCAGAAAGAGAAAAAAAACATAAGATGGAGCATGCATGAAATGCAATGGAGTGGCTTCAATTTTTTTGTATTTTTCAATTGTTGAGTACAAGAAGCTTTGGAGATTACCCAAAAGAACAAGCTAGCATTTCTAAAGTTGCACAAACAACATATCAAGCCTAATAAATTGCTAGCAAGATCATGATAAAACATATATAACAAAGCTAAGCAAGAAGGCTCAATATAAAGCAATGAATTTTAGCATTTTAAGCAAAGCTTCAAATCTAGCAAGTTCATCAACAGGATCCTAAAATGATATCGCCATGTCAAAATGTCAATGTGAGATCAAAAGCTAACAAATGACCACATTAAGAGACAAATAGGTCTGAAATGAATCGTTTTGCTCAATTTTCTCAAACGCCCATTTTTCAACTGTTTTTCATTTGCAATGAATATTGAAGTTGACTAATGGTCTAACTTAGTGACAAGATCACGGACTAGGAGCCATCCACAAACTCATCCTAAGCTTCACCAAAAGTTGATTAAAAGTATATCTTAGTGAAGAAGATCCCGGACTAGGAGCCATCCACAAACTCTTCCTAAGCTTCTACCAGTATGCACAAATCTTGAGGTTCATGTCGGTTGCCAGACAAGCGGTCCCCATGAGATCGTCTAGATCATCAAACTATCTCCAAGTTCATGTCTTTGACATGCGGTCTAAATAAGAATAGTTTGGCACCATTTAAGCATAAGACAATCTTGAAGTTGATTTTTCATTTTCCACAAGAGCGATTTAGATTCTCAAGAACACAAAAGCTCAAGTAATGATCAAAGCTAGATTCAAGAGCTAACAAAGCAATTTTGACAGGCCAATGTCATAAAAGGAGCACTAATTAAGAATCGCTAAACAATTCACAAATTGCTAGTTTCTTAGTTCAAGTTGTTTTTCAAGTTCTAGCTCATACAAAGAAAGACTTAGCTACACATGTGAAAGCATGATAATTCTAGCAAGTCAAAGAACTAGACATGGCATTGAGCAAGAATTGAAACACTAAAGCTCCAAAGGGTAATAAGCAAAGCTTCATCAATTTTAAAAGATAAGCAGAAAAGCTTATATTACAATGCATCTTTTTGGATTTTTCATATGAATGCAATATGATACAATGAGATGCAAGAAAAGCTCGAAAAGCCTAAAAGATCAAAAAGATCAACAAGTTCAAAAAGAAAATCAAGAAAAGATCAAATGAACAAGGAAAGATCAGAAAAGATCCAACTCCCCTCAAACCAACCCATAGGGATAAATTACCCTAACTCACTCCTCAAGGTGGCAAACCTTGTTGGGTCTAAAGGCTTGGTGAGGATATCGCTAATCGAGCCTCGGACTCCACAAAATGCAAAGACAATATCACCCTTCTCAACGTGGTCTCTAAGGAAGTGATAGCGAATGTCTATGTGTTTGGTCCTAGAATGTTGCAATCGGTTTTTAGCAATGTTAATAGCGAAGTGTTGTCACGTAAGAGAGGAACACTAGCAAAAGTTAACCCAAAATCCTTAAGAGTGGAGACCATCCACAAAATCGACTACAAAGAACTAGCAAAGAGCTACAAATTCAAACTTCAAGATGGATTGTGCAATGTAAGACCGCTTCCTAGAAGACCAAGAGACAAGAGAAGTGCCTAAGAAATGACATGTGCCGATATGCTCTTCCTATCTAGCCTCTGACCATAAAATCGAATCAAAACCCCGAAAGGACAAATAAGAAGAACAAGAATACCAAATGCCATATCAAGGGTAGAGTGTAAATACCGAAAATGCGCTTAACGGCTTGGCGATGTGAAGTCCTCGGTGACGCTCAAACCTCAAGCAGAGGCCGCAAAGTGGATGTCCGGTCTTGAGGCCGTCAGTATGAAGGAGCCAATCATCTTTGCGGTACTCGCGTTGATCCACGACTTCTCCTTCCTCATCTGGATCCAAAGCAGTCGAAGTCGCCATGGGAGTGGCGATCGGCTTGCAGTCACCCATATCAAAACGCTTGAGCAAATCCTTAGTGTACTTCGTTTGATGGATGAAGATCCCTTCCTTGCATTGCTTGATTTGTAGCCCCAAAAAGTAATTTAGTTCTCCCATTATGCTCTCTCAAATTCCCTGGACATGGTCTCAGAAAAACTAGAAACAAGAGCATTAGAGGAACCACCAAAGATAATATCATCAACATATATCTGAACAAGCAGGAAGTCATTGCCATGCCTAAGAATGAAAAGATTCTTATCAACTTTTCCCATTTCAAAATCATTCTTAAGCAAGAAGGTCTTAAGTCTATCATACCAGGCTCTAGGGGCTTGCTTAAGACCATACAAGGCTTTGGATAACTTGTAAACACGATCGTGGTGCTTGGGATCCTCAAAGCCGGGGTTGCCTAACATACACTTCCTCCTCTATAAAACCATTCAGAAAGGCACTCTTAACATCCATTTGATGCAACCTAAAACCTTTAGATGCACAAATGCAAGCAAGATCTTAATGGCTTCTAATCTAGCAACAGAGCGAAGGTCTCATCAAAATCTAACCCTCAACCTCGCTAAAACCCCGAGCTACCAATCTAGCCTTGTTTCTAACCACGTAACCATCCTCATTTTGTTTATTTTAAACACCCAACGGGTGCCAATAACATTATGACCACTAGGAAGATCTACAAGGTTCCAAACTTTATTTCTTTCAAAATTCTCTAACTCCTCATGCATGGCATTGACCCAACTAGCATCAGATAAAGCATGTGATATATCTTTGGGTTCAAAAGAAGCTACAAATGCAAAGTGAGAGAAAAGACTTGATCATGATACCGGAGCGAGTGACTCGCTCATGAAGATTACCAATCATCTGATCCGGAGGGTGTTGCTTCTGAATGTGCAAAGGAGCGCCTTGGGGAGATAGCATCTCCTCAACCTCCGCAGGTTCTGCTGATGAAGAAGTCGCAGCAGGAGCCTCAATTGGAGGTGAAGCAGAAAGGTGCGAGTTACGGAGCTTGGGCGACTTGCACAGAACATCGACAACGGTGAAGGAGCAAAATCAAGTTCATCCTCATCTTCTTCAACAAAAATGCTCTCTGTCACTGTAAGTCACCAAACATCGGATCTAGCCTGGGGCTAGTCTCATCAAAAGTGACATTGCATGTCTCCTGAACAATGTTAGTTTCAACATTAAAAACCCGAAAACCCCTCGAATGAGCAGGATAACCCAGAAATAAACCATCACAAGTCCTTGATTCAAATTTATCTAGGTTCCCTGTTTTGAGAATAAAACACTTCGATCAAAAGACTCGAAAGTGAGAGACAGAGGGTTTTTTTTGCCAAAACGAAGCTCATATGAAGTCTTGCCCAAAGACGGTCTCAAAAAGACATGGTTTGAAATATGGCAAGCTGTAGCAATAGCTTCGGCCCAAAACCTCCTCGGTGTGCTATACTCATCCAGCATCGTTCTAGCCATCTCAACTAGAGTCCTGTTCTTCCTTTTCACAACGCCATTTTGTTGAGGGACGTGTGGAGAAGAAAACTGATGCTCAATACCGCGCTCAGCACAAAAAGAGGCGAAAGAAGCATTTTTGAACTCCGTGCCATTGTCACTGCGGATCGCTCTCAAGGCACCAGGAAGTTCAGAAGCCAAACGAAGAACAAGGTCATGAAAATGATCAAAAGCCTCATCCTTCGAAGCAAGAAAGAACACCCAAGAGTATCTCGAAAAATCATCGACTATGACAAGAATATACCAATTGCCACCGACTGACCGAACCCTAGCAGGACCAACAGTATCCATATGAAGCAACTGTCCTAGTTCGTCACCATGACCATAGTCAATGACGGGTGAGGCGGCAACTTGCTTGCCATGCCTACAGATGACATACAAAGATCCTTGAGCGACTTTGAGTTTAGGCAAACCTCTCATGAGATCAAGGCCGCTAACTCGTGTCGATGATCAAAACCAATGTGTCCCAACCATCGTGCCAAAGCCAAATATCGAAGAAGAAGCAATTAAGCACTTAAGGGATCCAAAGAAGAGACTCGGAAAAATCGGCCCAAAAATTCTACCAACTCTAGAAATCTCAAAGACGAGCTCACCAAAAGAATCAAGCACACGACGGGCATTCTTCTTAAAACGAGTCTCATAGCCATCATCGAGAAGTCGTGGAGACGTAAAGGAGATTGTACCTTAGCTTAGACACAAGAGCGACGCCTTGAGAATGAACTTGTCGCTCACCCTAATCATTCCAGTTCCTTCAATGCGCCTTGTGTATCATCTCCAAAGGTGATAAAGTCATCACCGCTGATCGTGTGAAGGAGGTGAACCATCTTGAGTCTCCGGTCATGTGGCGTGAACACCAAGTCGATTTAACCATGTGTTCTTCCCCTTCGCGCCAATCCACGAAAATCAAGGAACAAAAGAGCGATGTGTCTCAACATCAAGTTAGTTAGACGCGACTTGGGAACCCAAGATCGAGACACTGCTCTGATGAGTAGTATGCAAAGCAGATGTGCTATCCTTGACTTTATTAGCAGTTCTATTATGAGCAATGGTAACCAGAACATGAGATGCATCTTGTCTAGGAACATGGTGATGAGCATGTGCAACAAATCCTAGAGTGGGGTTCTTCTTATGTATGTGACCATGTCTCATAAAAGCTCTAGGTTGATTAGATGACATTCTAGCAATATTTTTCTTAGCGTTCTTCAACCTACGCCAACAGAACTCAACCAAATGTCCACTCTTCTTGCAATAGGTGCAATGGTATTTTGTACCACTGGGAGAAGCACCTTTTGCCTCAAAAGAAGGTTGGACAAACCCTGCAGATTTAAAGACAGTTTTTGCATGTTGGGTTTTGAATTCAACTAAGCCATTTTCCAAGACCTGAATGACATTAGACTTGGACATGTCCTGGGCAGAGTTGTATCCTAAACCTTGCTTCTTAAAAGGAGTTTTAGATTTATCTAGAATCATGTTCAACTGTTTTTCACCATTAGAGAATCTTTCTAAAGTATCCTTGAGATATGCATTCTCTTTTCCAATATTAGCACATGATTCACAAGTCTTGCCCTTAATGGCTCTAGCATGTTTCTCCTTAAGATGAGCAACTTCAAGCTTATAGGCAAGACAAGAAGCACAAGATGTAGAATCAATTGTATTCTTAAGCTTGGCAAATTTAGCTCTAATCGCTTCTAGAATATCCTTAACTTCATGTTCACGTTCTAAGCGTAAAGAAAGCTAGATTTCACATTGCCGAGGCATCCAAATTGCTAGACTCTAAGCATTTTTCACATGGAGCAGATTTAACATCAATTAGCTCGGTTCTAGCATTTTCAAGTTGATGCAAAGCAATATCATGAGCAGATTGTAGCTTAGACAGTTCGAGTGCAAAGCATGGCAGATGAACATTCATCAACATCTAGACTCTTAGCATTCAAAATCTCTAATGTCAAATTCTCGACTTGTGACACTAGATCCTTGTTCCTAGCCATGGTGAACTCTAAAGCATTATCTTGACTAAGCAATTGCTCATACATGTTATCGCATCTAGTAGAAAGGGCATCATAGGATGGAAGTACCTCATCGCTGTCATCGGCGTCGTCGAGTCGGCCATGAAGCACATGGGTGAAGTCCTTGGCCTTCCCTTTCTTGTCTTGAGGATCTCCTCCTCCTTGTCCTCCTCGCTCCCGAGTCCACATCGCTCATGGATTGATCTCCAAAAGCGGCAAGGACCCGATGAGCGAGCTTCATGAGCTTGGCAAAGATCATACTTGGACTTGCCCCTTTAGGCTTCTTCCAGCAAAGCTTCTCAATCTTGTGGTTGCCCTTACCTTTCGGCTTGGGGCGATTGGTCGGATGTGATATAGCTCTCACACTCATAGCATGTCACAGGCCACCTCTCTTCGCTTTCGACATTGTTATATGCCCGTGTGACTTTCTTGGCTAAAAGAGCTAAATCACCTCAGAAGACTCTCAAACTCTTCTTATTGAATAGCAGATAAACACGCAAGAGAAAAACCGTAAGAAGACTCAAGAACCATCAGAGTCCTTTGAGAGGATCACCACCAAAGCCATGTTATCCTTCTTAGGATTACCGCCTCTCTTGATCTCATGAGTTTTAGCTTGCTATAAAGCAGCTCCAAAGTGAGATTAGAGAGATCGACGTTCTCCTCTATGGCGCTTGCCTTCATCTCCCACTCCTTGGTGTTGATTGCACTCAAGAGGTGGGTGGCATTCTCGATTGAGAGTACTCAATGTCAACAAATTTTCATCCGATTGATCACCTTGTTAAAACGAGTAAAGACGCCATCGATGCTCTCACCAGACGCATCTCAAATTTGTTGTACTCTCGCTTGTAGACATTCTCGACGACTTGCTTGATCCGGGACGATCCTCATGGTAAGTTTCGAGGGTGTGCCAAATCTCATGTGCGGTCGCAAGATTGCAAATCCTATCGTACTTTTGCCTACCAAGCCCAAAGATATAGAAGGTTCTTTGCCTTGTTGTTGTTAGCCAAGAGGGTCATTTCTTTGAAGCAGTAGCAACTTTCGCAAAACGATGAGGATCGAACAACCTCCCATATAGCTTGTCCTTCGCTCTCAAGAAAGACTCGCATGCAATTCTTCCAATAGGCATAGTCGAGCCCATCAAGACATGCACTTGGTCGAGTACTTATCCATCGCCAGTTCGGTGGACCTAAGATCAAGATTGAACTAACCTGCTCGATACCACTTGTTGGACCGAAAAGACGACTAGAGGGGGTGAATAGGAGCTCAAAATCTTTTTTCGAATAAGATTGGATCCAATAATAATTTCACTCCAATAGCTATGAGAGCTTTGAAGATCAATATACAAGTATAGCGGAAGCCTTGTATTGAATCCTAAACAAACCCCCAAAGCACGTGAGCAAAGAACCAAAAGTTGTGTTGAAATTTCAGAATCGGTATTACCATCTTGTAGTAAAGCGGTATTACCTCATCGCGGTACTACCGCAGGCAAAATAAAGGTACTACCTTTTATCCTGACGATGAACAGAACAACCTGAAAACGAAATCGAAAATCATCGTAACTTTTAAACCGTAAGGCCAAACTCCACCAAATTTGGAACACACCTTCCTAAGGATATTAGGAACCTATTCCAATCAAGGATCGCAGAGATCCAAGCCAAAGTTCCTATCTTTTTCAGATTGAACGAAGGTGGTTCAAAAACGAGTCAAAAATGAAACTATGATCTAGAGACTTGCTCATGGGTGATTGATGATCAAGATGATCCTAGATGGGTTCCCACATGTCCCAGCAAGTTAGATCACAGCAAGAAACCAACCAAAAACTCGCAGATCAAGGAAAAACTCAAAATCATCAAATAGAGAGAAAGAAAGCAAATGAACTCCTCTTTGAGAGAACTTTCTTTGGATTGATTTGATATGGTATTGGTTTACAGCCACTCCATCAATGGAGGACAAAGACTCAATACATGAGCACGAAATCAAATCCCACTCTCTAGAACCCTAACCTCCAACTATCAACTCCCTAAGCACAAAAGCAAAACTAGGGTTTACAATGCAATAAAAGGGTTGAGGTGGCTGTCCAGCACACCCCCTATTTATAGTGGAGGCTTAGACCTTCTAGAAGAGTAACCCTAATGGGCTCTCGTTAAGGCCCAAAACAAACGGGTCACACACGCACGCATTTTAAAGCGTCGTCTTCAATTCTCTTGACCTAATCCACTTCTTGACGCACCGACTTGCGCCGCGGGTTGGCATTCGGTCACCAAGGCGGTATTTGGTGAAATTACCAAAATACCCCTTCTCGATCTTTTTCGAAGACCGAGTCCCATCTTCGTGAAGCACCTCCCATGCTTCGCCACGTAGGTTGATCCAACTCTCTTCATGTCGGCAAGTCTCTCCCATCCGGCTCCCACCGAAACCACCATGGCACTTGCACCGACCCGCGCCGCTTGATCGAACTCCGTCGACCGAATCGCCTGTTCGGTCACCTTTTGTCCTCTTGCGCCATGCTTGACTCTATTGACCTCACCCGCATCCCGATCGTTCGACCTCGGCTCTCCAACCTTAGTCCCGATCATCCTCGCGTTGACCGTCATTGACCTCCAAGCAACTCGCACATCAATAGACAAAGAAATCGAATCCGAACAAGTTCTTCACAACTTGACCCACGTTAGTCAAAACATGCATCATGCAACACATATGCCATGACACCCATGAACTTGACCTAACCCAAAAGCAATTCTCCAATTGAAAAGATAATCAAGACAAAATCGGTATTACCTTGCAGTTAAGGCTTCTAAGATTATCAAGAAAGCGGTCGATCGCTTCCAACAACGGCGGTACTACCGCTACTAAGGAAATCCAAACTTCCCAAAATACACTTGTTCGAAAACCATATCACGACACGCGGTCGTTAAAATCATGCGGTACTACAAGAACTATAGCGCAGACTACCGCTCCTCGAGAAATCCAAAACACAAATTACACTCTTTCTCGAAAACCATACCGCTTTGTTTGCGGTAATACCGCCAATGGTACTACCGCTAAACACAAGCGGTACTACCGATGATCCCGACACTTGTCGAAAATGAATTTCAACAAAACCGAAAACGATCGCTTCGACAAACCCAAAGAGCTATTGCCAATTGTATCATCACATTAAGATCGCGAGCATATCCCCATGATATCCACAAAATTAACATTGGGTTTTCTCCCCTTCCATCCCTCATACGGAGTAATATCACAACTTTTAGTGATTACTCGCTTAGGACTTAAAGTTGTGTCAAAATAGCTTCCCCACCATAACTTAGGCATCTGAGGCACTCTCCAACATGGCATTCACCAAGTCTGTTGGTGTCCGATTTTTCCTCTCAGCCACCCCGTTTGATTGAGGTGAGTATGGTGGTGTAACTTCATGGACTATTCCATGTTCAGCACAGAATTGAGAGAATTCATGAGAGATATACTCTCCTCTACGATCAGACCTTAGTCTTTTAATTTTCTTTTCTAGTTGGTTCTCAACCTCGGCCTTATAAATTTTAAAGTAATTTAAAGCTTCATCTTTTGTTTTCAGTAGATATACATAACAATATCGTGATGCATTATCAATTAGAGTTAGAAAATATCTTTTACCTCCTTTGGTCAACAATCCATTCATCTCACATAAGTCAGAATGGACAAGATCTAAAGGTGCCAAGTTCTTTTCCTCCTGTAACACCTTAAAGGGTTTTCGAGGTTGTTTTGTTTGCACACAAGTTTGGCACTATGATCCTTTGACAATTTCACATTTTAGAATTAAATCTAATCTAGACATTCTAGCAATACTATCGAAACCAATATGACAAAAATGAGAATGCCATATATTGGCTTCACATTTATTCAAACCAGTTGCAACATTCAGATTATACTCTAAAGTACTCATGCGAAACAAGCCTCCGCTCTCATAGCCTTTACCAACAAAGTTACCAAACTTAGACAATACAATTTTATTTGACTCAAATACTAGCTTATACCCATCCTCAGATAGGAGGAACCACTAACAAGATTCTTGTTTATGGTTGGCGATGTCGACGCTCTTTAAGTGGACAATCTTCCCTGAAGTAAGCCTCAGATCCACCGTGCCAACACCAAGAACAAAAGCATGTGACCCTTTCCCCATTAGAACGGAGGAAGCCCTAGCTGCTTGATAAGAAGAAAACAAGGAAATATCAAAACATACGTGAACATTAGCTCTAGTATCAACCCACCAATCAGTGGATTGACATGCTGAAAATACAACAGGTGGATTACCATATCCACCTGTTGAGACCTCGCCTATGATCACTTTGACAGCCTTTTTTCTTTGGCTGTACACCATCCTTGCTCTTGCGAAAATGACAGTCTTTCGTCATATGACCGTTTTCCCACACACAAAGCAGGTGATGTTCCTCATATCCTTCTTCTCAGTTTTCTTCTTAAAGCTAGTTGTCTTTTTTGGTTTAAAGGCTTTGTTATTCTTGCCATATCTCTTCTCTGTGACATTTGCATTGATCAGATTGTTCTGACTGGAAGTGCTTGGTGCATCTTTTGCTCTTGCCTTTTCTTCCACATCAAGGGCAGCAATGAGATCCTCAATAGATATCTCTTCCCTCTTGTGCTTTAAGCTAGTGGCAAAACCCTGCCATGAAGCAGGAAGTTTGGCAACAATACCCGCAACCACAAACTTAGGAGGCAAAACACAACCCAGATGTGCAATCTCTCTGACCAGTAACTGTAGCTCATGAGCCTATGCAACTATCGACTTAGCATCGTCCATGTTGTAGTCGAAGAATTGCTCGCACATATAGAGCCACCAACCAGCCTCAACTTCGGCATATTTGTGCTCGAGTGCATCCCACAACTCTATGACGGACTTGAAGTCTATGTACACATCATAGAGCTGGTCGGATAGTATGGTCAGTATGCATCCAATGGTTGTGTTGTTATTTGTGTCAAAATGCCTGGCCTGTTCATCCATAATTGGATACTGTGTATGGATCACCCACCACAGCCTCGAAGACATGAGCCAAAACTTAACCCTTGTCTGCCATCTACAAAAGTTCTGACCAGAAAACCTCTCAGGTTTCATAACATCAGAAGCACCAGCCATTGCTAGATCACAAAAATATCAAAAATAAGGTTTCTAGATTGTTGTATATGTGGATAACATTTTAATTCCAGATTTTATTATTATGAGGCAAAGATCACAAATAACTAGTGATGCATAAAACGATATTAACAGCAGGCTACCCATTGCACTTTTAAACATACTCAAAATCATGATTATAATAGAATATACCGGTCGTACGCACAACTTACGGTATATGTCGATGAAGAACGAAGCAAAGGCAGACTCGATGCGGTCACAGATTTGATGCAAGGTGAGACTTGTAGATGTCGCAAGCGGCAAAGAAGTGGTCGCTACAGATGCACCGCCGAAACCTTATTACCGCCCCGTGCAGGTAAACTCTACGACAATGGTTCAGAGATATCGCTCACCCTCCTTCCCGGTGCACGCCGAGGAGAAGGGACGGTTTGGTTCAAAACAGCACAACCCTCCAGCACACGAGGACAAAGAGGAAGAGGAAGAATTCTTGGAATAAAAAAGATCTCTTTTGGTCTGAACTTCTCGAAAACCTTTTAAGGGTTGAGTCAATTACTCTCTAGTAACTGCTCAATAAAGCACACATTAGAACACTGGTAACTACTAATTAAAAACCAATTAATGGTAATTTAAGCAGAATTTATCATATCTTGATTACACGTTGGTCTTCAGCTTTGACCACGTTCTACAAGGGAGGTCCAAGAGGATCTCCCGAAGAGGTCTCATGGGACTACAGTGTTCCGATCACACTCTTTTGGAGTGATCCAAGGGTGGTCCAAAAGATCTCAGGGAGGTTCAAGAGGACCTCCTGGAGGTCCAAGAGAAATCTCCATGGGAGGTCCAAGAGGACGTCTTGGAGGTCTACGAGAAATCTATTGGAAATATGTCCTAGAGGCAATCATAGAGATGGTTGTATTTCATTATGTTCATAATATTGGATAATGTGTTATCCTGTTCCTTGAATGAATCATTGGTTATGAAGATTAACAAGTATGTGACTTGTTGATGAAACTCTTAACTTATATGATGTCGTTCTAAATGTATCCCTGGTCGAATGTCAATGGTCGAAACACTATTGACTCTATTGACCAGCACATTGTATTGATTGATGACCATGTTTCGCCGGTCATAGGTATAGGGATATCGAATCAATAATGTGGACACATGTTAGAGAACATAGGGTTGGATTGACCCACCTTGAGACACTATTGAGATTGTTATGATTCTATGTGTTGTTAGTTGGTCTCAAGCAATGGTGATGTATAATCCTTAGACCTGAGATCAGTATGGTTTCCTACATGTGTAATAGCACTCTTAGGGGTTGCCAATTGCTACTCGTAACTGGGTAGTTATAAAGGTAGCTTTCGGGTTTGCTATGAAACATGCGGAGGAATGTGACTGGTCGGATATGGGATTTGCCCCTCCTAACATAACAGGAGAGATATCTCTGGGCCCCTCGTTGTGATCGGATAAAGAAAGTATATGGCCATGCCACTAGTGGTCGAAGTGTTCAACCACGTGAAGTTATCCGACACGTGATCGAGAAAGTATTGAACAGTCCATGGATGACACAACATCTCACCTGGAGTTCAACCAAACATTGTGAGGCAAAGGGAGTATACACGAGTAGGTTGCTTAGTTCGAACAGTTACGGACTAGTCGTATGGAGATACGAGCTGGTCGTAGACTGGTCAAACGTAATCACAGAGTGGTCGAAATCTGGTCGTAAGGAGTTACGAACTGGTCGTAACCAAATATGAACTGGTCGTATAGAGATAGGACCTAGTCGTAAGTGATGAGGACCTAATCGTAGATCATATTGCACTAAGGTTCGTCCGATATAATTCGTGTGTATTCGGGAATCGTTATGTCCTGCTAGGAACCGCTAACGACTCGTGATCGAAAAGGGTTTCCGAGTCACAACCGATTATGCATGAACCTAACGGGTCACACACTTAACGGGATGGAACAAACCAGTACGGATACAATTCGTCAAACGTGTTCGGATAGGATCCATCACGAGCACTATATAAGAAGATGCATGAGGCTGTTGGGAGGTATGGGTGAACGTAATAGACGAGACACACGAAAGTCGTGAGTTGAGTTGTTCCACCGAAACCCTAGCCGCCATCTCCCTGAGAGCTCTGCTGTGCGACTTGGTGCTAGCACACCTGTGCATGGTTGTTCATTCCCTGGACGTGTGGATACCGTAGAGGCGCCACTGCGGTTGCTGTTGCACTTGAGGACGATCCGCGATCTTCACAAGGAACTGCAGAGGTCGCTAGAGGAGACGATTGACCACGACCACCACACTGACGTGCTCGACGCTGGACGATCGACTACAACCACTACATCGATGCGCTCTTCGTTGGACCAGGCTGCTCTAACCCTTCTTCCGCTACTCTGCGCGTTTGGTGGTAACAATTTATGATCATCTACTTGCTTGGCGTCTTGGTTTGTGTGGTAGAAAATTTTGATTTGTTGCTATCGTAGCCTACCCGTGACCCAACAAAATCTCCATGGGAGATCCAAGAGGACGTCCTAGAGGTCCAGGAGAAATCTCCAAGGGAGGTCCAAAAGGACGCCTTAGAGGTCTACGAGAAATCTCCATGGGAGGTCCAATAGGACATCCTGGAGGTCAGGAGAATTCTCTAAGAGAGGTCCAAAAGGACGCCCTGGAGGTCTACAAGAAATCTCCATGGGAGGTCCAAAAACAACCCTCACTGGTAGTATGTGACACTTGAATTGAGAGAGAGAAATGCACGGTCAGCAAAAGAAAGGTGGACTTGGTTCACGATATGTTCACGGTCGCGCGTCGCAAGTCGCGTGATTGCCACGCGAATAAACGCGTGCACGTGCGTATGTGCGTGTGACTTTAGCTATAGTCCTCCTTATGTCACCCCATTACATGTATCACATGTATAAAGAGGTGGCAAGGCCTCCACCTTATAAATTGTTCTCCCACTACTTGGCTAGACAATATGGGACTAAATTATGCATGCTTTGAAATTTAGAAATGAATAGGCCTTTACAAATAATGGCCTAATTCTAACATTTTGTGCCATTCTGGTGTGCTGCTTCCTTTCCACGTCGTTAGGTAGTATGGTCCTGTCAGAACTCAGAGCACACTATCGTGTTCAGGAAGGAATATACACCTGCTTGCAAGTTTGTGTGCTCATAATCATATATGGTCCACACGGTTTGTGACTTGGCGAAATGTACGCCGGCGACATACTTAAGAACGGCATGGCTTGGATGGTTCGAAATGCTGATTGCTACTGTTTTGGTGAATGGCGATGTGTCTTTTTGGTTGGTTTGTTCTTGTATCTTCTTTGGATGATTTGTTCATGTATGTTTTGGAAGCTTCGTCAGCATAGGAGTAATTCGTCAGCATAGGAGTAATATGTCTCCATCAACCATAAATTGTTCTTATCTTTAGATTTCCTCGGTGAAACACTGAATACAGTTGCTGATTTTTTTTATGCAATCTTCTGTGGCTCCGTAGTCGCCTGATGAAAAAGTGATTGCTGTTCCGGCCAGCCCTGTTCATGTGGTGGGAAGGCGGTGAACTTCATGTGTTGGATCAAAGTCATAGATTTCAGTGCATATGTTATAACACCCCGACTCGCCACTTGGGTCCAGAATGCTACCACCACACATTATTTAATACAAATTTTGCGTAGCTAAATAACAACTAGACATAATACAACAAAAGTGAAATAACTAGGGAGAATGGGTTGCATTAGTAACTACATGTGACGTGGATGTCCTATTCTTCCTTCCCGAAGCATGCCATCTGCGACGTTCACCTAAAAACCAACGATAGGCAAGGGTGAGTCCAAAGACTCAGCAAGCACATAATAGAAACGATAAGCATTGCCACACCAACATAACATAATCATTTCATCATTTCCATCATTAACCCTCCATTAGTGCAATGCATCATTATTCTACATGCTCATTTGCTCACTTCATTGCCCATATATGCGAATGCACCATTATGCTCATGCTCATATGCATCTCACCAGCTGATACTGGTATCGCGGAGTGTTCACTCGTCGATGACACACTCTTCCCCCATCTTCGTTAGGATAGGGTCCTCACATTGTCGGACTTTATCTAGTCCCTACAAATGTATGACTTAATCTAGAGTACACCGGATTAGTCATGTATCTTTCTCACCGACCTCACCGGAATAGTTACATGACTTTCTCATCGACCTGCCTCATGCATTCTTGCCATGATGCAAATGCACATGTCCATTGTCATTAACATGATTCATCATCGTCATCATTAACAAGGTAGTCTCATTGCTCACCTTGTCCCATCATTATTGCCATCAACATGTAACCATTAGCATGTAAGCATCATCATGTAAACATTTCCATGTAAGCATCATCATATAAACATTACCGTGTAAGTATCATCATATAAACGTTACCATGTAAGCATCATTACCTAAACATTACCGTGTAAGCATCATTACCTAAACCTTACCGTGTAAGCATCATTACCTAAACATTACCGTGTAAGCATTATCATATAAACATTATCATATCATGCAAACATCACATATTTCATAACACTTACAGGCTATCGCTCTACCATGCACTTGCCTGTTAACCAAGCGGAGCGGAGTAACGTGCAGATAACACCGTTCCCGAACCTCCACCTTGCAAATAAAATTTTTATGTGCACGCCCTTAAATTTCTTTTTTCCCCTTTTCTTCCCTTCTCCTTTTCTCCCCTTTTCTCTCTCCTTCCTATCTACTCATTCGACCGAAGCCTTCTCTGGCATTCTCCTCCCTCATTTCCTTTCCTCACTCCTCACCCACTCCCTCTTTCTCTCGGTGGATCTTCTCCGCGCCACGACAGCTCACCTCAAGACCTCCCGCCTGGTCGCGCCAGGCCTCCCTGCACTGGCTCAGATCCCTATGTCGCTCGGTCGGCCGTGCCTTCTGCCGCCTCCGACTCCACCCCACGTGCCCTCACCCGGCTGCTCCCCTGCCGACGTTGCCTCCTGTTGGCTCACCGCCTGTTGCCTCCCACTGGTGCATTGCTGTGCCTCTCCCTCGACTCACCTCACA
This sequence comes from Phyllostachys edulis, assembly GCA_036346405.1. Taxonomy (NCBI): domain Eukaryota; kingdom Viridiplantae; phylum Streptophyta; class Magnoliopsida; order Poales; family Poaceae; genus Phyllostachys; species Phyllostachys edulis. Next base: position 78,997,081 of record CM070550.1, on the reverse strand, counting down.
CGCTTGGCCATGACCCTTCACGGGCCACTCACTGCGCCCGGCTCATTGCCAGTGTGCCTCCCCCAAGCGTCACCACCGCCCAAGCTCCACCCAGGTAGTCTACTCTTACCCCTCCCTCTCTGTGATGCTTAGCTCTTGGGGTGGGCAGTGGGGTGCCTTCGGTTGGGGAAGAAATGGAATAGGAGGGGATGTTGGCCTGTGGGCTAGGTCTTATCCCCTTCCCTCTCCTCTCTCTCTCTCTACCTCTCTATCTCTCTCCCTCTCTCTCTGAAGGCTCTCTTACTGTAGGAAGGTAAGTCGGTAAAATTTATTCTCTAATTTCACTTTCACTCCCCTTTGCATTTTTACTGGTATTACATTCCAGCCCTCTTAACAGAATTCGACCCTAAATTCTGGCGTTCGACAATCCACACAAATGAACAAAATGAATAAACTGTACATAAAATAACTCTAACTCGTACCCATAGTGAACAACTCCGGGTACTTCTCGCGCATGTGAGACTCCAACTCCCAAGTCGCTTCTCGCTCAGATTGATGTGACCATAACACCTTAACATACTTTATCGATCTATGCCTCAGCACCCTCTCTGATTCCTCCAGAATTCGAACTGGACGGGACTCGAATGTGAGGTCTTACTTAAGGGACAATGGTTGTAGCACGATCTCGTGTTCCGGATCCCTTAAATACTTTCTCAACATAGAACATGAAACACATTGTGCACTCCTCGCATGGACTCAGGAAGGTCCAAACGATATGCCAACTTTTCAATTCGTGCCAGAATCGGAAATGGCCCAAAGTACCGCGGGCTAAGCTTCCCTTTGGTACCAAATCGCACAACTCGTTTAGTGGGAGACACTCTCAGGAGCATCTAATCCCTTACTTTGAACTCTAAGTCATGCTTCCTCACATCCGTATAGCTTTTCTACCTACTCTGGGCAGTTAGCAAATTGTGTCTAATCTCCACCACTAGTTCCACTGTTTGTTGGACCCAATCCGGACCTAGAACAGCCTTCTCGCCTACGACATCCCAACAAAATGGTGGTCTACACTTCCATCTATATAGAACCTTGAATGACGCTGCCCAAACACTGGAGTGGTAGCTGTTGTTGTAGGCAAACTCCACGAGTGCCAAATGATCCTCCTAGCTACCTTTCCAGGACATAACACAGGACCTCAGCAAGTCCTCTAGTGTTTGAATGGTGCGTTCGGACTACCCATCCGTCTATGGGTGGAAAGCAGTACTGAACTGAAGCTTCGTGCCTAGTGCACCTTGCAAACTCTTCCGAAATATGGAGACAAACTTGGCATCTCTGTCAGAAACTATCGCCGTGGGCACACCATGCAATCTTACTATCTCCTGCACACAGATGGGTGCCAAATCACTTGTCAAATTCGTAGTACGAATAAGGATGAAGTACGCGGATGTACTAAATCGATCCACCACTACCCAAATTGTGTCCTTACCTCGTTGGGTACGAGGTAGACCGACTACAAAATACATGGTAATGTCATCCCATGGTCACTGAGGAACATCCAAAGGCTACAATAGCCCAGCGGGACGTTTATGCTCAGCTTTCACCTGCTGGCAAACCCCGCAAGACGCCACATATCGAGCGACACCTACCTTCATTCTCTTCCATCAGAAGCTCTTTTTGAAATCCTGATACATCTTGGTCTCACCAGGATGTACCGTGTACGGGGTACGATGGGCCTATCTCAATATATCATCATTGACCTGAGCCTTTTGCGGCACGCAAAGGCGGCCCTTAAACCGCAATAAGCCAGACTCATCAATGCTTAAGTCCCCTTTTTCCCTTCATTAAGGCACTTTCTTACTTGTTGAAGCAACCGATCATGTTGTTGCACTTCTCTCACTCACTCCGGAATTGCCCATTCCAGCAGTGGCTGCGTCTCAGCCGGTGTTGTACCAACATAACAATAAGATTTTTCCATTCGATGGAAGTCAGCAATAAGACAACCTAAAGTGGAGGGTGTCTCCTTGCGACTAAGGGCATCTGCAACCACATTCACCTTGCCCGTGTGGTACTGGATTATAAGATCATAGTCCTTAATCAGCTCCAGCCACCTTCTTTGCCTTAAATTCAACTCTTTCTGAGTAAAGATGTACTTGGAACTCTTGTGATTAGTAAAAATATCACACGACTCTCTATGCAAATAGTGCTCCCAAATCTTTAGAGCAAAAACCACTGCAGCTAGCTCTAAATCGTGAGTAAGATAATTCTACTCATGTTTCTTCAACTGTCGTGAGGTATACGCAATTACTTTGTTGTCTTGCATGAGCACGCAACCTAGACCCACTCGGGAAACATCCGAGTAGACCGTGAAGCGTTTCCCTGGCTCAGGGAGGATGAGAACAGGGGCAGTAACTAACTTTTCTTTCAAAGTACAGAAACTGCACTCGCATTCATCGGCCCACTGGAATTTCATGCCCTTTCGTGTGAGTTGAGACATTGGCTTATCAATAATTGAGAAGTCTTTTACGAAGCGCTGGTAGTAACCAGCTAAGCCTAGAAAACTTCTTACTTCTTTGACATTAGTTGGCCTCTTCCAGTTCACTACAGTCGAAATCTTGGATGGATATACTGAAATACCTTCCTGGTTAATCACATGACCCAGAAAGCCCACTTCAGAAATCCAAAACTCGCACTTCTTTAACTTGGAAAAGAACTGATTCTCCCTCAGAGTCTCAAGCACGAGCCTCAAATGTCGCTCATGCTCTCCCTCTGTCTTAGAATAAATCAGGATATCATCGATGAACACAACCACAAAGTCATCAAGATACTTATGCAACATACTGTTCATCGTCTCCATAAAGACAACAGGGCATTTGTTAGTCCAAAGGACATAACTTTATACTCATAGTGCCCATACCTTATAGAGAAAGCGGTATTTCTATATCTTGCTCCCGCACTCGAATCTGATTATACCCAAATTGTAGTTCAATTTTAGAGAACACCTTGGCTCTCTTCAATTGATCAAACAAATCCTCAGTATGAGGAAAAAGGTATTTATTCCTGATGTTCGCCTGATTAAGAGCACGATAGTCTATGCACATGCGTCAACTCCCGTCCTTCTTCTCAGTGAATAGGACAGGGGCTCCCCAAGGTGACACACTATGATGAATCAACCCCTTGGGCAACAAATCATCCAATCGCTTCTTCAATTCTTCCTGAAAAGGCCGTGCCAAATGGTACAAGGATAAAGAAATAGGTCGTGTGCCAGGAACAAGGTCAATCCTAAACTCCACATCCCTTTCGGATGGCATACCCGAAAGCTCTTCGGGAACTACATCGAGATACTCACACACCCCTGGGATATCCCCAAGGCGTAGCATTTGTCGATGACGTAGGTGTCGGCTCCCACTTGATAATATTAGAGGGGTTTTGGCGACAAACCCGCTCCATGTGGCCCGACCGACCACATTGCCAACACTCTCCCGTCCAAGAACATTCAGCAGCACGGTGCCCACCACCGCACTTGAAATAGATCATGCCCTGCCCTGGGGACAGGACGATAGGCTGAGGTCACTGATGACGAATGAGGTGTTGTAGAAGGCAACCTCGAAGATTTGGACTTGGATGACTGCAGGGGACACTGGCCCCACTTGGACTTCTTGGGAGTAGGTTGCTGGGATGACCCACCCTCCTCGCTAAAACTCCTCTTCTGGTCACTACCAGAAGCGCTTGGACCACAAGAGGGTTGCAGTCCTTTAGTGAGTTGCATTTCCATCTCCATCCCTCTGGCTTGATCTACCACTGACCTAAAGTCACGTGGCACAGTGGCTCCCATAACATGCCAAAACTCATAGTTGAGCCATCGGCGAAACCTTTTGGCCTTCTCTAGATCATTGCTCGAGATAGATGGTACGAAACGGATCAGATCGTTGAATCCCTGCTTCGTACTCAGCTACGGTCATCTCCCCCTACACAAAGGTTGACAAGGCGACCTCCATACTCTTCATAAAAGATTCTGGGCAGTACTTCACCTTGAACTGCTCGACGAAGATCTCCCAGATAGCGGGACCCTGGGCAGGGGTCCTAGCTGAAAGGACTCCCCCCACCAGATGTCCACCTGACCCTATATCTGGAATGCCACATAGCGAGCTCTCAGCTGTGAGCTCATCTCTAGGGCTTTAAACTGCCTTCCCATGTAGCGCAACCAATCCGCAACTTGGATTGGTGTACCCACCCCTTTGAAGGTTTCTAGACGTAAAGCCAACCACTCATGAAGGCCCATCCTTGCCTCCGACACCGTTGGAACGACTATAGGTATTGCAACGGGTACAGCCGTAGCAACGGCTGCCGACGCTTGTTGGCAAAGCGCACGGACCCCTTCTATAAACTCTCGCAGCAAGGCCGAAGACCTTGCCTGAATCCTAGCTACATACTACTCAGCGGAAACAACCTCTACATCAGGTGCTTCTTGCTGAGCCTCAAGCAGTGGCTCCGCTTGAGCACGGCCACGGCCGCGCCCTCTACCTCTACCCCTCGGCATCTCTGATAATCAAGCATTCACACAATAAATTCACAACTGTTACGTCATAGCATTGCACACCAACAACATAAATAGCTAAAACATATATACAACGCTGGACCCAAAACCCATCCTACTGTGTACCAGAGTGTGTCAAGTTTAATTTAATTATTTGGCCTAAGTCAAGTTTTAATAATTAATCAATCTAGGTCTTTTTTTTCACCACAGACCTAACGCCCGCTTTGATACCAACTGTAACACCCAGACCTGTCACCTGGGCCCTGAATGCCACCACCACACATTATTTAATACAAATTTTGTGCAGCTAAATAACAACTAGACATAATACAACAAAAGTGAAATAACTAGGGAGAATGGGTTGCATTAGTAACAACATGTGATGTGGATGTCCTATTCTCCCTTCCTGAAGCATGCCATCTGCGACGTTCACCTAAAAACCAACGATAAGCAAGGGTGAGTCCGAAGACTCAGCAAGCACATAATAGAAACGATAAGCACTGCCACACCAACATAACATAACCATTTCATCATTTCCATCATTAACCTTCCATTAGTGCAATGCATCATTATTCTACATGCTCGTTTGCTCACTTCGTTGTCCATATATGTGAATGCACCATCATGCTCATGCTCATGCTCATATGCATCTCATCAGCTAATACCGGTATCGCGGAGTGTTCACTCGTCGATGACACACTCTTCCCCCATCTTCGTTAGGATGGGGTCCTTACATTGTCGGACTTTATCTAGTCCCTACAGATGTATGACTTCATCTAGAGCACACCGGATTAGTCATGTATCTTTCTCACCGACCTCACCGAAATAGTTACATGACTTTCTCACCGACCTGGCTCATGCATTCTTACCATGATGCAAATGCACATGTCCATTGTCATTAACATGATTTATCATCGTCATCATTAACAAGGTAGTCTCATTGCTCACCTTGTCCCATAATTATTGCCATCAACATGTAACCATTATCATGTAAGCATCATCATGTAAACATTACCATATAAGCATCATCATATAAACATTACCATATAAACATCATCATGTAAATATTTCTATGTAAGCATCATCATGTAAACATTACCGTGTAAGCATCATCACCTAAATGTTACCATGCAAGCATCATTACCTAAACATTACCATGTAAGCATCATCATATAAACCTTACCATGTAAGCATCATTACCTAAACATTACCGTGTAAGCATCATCATATAAACCTTACCATGTAAGCATCGTTACCTAAATATTACCGTGTAAGCATCATTACCTAAACATTACCGTGTAAGCATCATCATATAAACATTATCATATCATACAAACATCACATATTTCATAGCACTTACAGGTTATCACTCTGCCATGCACTTGCTTGTTAACCAAGCGGAGTGGAGTAACGTGCGGATGACACTGTTCCCGAACCTCCACCTTGCAAATAAATTTTTTATGTGCGCGCCCTTAAATTTCTTTTTTTCCCTTTTTCTTTCCTTCTCCTTTTCTCCTCTTTTCTCTCTCCTTCCTATCTACTCATTCAGCCGAAGCCATCTCTGGCATTCTCATCCCCCATTTCCTTTCCTCACTCCTCACCCACTCCCTCTTTCTCTCGGTGGATCATCTCGGCCGACGGCTTGGCTCAAGACCTCCCCCCTTGCGCCCTCGGCTCCCCTTGCGCCGTGCCTCTCAAGGCTTGGCTCGGTTTCCCTCTGTTGCTTTCGGTTGGCCCTTGACCCCCGCCGCCCGCCGGCCTCCCCATGCGCCTCGCCCATTGCTCCCCTGTCGACGTTGCCTTTTACTGGCTCGGTCGGCTCGGCCTCCGGCCACCTCCCCTCGGTGCCGCTGCAGCACTACCTCTCCCTCAGCTCGCCTCCGGCTACCGGCACTTGGCCACCAGTGCGCACGCGCCCGCGCGGCCCTTCTCCGGCTTGCTTGCGCCCGACTCGACCTCTGGCTGCCGTGCACCTCCCCCAAGTGTCGCCACAGTCCAAGCTCCACCCCAGGTGGTCTATTCTTACCCCTCCCTCTCTATGATGCTTAGCTCTTGGGGTGGGCAGTGGGGTGCCTTCGGTTGGGGAAGAAATAGAATGGGAGGGGATGTTGGCCTGTGGGTTTGGTCTTATCCCCTTCCCTCTCCTCTCTCTCTCTCTCTCTCTCTCTCTCTCTCTCTCTCTGAAGGCTCTCTTATTGTAGGAAGGTCAGTCGGTAAAATTTATTCTCTAATTTTACTTTCACTCCCCTTTGCATTTTTACTGGTATTACATATGTGTTGCATGATGCATATTTTGACTAACGTGGTCAAGTTGCGAAGGACTTGTGCCTGAAAACGATCTATTGGTCTATTGTTGTGCAGAAGGTTTTGAGTCAACGACGGTCAACAGCGAGGATGATCAGGATTAATAGGAGAGGTGGGGTCCAGAATGATCAAGGATGTCGAGTGAAGTCATTGGACTCAAGCATAACGCAGGATGGACAAGGATGCCCGAACGGGAGGTTTAGTGCAACGGTTGCATCAAGTGGCACGGGGTCGGTGCAAATGTCATAGTGGTTTCAGTGGGAGTCGGATGGAAGAGACTTGCCGACATGAAGAGAGTCATTAATCAGCCTACACGTGGTGAAACATGAGATTGCTTCATGACGATTGAACTCTATTTTTGAAGAAGGTTCGAGAAGATGTATTTTGGTATCTTCACCAAAATACCGGGTTGGTTACCTTTGGAGAAATCTCGGTGCAAGACGGTGCAAGGAGAGGCGGTTTAGGTCAAGTGAAGATGAAAATCATGAAGAGACGGATTTGGAAAGCCTGGTTCATCATCCGCTTTGAGAAGTGTACGTGAGTGTAGATTCGTTTATATGTAGGCTTAACGGGTGTTCAATAAAATTTTCTTTCTTGACCTAGTCTCCACTATAAAAGGGAGAGGTGCAGGGTTTGTACCTCTTGAGTCTTCGCAAGTAGAAACTCTAATTTGTAATTTGGGAATGTGGGGTATAGGAGGCTATAATTTGAAGGAGATGGATTGATTGAGTGCTGAAGTGTTGAGCTTTTGTCCTCCATGGTGGAGTGGTTATAAACCAACAATATCTTGAATCAATTCAAGCAAGATTTACTTCAAGATGGGTTTTCTTTTGTTCTTACTCCCTCTTTGGTGCATTTTTTGGATTTTGTGCGTTCATTTAGTTTTCTTAGTGCTTTTGCTGTGATCAACTTGCTAGGACGTGTGAGAATTCACCTTGACCATTATTTACCTACAAGCAAGTTTTTTTTTTATCAAAGTTCGACTTTCCTCGGTTCTTGTGCCTTCTTGATCTTATCGAATAAATTTGTGGAACATTGGCCTCGATCGTCCCTATCGTTGATTGGAATAGATTTATGATCTTCTTGATGGGTTATGGTTGAAATTTCAAAGGATTTGGATCATGGAGAAGAAAGTTAGATCGTTTTGTGATCTTCGCGGACTACTGCCTAGACACCAGAGGTCAAACCGACCAACAGGGAGGTCAGAACTGTGTGTCGTGTTGAGGTGATTTTGTCCCGGGGTTCATCGGTTTCAATATAAGATTTCTGTTGTACTTGTGTTCTCTGATCTCCATAGTTTTTATAGCTAAGGAAGAGAAGAAGTTGAAACTGATCGTGATTGAAAAAGAGTAGTGCCCTATTCACCCCTAGTCGCCGTTCTGATCCACAACCTCCTCTCTGGCTGTTGCAATTTTGACGAGAAGCATATTTGATGTTCCGGCGAATTAGCCTTTTAACAAGTGCCTCTTCGCTCTCTGGAGTCTCTGCCTAGTATCCGTCTCAAAGTTGATGCTCCTAGAATGTCCTCTCAAGACAATGTCACACCTTTAGCCATGTAATCGCGGATCTGTACGCCAAAAGTAAGATATATAAGTAGTTTATCCAGATGGATTGGTCATCCAACCTAGTATTTTACTGAAAACAATCAAATATCATTTCTTAGGTACTATGAGTGTTGATATATGGTTGTACATTTTGCAAATTGAGTCAAAATAGCTCGCACACAATCCATTAGGTGCTGGGATTTCCAATATTCAATCCAGCAGCACAAAGGAGGATCAAGCAATCATTTTTCATACAAAATAATTAATTTATACAGGTTGAGAAGTATAACATTTTTTGGAGCTATAGTTAGACTAAAGCGAAGTGAAAAATCCACTAACAGATCCTCAGTTTACAAACACATGCTACTCTTGTAAGATGTAACATTTGTAAACAATAGGGTTTGACCTATCCTTCTTTGCAAATAAAATAGAATGAGCCTGGTTCTTTTGTTTTGGGTGGAGTCGAGCTTGGGTCAAGCTCTAAAACCAGAGATAGAGAGTGAGAGTTCAATTAGACAGCCCACACATCTCTGGCTTGTGATTGTATACAAATAAACCATTGGCAAAATCAACACAGCAGTACAGCACAATGCATCATTGTAAGTTACACAACCAAACAACATGACACACCATTGGACATAGAACACATTGCCACATTGGCATGTATATTTTTAGATACGAGAGTTTCTGAAATATATCAAAATCGGCTGCCTAGCAACCTTGTGGAATAATCATCCTAGAGCAAAAAACGCAACATCATATCTTTCCTTAAAAAAACAAACCTGTGTAGCTTAACACAAGACGTAATATAGGACTCACAACATAGCATGAGCGAACAAAATAGTAGTAAGGGTCCAATAACAGCCTAACAAAAATTGCCCCCATGAATAACCATCCACATTATAGAGACTAATTGACTGTCAAGATCTTGACAACAGATGATGCGCCAATACGATGCAAGGCAACAATTGAATCTCCTGATTTGCAGAGGCCGAGTTTCTTTGCATGATCCATGGCAAAATAGATGGTTTCCTCAGTGGCCTCAGTGTCAGATGCCTTTGCTGTAGCTGCACTCAACATCGGGATCAAGCCCCTAACAATAAGACTCTGCCTCGCAGGAGCCTCATCGCTGCAAGTCCAATTGAAATTATTATTCATCTTCAATTCTGGGACCACGACGGACAATATCGGCATGGATGGCCTGTACTTCGCCATGAGCCTTGCAGTTGTACCTCCCCTTGTGAGGACCAAGATGAGTGATGCTTTGGAAATATTGGCTGTTCGAACAGCTGATGATGCCAAACTCTCCAATGGGCTCATAGGGATTGGGGCTGCAGCAGTAATTAACTTGAAAACTGCACCATAGTCCACATATGACTCAGCTTGTAAGCAAATATTAGACATTGTCTGCACTGCTAACTCTGGATATGCCCCCGCTGCAGTCTCACCACTAAGCATCACACAATCAGTTCCATCTAGGACAGCATTGGCAACATCAGTTGCTTCTGCCCGTGTAGGGCGAGGAGATTTTATCATCGATTCCAGCATTTGGGTTGCAGTGACAACAGGCTTTCCTTGTTTATTGCATTTGTAGATCATCACCTTTTGAGCATAAAATATCTTCTCAACTGGGATCTCCATGCCCAAATCTCCTCTAGCAACCATGAAAGCATCTGAGTTTGCAAGTATCTCGTCAAAATTAGCAACACCTTCTTGATTCTCAACCTGCATATAACAAACCAATAGCATAAGAAAACAGTAACACAACATAACACCAATGCAAGTTTGTGGAGATAAACAAACCTTGGACATAAGTAGGATAGACTTGGAGTGTTCACCAAGCACACTTCGGACCATCTGAAGGTCTGATCCTTTCCGTACAAAGGAGAGTGCTATCATGTCAATCTTGTTTGGCACGCCCCACTGCAGGATATCCACCTTATCCTTTTCTGTAAGAGTTGGGAGATCCACAATGACACCAGGAAGGTTGACATTCTTTCTCTCACCTAGGAAAGCAGAGTTCTCACATCGGCATTGAACTAGGCCTTGCCCAGGATCACAAGAAAGCACCGTGAGTGTGATGGTGCCATCAGCGCATAGTATAGTGCTCCCAGGCTTCAGGTCTACAGCCAACTTTTGGTAGCTCATGGAAATCATGTTCTCATCCCCCTTTATGGAATAATCTGTGGTGATGATAATCTCTTGCTTCTGTTTCAGCTTTATGGGCTTGCCATCTTTCAGAAAGCCTGTGCGAATCTCTGGTCCCTGTACAAAGATAGTGAATGGCATAGTTTATTTTATTTTTTTGCATTGTTCATGCACTCTACATTTGCTAGATTGAATTTTATAAGACGTTCAAAGCATGAAACCAGTTAGCATTGAAGATAAATTTTTGACAAACAGTATGTAGCAGTGAAGTTAATCCCGACTTTGAAAGCTGCACAGGTAATAAATCTGCCTCTAGTTAACACCCTAAAAGCTAATGCGAATTAACGCATTGGTTGGCTCCTGTAAATCTGATGCAACAAAAACGGTGATTTAAATAAATGACATCTAGCATGTCATGTATTTCATCAGGTACCAAAAATACTAGCCAACATATCATGTATTTCATCAGGTAGCAAAAATGCAAGCCAGTATTTATGCTATCAGATCACAAATTCACACATCCTCAAAACCAACCCAATATTCTAACAATCATATCAGTAGTAAGGTAGACAGGCCAATAATATAGCATCTAACAAGTCAAATTTCTTGTGACCAAATAAAACAAGACTAATATAAGATGCCCACTTTTGGAAATTCAAATCCACATCAAATGATATAAATCAAACAATTAGTAAATACATCTTCAAGCCCCTAGCAGCCTGGCTTACTTGTAATGTAGGGAGAAAAACCATCTACCGTCTAATTGATAAGGTTGGTGAAAACTGCTGATTATGTCACCACAGAGGCACAAACCAAGAATTTCACTAGATAATAAAATAAAACAAGAATAGTTTATTAATCCATTTGATGGACCCTAGGAAGCACTGATACATATCTGAGTTAGCATACCAGTATCTGATACCGTATCCAATATTGATACTGCACCGATACTTATCGAAGGAGTATCGAGCTATTTTTTATTTTTGAAAAATAGAAAATAACTCCAATACTGCTCCGATACTATGGGATACCTCTCCTATACAGCCTAGCCCAACAATAGTCCACAACAGCCCAACAACTACGCCAGCACGCCGCCTCCACACCACGCCTCTAGTCCACATCTCCACGACGCCTCCTCCACACGCACTGGACAGCAAAGGAGATGCGAGGGTCTCCCACCCGGTGGGGCAGCGGTAGGTAAGACGTGAGGGTCTCCCACCCGGCAGGCGACGGCAGAGGAGACGCGAGGGTCTCCCACCCGACGGGCGGCAGCGGGCAACGGTGCTCTTGTAGATCTGGTACTACTTTCCTTCCTCTCCCTTCCTTTCTCTTTCTCTCCCTTTCTCTCCCTACAGATCTGGTTCTTGATAAGACGCGAGGGTCTCCCACCCGGGCTACCCGGAGGGCAGCAACGGGCAACGGTGCTCTTGCAGATCTGGTACTAGTTTCCTTCCTTTCCCTTTCTCTCCCTTTCTTTCCCTACAGATCTGGTTCTTAAATCTTGATTGTTCCCTTCCCCTCCTCTTCTGGTCGTCCTTTCCAGTAGCCATGGCAAGTGGAGGTGGAGCTAGTAATGCACAACCACAAGAGAAAGAACCTCGTCCTTTCTAGTAGCCATGGCAAGTGGAGGTGGAGCTAGTCATGCACAACCACAGGAGGAAGAACCTGTGAATCAAGCTGCATCTCTTTTGAAGCATGTTACCCTTTGGAATCAAGTCTTAATATTATCTATGAGACTATGACTATCTTTCGTTTTGTTATTTTTATATATATATATATATATATATATATATATATATATATATATATATATATAAGAAAATGGTATGGTACTCAGAGTACGATTCTCACCTTTCATATACCACTTAAATCGTATGATGATACCTCTTTATCAATTTGAGTATACTCCACTAATGATTATAAGATACCGAAAGTGAGTTTCATGAACAATTTCATGAAAATCCACTTTTTATACCAAAATCTATGTATATACTTCTTTTATATATGAAAAAGGGTATATAGCAAAAATAAAGGGCTCCAATGTAATTTTTTCCATCAAGTCGTACTGGAGTATCTTATAATTGGTATTTAAATATATTAAAAATGATAAAGAAGCATAGTATATTTTTTAAAGTGGTATATTCGAAGTGGAAGTATGTACTCCTGGGAGTACGAAACGGGTGTGTGTGTGTGTGTGTATGGCCGCCCATGCTCCCCTTCCCACCCACCCACCTAGCCTGTATGGCATGTGGGCCAACCTTGCCTTGTGCCGAGCTAGTAAGAAACCGTTCCTTCCCCTAAGCTTCGACGTGTGGGAACCGTCTCCCTCGACTTGAGTAGCAAGCGCCTCGTCTGCATACATCTCTATTAACCCTCGTTTGCCCATGTCCCCTGCGGGCTGCGGCCCCACCCCCGTAGCTTCTCCCTCTCGCGGCTCCACACGTATGTTCTGTGACCACCGTGCGAGTCGCCCTCTCCTCCTTCGCATGGACGCCACCGCCGACAAAACACTTCATCCCTTGGCCATCTCCTCCTCCCCCCGGTTGCCGTCTTCGAGATCTAGCGCCAGCGAGCCCAGATGTGACGTGTGGCCTGGGAAGCTGGGCTCCTATGGCAACATGGCTGAGGAAGGCAAGATCCAGTAGCGGTGTTGTCCTCATGCTGCAACGACTTACCCAGGCCAGATCTGGCCAAAGAAAGAAGCGAGATGGCCGACGGTGAGCAAAGGGAGACACGAAGGTGGTGCACTCAGATCTTCCGAAGAGGGGCTTGCCATGCCGCTATGCCCCAATCCTCCTTGCAAGATTCGACAAGCACCTGACCGGAGGAGCATCTTGACGGGGACCTCGAGAACACCCATCTCGCTCCACCACCTCATCGTCGCCGACGTCCAGAGGAAGTGATGCATCATAGGGCTTTCCCAAATCCCGTCGTTGCACGCCAAATTGCTCGCCACTCCACCGCTCTCTCCTCTCCTCCAACCTCCGATCCCAACCTAGGGTTCCGCCACAGCTGCACCTGCCTGCCATTCCCTCCGAATGATGGCAGTGTCCCTCGTCGCCGCACGCTTCACCGGCGAGGCCTCGCTAGCGCCGACGCGATTAAGGCGGTTGCGCCTTCGTCGTCATCATCTCCGGGTAAGATGCATGCTTCTTTACATCAATCTCGACCTTTTGTATTCATTTCAAATGATTCAGTTGATGTGTTTTATTTTCAGGTACTTAGTGCATGCCGATTATCTTGCGATACAGTTATTGCCCCCTTAGTCCAGCTTTTGTATGACTCCTCTACTTCAGTCCAGGTAATGTGAATCATGCAATCTTCAATGGCATTTTTCTAGAGTTTTTCTGGAAGGTGCAGTGCAGCTGCACTTCCAAGTGCCTTGCTTCTTCTAGAGGGCTGGTCAAGTTTTGAAATGTGTGGGTTTTATAAAAGAAAAATGGATTTTCTGCGCATGGGGGTGTTAACTTATCTATTTGCATGCAAATCTTGAAGCATGTTATCACTGCGGTTTTCCCTTCTTCGCACCCATTTTTTTGCTTCTACTTGAAACTCTCAAAATGCCACGCAGAACTAATATTTTTGTTGTAAAACTACAAAATCACATATCAATGTAAGTAGTCAATTGCATAAGAATGATTAAAAAGGTAGCAGATTTACATAGGAGGTGCTTTTTTTATAATGTTGTACCCCCTTACCATTTCCAGACTTCATTATGGAGCAACCCTTTTTGTCACTAAAGTGACACTAAATTTTGTGTTAATTAGCTATATTGTGATTATGAAACATCGGTACTTTAGGTCTGCCACCAGGACTTGACAAAGTGCACATTCACTTATCTTTGTCACAGGTTGCCGCCCTTGGTGCTATTTGCAATATTGTTGTGAATTTAACACCCAAGAAATCGGTTCTTCGTTCTGAAGGAGCTGACCTTATATACTCTTTCAAGCCTCATATGTGGTAAAGTGTAAATGCCCAGCTATGATATTAATTAGGGAACTACTAGATTAGTCTCACTGCTAATTGCAAAATGTCCTGCAGATTCTGAACATTTTGTTCAGAAACAGACCTTGGCACTGGTGCGCAATCTTGTTGATGTATATGTTGACTCTTTTAATTATGTCATTAGTGAAGATGGCATGGTTTTAAAATGCTATTTCAAGACAACTGAACAATGCATCTGCCCCGGGAGTGTGCATCCAGGTATGTCTTCCTCAAGCTTCAACATGCAGTTTTCAAACTTTGGAGGGGGACAAAGAACATCTCTTCTGACGGAACTATATAATTTTGTATCTCATTTTTTGATATTTAGGGACATATGCGCTTCTTATATGGGACATTATCTTATAAAAGAATGCAAAGATCATTGTACAATAAACCATTGATCTTTCTGTTTCTTCTCTTCAGGGTATGCTTGTGCTTGCAAATATTGCAGCTGGGAACGAATTAAACAAGGAGGTTGTAATGGATGTTCTTGTTCCTCACCGGGCAGATCGTATCAAACCATCTTTTGTTGTTAACTTTTTGCAGAGCAAAGAGCCAAAGATAAACCATTGAGAGTTGCAACTTGCAACCTTGTGGTGTATTTTAACTTGATTTACCCAAAATGCGAGGCCTCATCTGCTCGACTTGTCAGACTCCAAAATGCTGGGGTAATTTCACAAGTAAAAAGCATGATAAATGACCACTGCTTGGATTGCAAGGTACTACCTTCTCTTCCTAGATAAAGTGATCTTGAGATAACGCATATTTTAATGAGTGTCACAACCATATGCATATTTTAATGAGTGTCACAAGTCACAACCACTTTGTTACCGCTGTTTAGCTGTTAATGTTCCATCCATCCTTACGGTTTCTTCTGTCACATTGGCCTGTATGAGTACTTACACGTTGCTGACTCAATTTGGAGCCTTATGTACCTTAGTTCAATGTTGTCAACTAAACTGTATTCTTGATTGTGCTACAAACATAGTCTATGGACCCTATGTCTCTTCATGGATCTGTATAGCCAGATTTAAAAACTAGTAGTCTATGGGTTGTTGACCATACCGTATCGGGGGTTTGGATGGTTTTTATTGTTAGAGAAAAAAGATTTGTCTCATACTACGACAAATCTGCAGCGCAAAATATTTGATCAGGAAGTTAGTTAACATATTAATGATCTTGACAACAATCTTCAAAAATGCAGTACGCCATACAATAGAAGCCATGTTTGAAAGGGAGGAAGGGTATGTACTTGTATATACAACATTTAACATGAAATCCTAAAATTTGCTGGGCCTTTCTTCCATAGCTATCGAATCATGAAGGAATGATTGTAACAATACAAGTTTACTATGTTCAATGGAACACATGAAATTTCTTCTGACTTCTTACGAATACTGATAATGACTAATTATATGCAAACTGGCGGAGCAAATTTAAATACTAATTGCACAGACATCTATTCCCGCAGAATAGTAACTACCTTGATGGCCACAAACAAATTAGGTGCAAACAATGAAGACCGAAGTTTTGTGTTTATTCTACGCCCATCCAAACAAATTATTCCCGGAATATGCCAAGTATATTACATTAAAAAAGAATTGAATTCCTGGTCCGTATTCCCTAACAAATTGTGTTAATACCCCCACAGCAGGGGAAGAAAAAAAAAGAAATCACAATCTTGACTCTTGTCCCAAGTCCCAACCAATCTGGACAAGGCACACACAAGAAAAAACAACACAATACATGCCATCTAACGGAAACCAATACTTCCAAACTCCTACTTTTTTGGAAGTTACCATGTCAACTAATTCACGCAATAAACACAACAGAATAAAAAAATCCATGGGGAGATACAACTAAAATTTATAGATCGGATCAAGTCCATGTAACGAAAACCTAATCACAACAAAGGTGGAGGAGACAAACGAGGGCGAGGTACGGGCAGAGGAGAGAGAGTAAGTGGACCTTGGTGTCGAGCATGACGGCGCAGAGGATCCCGGTTAGGTCCATGGCTTGGCGGAGGTTGTCGAGCGTCTCCTGGTGGTAATCGTGGGAGCCGTGCGAGAAGTTGAACCGCGCGACACACATGCCGGCGCGCAGCAGCCGCGCGCACATCTCCACGGACCGCGATGCCGGGCCGAGGGTGCAGACGATTTTGGTCTTGGGCCGTCGCCGCCACGTCTCCTCCGGCCCGGCGCCGCACAGCAAGTCCGCCATTACCCGGAGAGAGAGGGAGGAAGAGCCGCCGAGGGCGAGGGGCGGCGAGAGGGTGGATAGATGAGAGGAGGTTGGATCGGAGGGGGCGGCAGTGGTGCGAGCGAATATATAAAGGGTGGTGCGGTTGCGGGCGTACCGCGTACGAGTCGGTGACCGTGGGATTCGGATCCTCTGGATCGGAGGGTAGATGTAGATGATGAATGGTACTCTGTACCAGGAGAGTCTCTGAACGGTTTGATCGAAATTCAAGAGTCAGGTCAAGCGAAATCGGGTACTGTGCTAAAACAAAAGATGGTGCAGTGGCCTACAGTAATTACTGTAGCAGACTCATATTACTATACGTACGTTAGCCTCTTTGCAGTATTACAGACAATCCAGATTTGTGACCATGGGCTTTCTGGGGCAAGGTTAACCAGGCACACGTGTTTGTTCTATAAATGCACGTGGGCATACAACTATACAAGTTGTGGTGATCATGGGTTTTCGATGGCTAGAGCAAGCAGAGTTGTGTTTCTTCTGTAAATGTATGTAGACGTACAAGTTGTGATGACTGTGGGCTTTCGAGGGTTAGGGTAACTTGTCAAAGTTATTTTTATTCTTATAAATACATGTATCAATATATGTGAGGGTGTATATTATATATACTGACGTAGTGGTGAGCTTTTGAGTAAGATTGTCAAGTAGGGTTATGTTTATTTCCAGACATATTTGTACGCATTGTGATGTGTTTTTGTAGACATGTCAATATAAGATATGGATATATAGTGTGTTTCACTATTTTTTTTAGTGCAAGGACTATTATCTGTTTTTATATTATTAAAAAATGGTTTTCTCAATTATTTTTGAGATGGTGGGAACAATTGACTAGTGTAATAATCTTAAGGCTCGTAACTTAAAGAAAATTCATGATATGTCACTCATTGTGAGACTGACATATGAGCCCAGAGTCCATATGTTAGTGAGGCATCAGTGGTACATTGAGAAGATCCGAAGTTATTTGGTGGCATATAACGAATTACAAGCTATAAAAACCTGTGAAACAGAGTCCAGCTAAATCGGCATTTACCTAACTTGCAAGCTATAGAAACTTGTGAAACGGAGTTTAGGTATGATTGGGCGTGGTGCTTTTGCATATGGCCTAACAATATCTCATGAAGATTATCAAGGATTAAAACGTTCCTTTTTAGGACTTGTTTGGATATATTGTAATCCGATTCAATCCCTTCGGATTGGCTCAGAATTTGAACTAAAATCCATTCCAATCCGAATAGATTGGTTCTATTCTCTCCTTATCCAAACAAGTTCTTATGGTTTCTTGTAGAAGAGGTTTTGGTTTTCTTTAGTTTTCTTAAGCTTGGAGAGGAAGTAGTATGGAATATAAGTGATGTTATTAATGGATCAATTTATGGTTTGG
The DNA here is from genome assembly GCA_036346405.1 of Phyllostachys edulis. Lineage (NCBI taxonomy): Eukaryota > Viridiplantae > Streptophyta > Magnoliopsida > Poales > Poaceae > Phyllostachys > Phyllostachys edulis. The sequence continues at coordinate 78,978,954 of CM070550.1, read as the reverse complement.
CGTGTTTTGCTAGACTTTTCTAAATATTGGTTTTGCTAATTCAAAGCTCCAAAACAGGACAAGTCCGGGGTTCCCTTTGTAAAGAAACAAAGAAAAAAAATCCAGGCACTTTCTACAATAATTATCTCAATTTTCAACTCCGTCAGCACATTAAAAAGATTCAAAATCATTTTCACGTCTAGAAATTTCACGCGCCAACTTACAAAAGAGAGAGAAAAAAAAAACACCTCATACACAAAGTTTTCGATTACGAGTTCAATCAGCCGTTCGAATATGCTGAGCCGATAAACGCCATCAGTTTTCCGCATCAAATCAGCCGTCCAAAGCATCGGAAGATCTCATCCATGTGACCATGTCCCGAGAATAACAGTACTAGCGGTAGTAGAGCAGTAGTACTACATGTTTAGTTCGTTCGGGGCGTTGTGGGTCGGCCCAATCTGGAGGCTCGAGTCGCGCATGTTAACATAGAGAAGGAACTCGCGTCGCGACGCATTTTGGTTGGAGCAAATGAGGCTACCGCTTCCCCAGAAAATGTTTGCGCTTAAGCTTTTGTGTAGTATATTCCTAGTTGTGGTCATCTTCTGGGAGCCGTTATGGGATCATGGCTTCGGTTGGTTCGACATGGGGTTTACCGCCTCACCGTGGGAGGAAAAAAAATGCTATGGGATCGGGCCTCATCGTGAGGTCCCGCTCCATCATCGTTCATCTCAATCCCCCTAATTCAAAAGCTCAGAGACGAAACCTCATGTGGAGCGGTGCCCTATAGACCTTCTTTCCCCGTGGGAGTGGGATAGATTATGACTCTTGTCATGTACTCCGGTGACATGTAGGCTTGGAGTACTCCTATTTGTTCTTTGATATACTATACTTTGCTATGCTTTTTGTTTGTTTGTTGCTGCTTGTTCGTATGTGGAGAAGGACTAGGAGGAGTATTTTAGATTCCGGAATGACTGCTTGTGTGGGGACCAAGCCCGTGTTTCCTGAATATTTCGAAGCTGATGATGCTGGTTGATGGCTTGAGACCCTTGTGATTTATAATTGTGAAGCGCGAAGGTAGAAGGAAGTGAAGGACGCACCATCCAAGAGGTCAACACTCAACACAACACAAGCTTTTGCAGGCAGCTTGCTGTGTTGGAAAGACGTGCAGCACGGCAAGCTGAAAGGTGTTGTCTTGTCTCTTGCCGAGCTTTGCTGCAGAGTAAAGCGAGGTGCTGATGTGGATCCTGGCGCCCCCGGGACTTGGGCAGTGCAACCTATATCCTACGCGACATTTGTTGCTGGCACGCCGAGTGGTCGGCACGTGGTTAGCGTTAGATGGCCACGCCGGTCACGACCGCTCGGGTGGCCGCTGCCAACTTATCCCTAGTCAATTCGGCGTGATCCGTCCCGTCACGTCCCATCCCGCGACCCCTCGCTGTACGGTTCCTGTCCATCACCACCGGCGGACCATCCAATATGTACGCAAGCCGCTGGGCAGTGGGCACCCGCACCCACAACGGCGCAGCCGCGGCGCCGGCAGGCGGCGGGTGGGCGTCCGGCGCACGAGTCGTCGTCCTGGTCCACCGAGTTTTTTTTTTTTGCTAATTAGCACTGACTGCACGAGAAATAATAAATCTAGGAACATCAGAAACAAGAATAACACCACGAACTCACTGATAGATAAAATCTGTGTCCTAAGGGATGAGATTTCCCTTGTCTACACAATTTTAGTTATAACCTTGGACCTAAACGAGCTTGTCATAATTAATTAGTAGTAATTTTCATAATTAATTAGTCGTAGTTAAATATTCATAATTAATTTAGCTGTAGTTAGTTAGTCTAAATAAATTAGTCGAAATTATTATTTTAAAATTAATCATTAATTATGACTAAATTAACAATACAACTTGGTTTCATACACCCTGATTTCAACACGTAACTAATTTATGGTGCATGATAATACAATGCATGATTTCATATGACAATAATTTTTTGATACATATGATAATACATAGAAAGTCAGACATATAAGAAAGGAGCCTGATTTCATGCACCCTGTTTGGAATACAAGTTTTTGGCTTTTTCAAAATATTAATTTATTAGTACAACTGTTAAAGATTACAACACGTTGTTAAGTAGACACTGATTACGTATCTTGGTATGTCTAATCCACTCGATCTGTCTCATACAAGACCGTCGTCAAAAAAACACAAGCAAGTTTTGGCGAAACAGATCGCACTATTTAGTCTATATTTCCCTACCTCCCAAAAATAACTACACTTCGGTAATTTTTATGTACAAATTTAACTTAATAAGTGCAAAATAAAAGCCACTAAATTTATGAAAAAAAACTAGTAATCCTTATGACTAATTAACTACAACTAATTTTGTACAATTAATTTATTTGGATTAACTAACTACGACTAATTAATTATGCCATATTAATTAAAAATATTTAACCGTGACTAATTAATTACAATTAATTAATTATGACGAATTAATTACAAAGAAATTAATTACAACCGGATCTGTCCGGGCTAAGAGTTACAACTAAATCGTGTGGACGAAGGAAGACCTCTTCTCTAGGACACGGACTTGACACATATCATCTGTCAGCGAGTCTGTGCTGCTATTTTTGGCTTTGATCTTCACGCTAGATTTGCTATTTCGCGAGCAAACGTGCTTAAAAAAAAGACAGAAGCGGGCGATGAGGGCTACTGTTTTGGGTCGCGCGGCTTTCACTTATTGGGCTGCTTGGCGGGGAGTTGACAAGCTGCTGCTGGGCTTACAGGTCCAGCGTAAATTGCACGGCCTGTTCTGTCCAAACTCTCCAAAGCTCATCGCTCAGAAATATCAGCCCATTTCTGGACGCCGAGTTCATCTAAGACATGCCAACTCGTTCAGCAACTTCAGAGTTTACATGCACAAAAACAAAGCATGATCTAAATCCCGTTTCTCATCTTTGCCTCGCCAACTTCACATGCACAAAAACAAAGCATCTTCATAGGGGTTAGATATTTAAGAAACAGCTGGTCTATACTTATCCATCTCCTTCCCTGCTGTTCGTGTTCAGGTTCACTTTCTTCCTGCAACCAAGATGGGAGTTTAATATAAGCACTGAGCAAGGACTCCTACTTTCAGTCTACAGAAATATAATCCACCTACGCATCCGTCCACACGTGTTGGTCCTGCTCGCCCTTGCACAGCACAGGCCTGCGAGATGCAAGGAAGTCGCGGAAGAAAAGAACCACACAAGAGCTGGACTTAGGCGATATATTCCTCCTCATCTTTACAAAAAAACAAAAGCGCACGATTCCTCCCTCCAGCTTTGTCAGCATCACTTTCCCTTATTCCTTCTTGCGGGATCGCGTGCCTGCCTGCGCAAACGATAATGTCAAGAGCACGGAGATAGAAAGAGAGAGCATACGATTCCAAGCATTTAACAAGTAACAACTGAATGTAATCTGATCTCTGCGCAAAGGTAAAGCTCTCCCCCCTCTCTCCCTTTCATTGGATTCAGCACAAAAGATAAATCTATGGCCAGAAAGAATTTATTCCATGTTCTAATGCGTACTAGTTTTAGTTTATGCTCCTGATGATCGGCTATCATTGTTCACAATTCCCAGCCAATGCTCGAGGAATCGGACAGCATTTTGGAGGAGCAGATATGCACCAGCATGCCACACTTGAACAGGAACCAAGGTACAGATAATATCATATCACGAGGACTATTTGCTTGTCTTAATACGTGAACGGAGGACACTTGTAATTGTTAAGTACAGGAATTCCCTGAACAACTTTGGAGAAGACTGGTTGATCCACAGAATAGCAGCAAGCAAACCATAAAAATAACAAGCTATAAAGAACAACAAGGATACTATCTTGGACCACTCATATTAATTACTTTTGAAACAACAAGCTTGTCAAGCTTTTCTTTTTGAGAAGGTCCTACATTATCATATTGCAATTGATTTTATTTGATTTACCGTACCAATGATTACGAAAATTTTCCTTCCCCCTGAAAAAAACCTGAAAACTTGAGATGCGTCCTGCACTTGTGACTCACAGCATAGCCTGAACATTAACTGGATTGCAGAACATATCAAATGGGTGGGATGACTGCATGTTAAATGTTATAGGACCTCCCTGATCATAGAGGAAGAACTCTAAGTTATTGGTTTGTAGTTTGTACCAACTTTTGCATATAACTTTGTCATGTGGGGCATCACGTATGGGCGAAGAAGGAAGAAGACGCTGGACGTTGCGCCAGGAACGTCCGGTTCGGTTGCTTTGGCAAGTTTTGCTGCGTTGTCGGATTAGGAATAGTTGGCATTGTTAGTTTCCTTTTTAGTCATAGCTAAATTCGGAATTCTGTATTAGTTTCCTTTCAATAGTCGAATTCGTTTCCTAGTCCAGTTTGTTAGGATCTCTCTATTTAAAGGAGAGAGACACTTTGATTGAAGTTAAGAAAATTATTGGAAAACCCCAATCCTCTCTCCTCTATTCGGCGATTCTCTATTGGCGTTGAGTCCAGTCTTGGCCGTGCGGCTGTTGTCACCACGGCACCTCAGCCGTGCCACCGAGGCCCTAGACAATGTCTTACTTCCACACACGGTTACAACTTGCGCTCCAACCCTTCTTCAACGATCCAAAACCCTGACAACTTAGTATCAGTGAACGCTGCGCCATCCACCATGTCAGAGGGCGATAACATCGACTCGATCAACAAGAAGCTCAACCTCTTATTTCAGCAAATGGAGGCCGATCGACTGAAGCTTCATGATAAGATCAATAGTCTCTCCGGTGCAGTTCGCGACATCGATCTCCAATAATGAGCACATCACGTAGCTATCAACCGGTTGGAGCAAGGGCGCACCACTCTGCCCGGCGATGCCAACTAGGAAACTCTCACCGACGCATGTCTCCGAGCACCCGAAAGCATACTCCCAAGCCCTCATCGGCCTCCACATGTCTCGCCGGCTGCCTCGGTGATGGATTTGCGCCACGCCGACAGAGACGCACCTGCGGCCCCCCGTTCATCGGCTGTTGGACAATAGGCTGGTCGTGGTAGTGTTCCTCGGTTCTACAAAATTGAACTTTCCAATGTTTGATGGTCAGGAAGACTTGTTACCATGGCTGAATTGTTGCGACCAATTCTTCCGGAGTCAGCACACCATGGAGGATAAAGTCTGGTTGGCCACGTTTCACATGACCGGCTCGGCACAGCTGTGGTATCATCGATTGGAGCGTGACACAGGAACCCCTTCTTGGAGCCGTTTTGTTTTGTCGAGCTGGTCAATACTCGATTCGGACCACCATTACGTAGCAATTCTTTGGGGGAACTTATCGCTCTTCGCAAGCAAGGCACCGTCTGTGACTTCTCCAACCAATTTTTAGCTCTTTTGTGCCGCACCGACCCTCTGACCAGACATCAGCAAATTTAGTTGTTCACTGCCAGTCTTGGTCAGCCATTGCAAACGGATGTAGAATTGCAAGCTCCACAATCCCTGGAATCCGCCATAAGTTTAGCTTGCGCATACGAACGCCGTACGCAACTAGCAGTACCGGTGGCCCCTCTACCATCCCGGCGACCTTGGCGTTCCGGTAGTGCCCCTACTGTGGCTTCCGGGTCTGGCCTGCCTCATGACTCTGGAAGCAGTGGACCACCCCAGCAGAGCTTACCACGCCGCACCTTGTTCCCGGCCGAGCTTGAACGGCGTTGTACCCAAGGTTTGTGCTATCAGTGTGACGAGAAGTTCGTTCTAGGCCACCGGTGTAAGCGCCTTTTCGTCATCGAAGTTCAGCAAGACGTTGATAGCGACGACGATGATCCACAGTCTGGCAGCACACCGGAGATGTCTTTGGCGGCGCTCACGGGTATCAGCCACGCTCGAGCCAAACCATGTGGCTCCGTGTCGAGATCGGTAGCAGCACATTGGTTGCTTCCTTGATTCGGGTTCTACACATAATTTCATCGCCAACAATGTTGTGGTTTCCACCGGCGTCTGCATGCGACCGCGATTGGGCCTAAGAGTCACAGTGGTCAATGGGGATCGTGTTACTAGTTTGGGCTTGTGCAGAGCCATGGCCATCCGCATTGGCCACGAGGACTTTACACTGGATTGCTACGCCATGCCGCTCGATGAATTCGATGTGATCTTAGGGGTCCAATGGCTCGGCACTCTTGGTCCCATCACTTGGGATTTTTCCAACATGACCATGTCTGTCGCTCGCCAAGGACGACGAGTCATGTGGACCGGCTTGCCTATGCCTTCCCAATTGAGCCATGCCCTCGCCTGTTCTAAAACCAACCTTCTGGTTGATCTTCTCGACGACTTCGCTGATCTTTTTGTTGAGCCTCATGGTCTGCCGCCCGTCCGAGAAATCTCCCACCACATTCACCTAAAAAAGGTACTGATGCTATTGCCGTCCGACCATACCGTTATGCGCTTGCCAAAGGACGAGCTTGAACGTCAGTGTGTGGATATGCTTCAACAAGGAACCATCTGTCGTAGTTCATCAGCCTTCTCTTCCCCAGTCTTATCGATCAAGAAGCTGGATGGTTCTTGGCATTTTTGTGTGGATTATCGCAACCTCAACGACAAAACGATCAAAGATAAGTTTCCTATTCCGATCGTTGACGAGTTACTCGATGAGCTTCGTGGTGCAAAATTATTCATGAAATTGGACTTACGTTTCAGATATCATCAAGTGTTAATGCATTCTGGTGACATTGAGAAGACCGCTCTCCCCACTCATCAAGATCTTTTTGAATTTCTTGTCATGCCATTTGGTCTTACCAATGCACCAACAACATTCCAGGCTCTTATGAATACCGTGCTCTAGGATTTTCTTCGTCGCTACATCTTGGTTTTGTTTGATGATATTCTCATCTACAACCCTACTTGGTCAGCACATCTATGACATCTTTGCACGGTCTTACAACGTCAACACCATCGCTTATTTTTGAAACGTTCCAAATGTTCCTTTGGCGAAACCTTGGTGGCATATTTGGGCCACGTAGTTTCGGCTGAAGGTGCGGCGGTTGACAATGCCAAAATTAGTGCGGTATCCACATGGCCAACTCCTACATTAGTCCAGACACTCTGTGGTTTTCTTGGATTGGCCGGTTATTACCGAAAGTTCATTCGTAATTTTGATATTATTGCGGCTCCATTGACTAAATTACTCAAAAGGGCAGCCTTTCTTTGGACATCAGAAGCTTAGGAGGCCTTTCTTTGCCTCAAATCAGCATTAACACAGGCACCAGTATTACAATTACTGAACTTCACTAGTGATTTTATTGTTGAGTGTGATGCATCGGGTTCTGGTTTTGGTGCTGTCTTACATCAAGGCACATGTGCTGTGGCATTTTTCAGTCGTCCGATTGCACCACGCCATACTTCTCTAGTAGCATATGAACGGGAACTAATCGGTCTCGTCCAAGCGGTTCGTCATTGGCGTCCTTATTTGTGGGGGCGCCGGTTTTTGGTACGTACTAATCATTACAGTTTGAAGTTATTGCTTGATCAACGGCTTTTGACAATTCCGCAGCATCAATGGGTCAGTAAATTGTTGGGTTATGATTTTTTCGTTGAATACAAACCCGGCAACACCAATGTGGTAGCCGATTCATTGTCCAGACGGGACAGCGAGATTCAGCCGGTATCTTTGGCTCTGTCTTCACCGCAATTTTCTTTATTTGATGAGCTGCGTATTAGCTTTCAAGATGATCTGGCCATGTAGTCTCTACGCACTGCAATAGAGGCTGGTCGCCAGCATGGTCCATGGGCGATTACAAATGGCCTGGTTACGTTCAACAGCCGCGTTTACTTACCGGGGACGACTGCATTATTACCATCCATTGTTTAGCTCGCACATGGTATGGGACATGAAGGTATTCAGAAAACTCTTCATCGTCTTCGAGCAGATTTTCATGTGCCGCATGCTAGGGCAGTCGATCAAGATTACATACGCGCTTGTGATGTTTGTCAACGTAATAAAGGCAAACAGTTGCATCCGGCTGACTTGCTTCAACCGTTGGAGGTACCTTCCACTGTTTGGGCCGATGTATCAATGGATTTTATCGAAGGACTTCCTTGTATTCATGGTAAAACAGTCATTCTTACGGTTGTGGATCACTTTTCCAAATTTGCCCATTTTCTTCCTCTAGCTCATCCGTACACGGCATACTCAGTGGCTCAAGTGTTTTTTGGTGAAATTGTTCGTCTCCATGGTATTCCGACATCCACTGTCAGTGACCGCGATACAGTTTTTACAAGCACTTTTTGGTTGGAACTTTTTTGGTTAGCCGGTGTTCAACTTAACCTCAGTTCCGCTTTTCACCCCAAATCAGATGGTCAGTCGGAAGTGGTTAACAAGATCATTGTGATGTACCTCCATTGCCTTACTGGAGATCGACCTAAACAATGGCTTCGTTGGTACCTTGGGTTGAGTATTGTTATAATACATCTTTTCAGACATCGCTCCGTACTTCCCGTTTAAAGTGGTTTATGGCCGAGAACCACCTACTTTGCGTTCCTATCAACCGGGTACCACAAGACTGCCGGCAGTGGACCAACTCCTCAAGGACAAGGATCCTTTTTTGGTTGAAATTCATGACCATTTAATTCTCGCTCAACAAACCTATAAACGACATTACGACAAAGGTCATCGTGAGCTGGAATTTACGGAAGGTCGGTATGGCTTCGTTTACATAACCGACCCACCACATCTTTGTCTCTGCCTACCAAAGGAAAGTTGGGACCTCGTTATTTCGGGCTTATCAAATTCTGTAGAAAGTGGGTTCTATGGCATATCGTTTACAATTACCAGCTCGAGCAAAGATTCATGATGTGTTTCATGTTAGTTTATTGAAGCTGTTTATTAGTCCATCACCATCGTCACCTCCGCCATTGTCGATACTTTTGCATGGTCGGGTTTGTCCTTTACCAGCCAAAGTCCTTAAGTCTCGTCGAGCTTGTGACCGTCTTCAGATTTTGGTTCAATGGGAAAATGCACCCGAAATAAGTGCTTCTTGGGAAGATTTGGAGCAATTTCAGCAACTCTACCCTTTATTTAAGCTCGAGGACGAGCTATTTTCAAAGGAGGGGGGAGATGTCAAGTGGAGCATCACGTATGGGCGAGGAAGGAAGAAGACGCTGGACGTCGCGCCAGGAACGTCCGGTTCGGTTGCTTCGGCAAGCTTTGCTGCGTTGTCGAATTAGGAATAGTTGGCATTGTTAGTTTCCTTTTCAGTCATAGCTAAATTCGGAATTCTGTATTAGTTTCGTTTCCATAGTCGAATTCGTTTCCTAGTCCAGTTTGTTAGGATCTCTCTATTTAAAGGAGAAAGACACTATGATTGAAGTTAAGAAAATTATCGGAAAACCCCAATCCTGTCTCTCCTCTGTTCGGCGATTCTCTGTTGGCGTTGAGTCCGATCTTGGCATGTGATTCTTTGTCACCACGGCACTCCACCAGCGCCATCGAGGCCACGGACGACGTCCTACTTCCACACACGGTTACAACTTGCACTCCAACCCTTCTTCAACGATCCAGAACCCTGACAAACTTTGACTTTATACAAGTTAAAATTACTATCTAAAATTAAACTTACAGGCAGTTTTTATCAAAGCATGGGGAGTGGGGACAAATGATGGAAGTAGGACTGTAAGAGAAATAGTCAGTTGTACAAGCGGTATGTAAAGGAAAAGCAACATAGAGCAATGAAATCAAGAAAATAAACTGTCAATTTTAAGCTCATACTTTCTGCACCTTATGTAGAACAGATAGGAATCAAACTCAGAAGACTGCTTCATACACATGCACAGCTTATTAGATTCGCCCATCCAGTTTCCTTTTGCCTGATAGCTGAACAAGTACAAAACTTACCAGAGGAGACAAAAGGGAACCATACGCCTATTCCATTATTCCATGCTTTGCTTTTGTGCAGTCCCAAGAAAGGCATCACTAATAGAATGAGTTCCTTCTTCGCTTTAATTGTATGCAAACCTTTGTCCAATTCTTCTTCTGGATGCATTTGGTCAAAAAGGAATTTTAAAACTTAGCTCTCATAAGAAACGATAAAAATATTCCTTAATCAACTGTATATCATGCTTGAATAGGATGAACATATACTACATGCAATAGCATATGTGATTGCAGAACATAGGGAATCCTAATCAATGCCGACCAACCGCAAATGTTGCCCTTTCATTTCACAATGTAAGTGCAGTGGAGAGCGGAATTAGTTCTAAACCAGCAAGATGAAATCAGGAATCTAATAAAGACAGTACTACAGACCACAGCCCAAAATTTCTCCACAGAACAAGGTTCCCACTTTTATCTGTAAGACCAATAAATAACATGACCGTGTCTAATTTCCCCCCTTCATGTGTGCCAAGTTAAAGAATATAAACCATATTTGCTAGTGCAGAATCAGAATGCAAGAGTGTTCTTGGAATTGACAAATAAAAAGATTGATGTGCATAGGGTCCACAGGTACCTAAAGGAATAAGGATAATATATCTTTTCAGTTGCTGCAAAGATTAGGTCAGGCTTGAGTGTTTGTTCCAACGATTCGAAATTCTCTCCTCCCTTGCCTGCCTTATAAGACCAGTCTCTGCATAAGATCTTGACATGAGTAGTCGTAGTTTGTTAGAACAGATAAAGGTCATCTGTACGATGAACAACCCTTGATTACCAGATATAGTGGGCTGACAAAACTGCAACAGACAGTTCCTGGCAGGACTGGGCAGTCTACAAGCAGACATCGGTACATAGCAGGAAGTGAAAGAGGTATGAGATGTGTCATGCATGAAGTTTGGTTTGCCCAAACAAAGAAAAGAAGATCTCTTGTCATAGATCCTAACCTGAGATATATTCATGTCAGATGTATCATCATCAACAGCAGCTCCAGAGCCACAGCCAATTCCTGTCTTCGAGGCAGACTTTCCCTCCAGAGAGGCACTTGCTTTTGCAAGGAGGAACTATTCCAGCAGAGTCGGGGCTTGTACTCTCAACTGATGCTAAGCCTAGGTTAAAATGGACCCCTGAGCTACATGATCGTTTTGTGGAGGCAGTGAATCAACTTGGCGGACCAGATAGTAAGTATGCGATGAAACCTTTTGGTCGTAGAAGCAAGTACATGACAATTAACATCTAAATAATTCAAAATCTTGCAGAGGCTACCCCAAAAACAATCATGAGGCACATGGCTGTCCCAGGACTAACACTATATCATCTTAAGAGTCATCTCCAGGTATATATGGAATTTCTAGTATCACAGTCTTTCCTCTCCCTCTTTTTTTTTTGAAATATCTCAGTTTTTCCTTATACATGTCTTCAAGCAAGATACTAAATTGTTTTGTCTTTTACCATAGAAATATAGACTAAGCAAAAATCTACACGCTCAAGCCAATGTCGGAAATGCACGAAATGGTAAGTATAGCGTTCTCAAGTTATCAGCCTACCATTAAACTTAATACTGAACTTCCTTTCATTCGGCAGCGGTAGACTGCGCCATAACAGCAGAGAAACCATCTGAAGGAAATGGATCACCAGTCAGCCACTTAAACCTTGGAACCCAGACAAACAAGTAAGACATGAAGTAAATGTTTGCTTCAGCATGTTTACAGAAGGTAACATAGTTTGGTATTTTATCAGATCTCATAGTTTGGTATTTTATCAGATCTATGCACATAGGTGAAGCCCTTCAGATGCAAATTGAAGTGCAACGACGGTTACATGAGCAACTAGAGGTACGGACCAAGCAATTTACATCCCTTCAAACAAACATAATTTTACATTTTCTTGACTAAGGCAATTTCAAGGGGGTGCCAATCTGCAGTAGGTTGAATTTTATGGTTGACTATCTAATGAATGTTTGTCAAATAAAATTTCCCCGAGAATATACACTAGAGAGGGAAAATTAGCTACAAGGGTACCATTCACTGATTGAAGGTTCATATTATTATGGATATACATAATTACACACAAATCATCCAATTCATAAATATGTACCATGCAAAAATACAGTGTCATGAACCAAGACCAACTTAATCTATGCTTAACCATCATAGATAATTTTACAAGTAAACTTAATGGCTATGCTATGGTCATGTTTACTTTGAATTCTATTACAACTAAATCAGGCACCAACTTCATCTTTCTCCTGTATGGCTGTATGATTTCTTCTTTATTGACAGCTCCACTTTATCCACTGCTTAAAATGATGTGCTATTTGTCAGTGTGTGACTTCTATCAGATAAAAGAAGGCCAAAAAGCTAAGAGTACTGCCACCATATTGTCTAGGGAGATAGACAGTCTTGAAGTGTATGTGAATCTTTGTTTGCCATTACTCAAAACCTGTAATAATTATCACCTCCAACCTAAGTTAAAATTAATGTTAAATACATCATCAGATAGTTTGAGGTTAAATTAGTAGTAAGATATTTAAGAAAATCAAGATTTGCTTCTATTCATATGTAGAGTAAATGAGTAATAAAAACGCATGTTAAAAAAAATGAAACCTAAGAAAAGTTTAGAAAAATAGCCGATCAGGTGTAAATCCTTAAGGTTACTCTTTTTGTATCTCCTGTAGTGAAAATATCGGAGCCAATGCTGCTTTGTGCTGCTTGTACATGATTTTGCTATGCAAAATAATACATAGCTCAGGTAGGAGCTGTAATTTCACCCCAAGAAAAGATATGAAAGGTGCAATGTTCAAATAATGATGACCTGATATCTTACACGTAATGAACTAATGATCCCTTTCAACAGGTACAAAGACACTTGCAACTCCGAATTGAAGCACAAGGAAAGTACCTACAATCGGTGCTGGAAAAGGCGCAGGAGACACTCGCAAAGCAGAATGCAGGCTCGGTTGGCCTAGAAACTGCAAAGATGCAATTGTCAGAATTGGTCTCAAAAGTGTCAACAGAGTGCCTTCACCATGCTTTTACAGGCTTTATGGAGATTGAAGGTTCACCAATGCTACAAGGGCACACCATGCAACTTGGTGATGGATCAGTTGATAGCTGCTTAACTGCATGCGAGGGCTCACAAAAAGATCAGGATATCCTATCGATTAGCCTCTCTGCTAAAAAAGGAAAGGAGATTGGAGGCATGGCATTTGATCCGCAAGTGAAAGAAAGAGGAAGCGAGTATTTATTTCTCGACAAGCTAAGCAGAAGGCCTCCAAATCACCAAGAAAGACGTGATAGGAGAGACGGCTTTAGCATGTCATGCCAGGCAACAAAATTGGATCTAAACATAAACGACACAAACGACGGGCCTCAACATTGCAAGAAATTTGATTTAAATGGGCTCAGCTGGATCTAGAAAATACGCAAGAGCGCCAAGTCCATAGCAGCGAGAACAAATGAAATGGGATGATTCTTCCTATGATCAAAGATATTGCCATGTCTTCCATTGTAAGACCTTATATGATGCTCGGACCGTCAGCGCTGTCAGCCATCGCAGTTAACTGAAATAAGCGATGGAATTGACAGTAAGATGCTTCTTGCGGGCCACAGAGACAGTATTTGAGAACTCGGTGTTCTCCTTTATTATATATGCTTTATTGTGATTCTGTACCATAGAAATACAACGAATTTTGTTGCAATCCCCACGCCAACTAATGATTAGTATTGGATTCGCCACGCCAAGGAACTTATCCCCTGTTTATTTTCCCCCCCATTAGCAATGCTTCATGCCTAGACCCTGCTGCCATCTAATAGATCTACAAGTCTACAACTCATGCATAGGTACAGAAGATCAAGAAGTCCCAACAACACAGCATCTACCCTACTCTCTTAAGTCTTGACTCTCCTCCTAGAATTAACTAGTACTGCATTCCCTGTAACAAGCCAGTCTTGATCTCTGAGACTATGACAGACTTGGTACCGTCGATTGGATCATGTATAACCAATCGTATGGAGAAGGGAAAACAGAGGGAGGGAGGGAGGGAGAGTTGGGGGCCAAACTTAGCATACCGGCCATAGCTAAAGCCGCTTCTTCCCCTCTTAAACTCTGGAGCCGATGACAACGGGAGAAGGAGACGTATCGGTCTAGCTCCATTTGCGTCTACTCCGAATCAAAGTCCGCACAGCTTGATCTGGAGCTTGCGAAGGTCACAACCGCAGGCAGGATATCGTGATGCGCTAATGAATCGCGGGTATTGCGAAGGACGACGGCTTGTGGTGCTGGTGAAGACGACCACGCCCAGGCGTGGGCTGCCCATTTAGGCTGCATGTGATGGGCTGGGATGGGTATGAAGTATCGCAGCCCATCAGCATATTTCTGCGCCATTGTTTTTTTTAATAAAAGAAACAGGTAGGAGTGATGGTTAATAAGTCACTATTCTTGTACTACTATTTCTTTCTCTTTTTACACGAGCAAATCACGAGTGCAGGCCCACCCCAACTTCTATGTTCTTGGAACGGGCCCATGAATCTGCGAGTAATATCTATCCTGGCTCAGGTGCATGAAACATGCGAATGCCAAACATTAGCGCCGGTAAAAATCTGCATGTCTGACTTGATGTTACTAGCTAGCTGCCTAGCTCCGATGCTGACAAGCGTTGTGCTTGTGTCTCTCTGGACACCTATGGAGGAAGAGAGAGAGCTCGTACGATCAATCCACATGGTCCGATCATGTGCGAGCCCACGAACCAACCTGGATACATCGAGCCAAGACGTAATCCTCCTTCCTCTGATCTCAATTAGCTCTGCAATTTGCTGCAGAGATGTGATGCAGCAACCGCCCGGCCGCCAACTCTGCACCACCGCCGCTGTCCCGGCTCTACTAAAAGCGAAAAGCTAACTAGTACTAATTACCTAGCTAGAAAGGCCACTGCAATTTGCAAGTGAGTATTGACAAAGATCCTCACACTAGTACTCTTGCAGGTATAAACATGTAAACATATGATCCTCTTATTGGACCGAAACGGCGATTAAAAGGGTGGTGAATAGGAGCATTACTTTTTTTTTTCACTCTTATCGAATTCAACTCAATTCTTACTCTAATAGCTATAAAAGCTATGAAGATCGAAGTACAGGCACAACAGAAGTCTTTTATTGAATCCAATCCAAACCCCGAAAGTCCGAAACATAACAACCAAAAGCACCAAAAACTCAAATCAAAGTGAGTTGGGCGGTCAGACCTCTCAATATGGGCGGTCTTACCTCCATCATGATAAACAGTGAAATCAACACGAAATCAAAATCATAAATCGACTTGACTTTTGATCCGGTGATCCAAACCCCCTCAAATTTCAACTATAGCTCATCAAGAAGGTCAGAAACATATTCCAATCAACGATTGAGAATATCAAGGCCAAAGTTTCATCAAATTCATAGATGAGGAAAGGAAGGCACAAGAACATAAAAAAAATTAAACTTTGATCCTAAAACTTGCTCGTGGGTAAAAGATAATTAAGATGATCCTAGATGCATTTCCACATATCACAGCAAGAAAAATCACAGAAAAAAAATCAAAGGATCACTAAAATCCAAAAGTCACCAAAAAAGAGCAAGAACAAGAAAAGACTCATATTGTGGAATCTTGTTTGGATTGATTTGAGATAGATGTTGGTTTACAACCAATCCACTATGGATGGCAAAAGCTCAACACTTGAGCAAAAAATAATCCATCTCTCAAAAACCCTAGCATCAACTACTACAAAATCCTCAAATCACAAATTAGGGTTTTTCTCTTGGAAGGATTAGGAACGCCACATCTAGACATTCCCTTTTATAGTAGAGGCTAGGCTGAGAGAGAAGATCCTGACGGGTACCCGTTAAGCCCACACACAAACGGGTCTATACTCACGCGCACTTCTCAAAGCAGATGACGAACCGGGCTTCCCGAATCCATTTCTTCATGATCTTTATCTTCATTTGACCTAAACTGTCTCTCTTTGTGCCGTCTTGTGCTGCGGTTTAGCCAAAGATCATCAAGGTAGTATTTTGGTGAAATTACCAAAATACCCCTTCTCGATCCTTCTCAAAAGACCGAGTCCAATCTTCATGAAGCAATTCTATGCTTCACCACGTGTAGGTTGATCAACGAATCTTTTCATGTCGGCAAGTCTCTCCCATCTAACTTCCACGGAAACCGCCATGGCACTTGCACCGACCCTCGCGTCGCTTGATGCAACCCGTCGCACTAAACTTCCTGTTCAGTCATCCTTGTCTATTTTGCGCCATGCTTGAGTTCACTGACTTCACCTGGCATCCTCGATTGTTCTGGACCTTAGTTCTCCAAGCCTAGTCCCGATCATCCTTGCCATTGACTGTCGTTGACCTCCAAGCCTCCTACACAACAATAGACCAAGAAATTGATTTCAGGAATAAGTTCTTCACTATTTGACCCATGTTAGTAAAAACATGCATCATGCAACACATATGCACTGAAAACGATGAATATAACCTAACCTACAAACATCACTACCTTACCGGCCAGCGAACAAGATAAAATCGGCCAGACTGCCACCCATGCCCGACTAGGCCGGTCTGACCGCCAACACATGCACTTAGCCAAATTTCCTCTTTAGAAATCCAAAACCTCTCTGAAAATTTGAAACAAATAGAACTTTTGGCTCGAAACTCTAAAAAATATGAGACCAAGTGCAGAAGAATCTCTTCTCTTGCCCACACCCTCTATTTTTGGCCCAATCCATAATTCCATCGAAGGATTTGGTAGGTCGAACCACCCCACATGGTCGGTCTGACCGCCAAAGATGGTCGGTCGAGATCACGCCCTGATCCATCGATCACGACCTTTGGCTCAAGACATGGCGGTCACCGCCAGAGATGGCCAGTGACAGTTTCTAAAATTTGTCGAAAATGAGTGTTTCGACAAACCTACGCCACCATTGATAATTGTATCATCATCCTAAGATCATGAGCATATTCCCATGATATCTGCAACCTCCCCCTTGATGAACACATTGATAATTTCCCAAAAATGCAAGTTGAAGGTTTGTTTTCAAAAATACTCAATATTTTTGCGCAAAGGCATAACTTGGTCCAAAAGCAAAAGAAAGCAATGGAAATAACCAAGTTGTCTTCAGATTAGTAGAAGCAAGATAGGTGAGACAATAGAGTGCATGAAAGTTTCAATTTCCAAAGAGGAGTAAAAAATCTTACTCAAGGTCCATATGAAAGAACAATTGTTCAATTTGACCTTTGATCATTGTGAGGATTCAAGAATTTCAATACAAGTTCAGAAATGGCAATAAGAATATAATAATGCAAATGAGATGCCCCCCTCACTATGATCACTCCTTTTCAAAAAAATTATTTTCTCTATTTTTCTTCAAGTAGCTCCCCTTTTAACATTTTTGCTATATCTTCTCCCCTTTTGATAATAGAGACATCAAGGAATCCGTCTTCCTCAAATCCAAAGATGACAAATGCAAAAATAAGGAAGAATCATATATAAGACAAAGCAAGAATGAAATGCAATGGAGTGGCTTTATTTTTAGAATTTTCAATTTTTGAGTACAAGAAGCTTTAGAGATTACCTAAGAGAACAAGCTAGCATTTCTATTATCACTCAAGACATATCAAGCATGAAGGTGCTATCAAGATCATGTTAAGATATATATATATATCAAAGCTAAGCTTGAAAGCTCAAGATGAAGCGATACATTTTTCACAAGTTAAACAAAGCTTCAAAATTAGCAAGTTCATCAAAAGGGGTCCTAAAGTGATAATGGCCATGTTAGAATGTCAATGTGAGATCAAAAAGCTAACAAAGATCATTCTAGAGACTAAAAGTCCAAAGTAAATCATTTTGCTCAAAGTACCTCAATCACCCAATTTTTAACAACAGTTTTCATTTGCAGTGAACAACACATGTTGAAGTTGATTAAAGGTCTATCTTAGTGAAGAAGATCCTAGACTAGGAACCATCCACAAACTATTCCTAAGTTTCAACCGGGGCGACAAATCTTGAAGTTCATGTCAAGTTTGGCAAGCAGTCCCCATGAGATCGTCTGGATCATCAAACTATCTCCAAGTTCGTATCTTTAACATGCAGTCTCGTGAGAATAGTTTTGATTTTGGACCAACAAAATGACTTATGTTTTGATCTATAAATCCAAAATCACTTGAGATTTCAGACAAAACTCAATAAGAAGGTCAGGAATCTATTCCAATCGAAGATCTAGACAATCATTGCTAAGATTCCAATAATTTCTTATTTGAGTGCAAGAGGGCTCAAAACCGGGTGAAAACCAAAACTTGATTCAAAGACTTGCTCGTGGATGAAAAATGGTCAAGATGACCTTAGATCAACTTTCACAAGTCCTAGCAAGCTAGATCACAGCAAAAGATCAAGGCAAAACCCTTAGAACACAATAACCCAAAATCTCAAGAAAAAGAGTAAGAACAAGAGACAAATCATCTTTGCATAAATTTGATTGGATTGATATTGAGAATTAAGGGTTTACAACCACTCCACCATGGAGAACAAAAACTCACTCATGAGCACTCAATCCCGCAAGATTTCTCTCAATACATCTCTCAAACCCTAGCCTCCTTTCTTCTCTCCACTTTCCCCCAAATATCAGCTTAGGGTTCCTAGGCTTGGTTGTTGCAATCCTACTCCAACCCTTATATAGTGGAGGCTAGAACTAATAGAGAAACACTAATGGACATTCGTTAAGCCCACACCTTCTTGATTCGATGCTCCCGAATCCATCTCTTTGTGATCTTGTTCTCCTCATAACCTAAACCGCTTCTTCTTTGCGCTGTCATGCACTACGGTTTCTCCAAGGTCACCAACTCGGTATTTTAGTGAAGATACCAAAATACCCCTTCTTGATCCTTCCATCCTTGATCGAGTCTAATCTTGTGAGCAATCCCATGCTTGGCCACACGTAGGTTCATCAATGGCTTTCTTCATGCCGACAAGTCTCTCCCATCTGACTCCCACCGGACCGTCTCAACACTTGCACCAGTTCAATCCACTTGATGCAACCTGTTGCACCAAACTTCTCGTTCTTGTCCATCTTGCGCCTTCTGTGAGATCAACCACTTCACCTAGCATCTTTCATCGTTCTAAACCTTGATTTCACCAAACCAAATCCCGATCATCCTCATCATTGACCGTAGTTGACTCCAAGCTTCCCTACACAACAATAGACCCATGTTAGCCAAAACATGCATCATACAACACATATGCAACAATTCCATGACTTTTGGCCAATCCTCAAAATTCAGCAGAACTCACTGCACTGAAATCGCCACGACCGATCAGATTGCCGCCACCAGGCCGATCTGATCACCAACTACCCGACTGGTGTAAGCCTAAGCTCCATTAAATTGGTTTTGGTGACTAATGACAAATCTAAATGTGAGACTAACTCGTTTGTTGAGTATGATATTGTTTAGTCTTATTTGGATGAAAATGTGAAAATCATGGAGGTATGCACTTGACATCATATTCTTATATCTTGTTGCATTCATCGGATCTAAAATATAGATTGAACTCCACTAAAAGTTTAACTTGAATATGTGCATATGTTTTTATTACACATTCGTGTATGCACACATTTAGGGGGATTTCACTCTATATTTTGAGGTTTCGTTAGTATTGATCCTTGTTCTTTATCCACTTATATTGGGGATCTCTACTTTGAAACATATTCTTTGAGTATATAAAACTTGTGTAGTTCATATATACTCATATTACTTTATTGTCAATTATGTGCAATTGTGGTGGTTATCATCAATTACCAAAAAAGGGAAAGATTGAAGAATCTAGATCCACCATTATGAGTTAATAGTATGGTTTGGTAATTGATGACAATCACATTGTGGGACTAACATTTTCTATGAGTTGGGTAAATAGGTTATATTCCATGATGATGGAGACTTTGGATGGTATCATGAGTTGATCGTCATCAAGTTAAGGTTCAAGAAGAGGATGCATCTTGTGTTGATGCATATCAAGATCTCAAAAAGGAGATGATCATGAGTTGATCATTAAGTCAAGAGAAGACCCATCATGTGTTGATAGAGGGCACGTGGAGAATGCGTCATGGGTTGGTGCATATCAAGACAATGACCTGGACTTGAAGTGAAGATGTGTGTCATCAAGCTTCAAGAGGATGCTCAAGGCAAAGGTATAACTAGCTAGGGCTAAGGATGTGTTCCTAGTCTTTTACCGGTCTTGGTGTTTGGTTGGAAAACCATATTGCTAGTATAGGATTGTTGTACTATTAAGAGGGGTTTTGTCTAGTTGCTTGAGTCTCATCTTGTTTTGATAGCTTAATCCCGCTTGCTCTAGCTAGCTCTTCGCGGCATGAGGCTATTATTTGCGAATGTGTTTTGCAAATAGCTGAGGCTCATGCATCTAATTCTTGTAGCATGTGACTATACTTTGCAAATGTGTTTTACAAATGGTTGAAATCCATGTACCTACTCCTTATGGTATGATCTAAGTTTGCAAATTGTTGGAACTCATGCATTTTTCCTTGGCATGGTCTAAGATTGCTTGTTGCTATTTTCTTGGACTTAGACCATGATAGTGACTCTTTGGATTTCTTGTGCTTTCTGTTTTGATCTAATTTGGATCCAAAGAAAATTTAAAACCCGCCTATTCACCCCTCTTTAGTCGACCGCCTCGATCTTACAGCCGGTCTGACCGTGCCTCCCGGTAACAGGGCACCAGTCTGACCGTCATGGTGTGGCCGGCTAGACCTCTTCCCAAAACCAGAAAACACCACTCTTTGAACTTTTTAGTTAATCACTATCTAGTTTCACGTTCATTTCCTATTTTCAATAGCACATGGTGCAAACACATCCCCCTAACACTCACACACAAGTGTTTGGTGTCTATTTACCCCAAGTCTACACCGCCGACACCCGATCAGTTAGACTACCTTGCAAGGTCGGTTAGACTGCCCCCATGCTGATCAAACCGCCTGACTCTTGACAGCAGGCCAACTTTTGGAAAACAAAAGGCTAGCTCCCCAAACTCTTCGACAACGGTGTCAATTGTTCATCGCCAGATATAAGATCAAACCACATGGTCTCTACACTTTTTTTTCGAACAGGTAGCAAGGGCTCTACTCATTCATTAAAGATTTAAAGAGAGGAATATAGTTTAAGAGTTACAACATCCGTCCTAGGTAGACACACCGACACCATGACACCACCTATTCACCAACAACATCTAGCTACTCAATAAGACAAAAGTCACCTACAACGGGCAAAACAAAATCAAAAGATAACATTAGAGGACAAGGTATCCCACAACTCACCATAGGGCCCTTCACCTTATCCGACCCACATAGAATCGCTACAATCAAGCTTTGAGGGAATGATTTCTTTAGGAGCTCCAAACACCTATTTAAGGCTTGTTCAGACACTTCATCATCACCCTTTCTAGTGATTCCCATGTTCTTCAACAATCTAAATTATACTTGTTCTTCACGCAAAACTCCTAACCATTCCTAGTATATTCACCAGCAATATTAATAGCAGGATGCATGGGTTTAAATTACTAAAGCACTATTTGAGGCCTATTCATCGTGTACTAGCTATAACAACAATACATTTATAGTAGTCGGTAGTTGCGGTGGTGAGACTAGGAAGGTCGATCTTGGGATGTAGACCAAGTCACAAATCCTGTCAAGTGCAGGAAGTATTACCTTTCCACCCAGTTTGGTTTGTGGAATTGGGCATGGATTGGAGATTGGAATTGGATCTATTGAATATCTACTGATTGGATGTCTTTGGAATTGGAATTGGAATTGAAGCCCATTTTCCAGCTGAATTAGAGTACAACTAAAATAGGCATACCATAATTCAGATCTATAATAGTCGCAAAAAAATCAGACCTATAACCCTCTAATTTGGATGAAATTGGATGTTAAGTTTTCCATTCGAACAAATCAATTTTGCCATCACCAACACTTCCTCCACTCTGGTGGTGAACTCCGGTGAGCCCCCACTACCGCCAGTGAGCTCCAATTGACCACCCGCCGCTGCCATCGAGCTCCATCAACCAAAGCTACAACTAACTTCCCCACCTTCCTATGTGTCCTTCCCCAAGTCCGGTGACTCCTGACAACCACCCACCGCCGCTAGCAAGCTCCTTCCTCCACAATTGTTGTCGAGCTCCCCTTATCGCTGTTCATTGCTCTAGATCTAGTGCCACCACCATAAATGGGATCCAGATATTTTGCTGACTCGAATGGTCATCAACGTTACACTGTTGCTTGCGAGTCCCTAACGACCACACCGCTAGTGAGTCCCCTTGTTGCTGCTAATCGACGTCGTCCTCGAATGTGGTTGATGATGTTGCCACGTTGAGGCCCTTCCTGCTGCCACCGAGCTCCGTCCATCTTGAATTTTGTAAAATCCCAATTTTCTGAGCTTTAAAAAATCTTTTAAAGAGTTAGTAGGATAAAATTCACCATTTGGGTTTTATTTGATTTTAATTCAAAAGCTTAATATGGACTTTGTACATCAAAATAATTTAATATGATTAAAGTCAATATCAACAATGGTCAAAACTATTTTATTTGGATCCTTAGGGCTTGGATATATTTTCCAGATTTTTCTGGAATTTTTTCAAGTTCATTTGCTACTTTCTATTGCTTATTTGAATTTCTGGTATTTTACTAAAAGGAAAAAGTATTAAAATCTCGGAAAAATCCTTCGGGTCGAATCTCCCTTCGATCCGCCCGCTCGGCTCAATTCGCCCGAGCCCAAGATCGCTTCAAGAACGCTACAAGACGCTCGCGCCCGTCCCCCCGTCGGATCGGCGTTGAGCAGTCGATCGAGAATCGGCCGCCGAGCCTGCGCTTTCATTGCCGATGGGCTGAGGTCATCGCTCTCGACTTCGGTTTCTTCCTCACAGACTCAAAATTGCCCGCCATTGAAGAGCTCCAAGCTTCGTACGACAAAAGAAAATCTCCAACTAAAACCTTCCTGATTTCGTTGCCAAATCTTATCTCTTAGCGTTCCGCACCCATATCTGCTCTTGATCATTCCCGATTCGAACTCTATCCTGTAGATTGAACAAACCCGAGAATATCCTGATTTGGGTGTTTCTTTATTCGTGCTCTCCCGACCCTATAAATAGACCCCCGAGGTTCGCCCTGCCCTCCGCATCCCAAACCCTCGCTCAATTCCACTCGAGAGCTTCAGCGCCGCCGCTAATTCGAGCTTTTAGGTTTTGCCGCCGCCGGTGAAAACTGGAATTGCGCCGCCGCCGTTGACGCCCTGTCTCCGTGGAGTGCATAGCCGGGTTCGCCGTCGCACGGGCTACTTCCAGGACCTTTCGCCGTCACCGGAGCCTCACCGGAGGCCTTGTCCGACAACGACCGTAGCCTCTCCGCCGCCTTGAGCTCGCCGCCGGCCGCCTCAGTCGTCCCCGACCACCCGGAGTTGGCCCATCGGGATCGCAATAATCCCAGCTACCTCTTTGTACCATCCGCCGCCGGTGAGTCGTCGCCGTTCGCCGTTGCCCTTGGTTCCCATGCGCCGCCGCCGTCACCGACGAAAGCCACGCCGCCATACGCCACCGCCAGTCTCGCCGCGTCACCGCCGAGCCCGTGTCGCTTCGCGTGGCGTCCTGTCGGCGCCGCGTGGCACAACCACCCCTAACCCCAGATCCGATCTTCGGTGGATGTGGTCCACCGTGAGTTAAGTCACCGACGTGTGGGCCCCACATGTCAAGAATTTTTAATTTTTAATTCCGAAGGCCGACGCTATCGTTGCACAATAATCCGATTTTTCTTTTAAGAAATAATTCGGAAATTCGGAATAATCAGTTTTAGGGTTTTCTTTTAGATTCAAACTTCCCAAGCTCATATCTTTTGCATCCGAACTCCGATTGAGCTCATTCAAATTTCTAAATTCAAGATCTACCTATCTAAGATTTTTATTTAATTTTTGGAGTTTGTTTTTCCTTGTTATTTATTTGTTTTGTTTGTTTGTTTGTTTCGTTTGCGAGTAGACGTTGATACTTCGGGAAGATTTGAAGAAGAAGGAGTACCTCAAGAGCAATATCAGTACTTAGACCTATTCCAAGACAAGTTATACCTTTGATCATATTGAACCCAGTTTTCAAAAGTTATATTGATTCAAAGTATTGCATTTACTTCAATTATTTATTTCAATACTTTTGGGATTAGTTAATGTCCAATCTGTTATGACCTCCTTGTCTAATTGTATGCCATAATCTTTTGTCACCCTAGTTTGGTTTATTTAGTTGGTGCTAGTGTATTACCAACGTGGGTTGGTTAGATGCGATTAGTTTGCTTAGCCATGCCACGAGTGCACTGTGTACTATTACTCGTTGATGGCATATGTTGCACTTAACCAACAGGGTGGGAAAGGATTTAGATGGAGGCAAGTGGACTGTGTGATATTTTGGTGGAGCTATGTGCGTGGGCTTAATAACCTGTGTGCATAGAGATTTGTAGTTTATTTGGAAGTCTTGCCTTGGTCAATTAAGGACTTAACTTTGTGCGCCATTGAACTGAGCCTCTCGTACAACCACATGCCTGGTATGGGATGGGCCTAACTTAGTAAGTTATGGAGTCTTGACATTGATTACTCAGGTAGTAGGTTAGGCTGTGTGCATGGGTGGAGGTATGCTACCAGATAGTCACATCACGGGGCGGTTCGCCGTGTCCCTGTCCAACGGTGTGTGTCGGGCTAACTTCCTATGTGGGGTTGTCTGACGGTTCGTAATCACACTGGGAGTGTCAATGTTAAGATGAAGTTTATGAACTGTTTTGTTACGGCTAGTGCTAGCTACACTAGTTGTATCGTGTGGGTAAAGTGTACAAACTCTGCAGAGTGTTAAACAATCTATTCGAATAGCCGCATCTGCGGTCATGGACATGCTCGGGGATTTCACACGAGGGGTAGTTTTTCATGAAAACCTTGGGATGGGACAGCTGTGTGAGGTAACTTATGCAGCTGTGTGAATAACTTGATTAGGTTATGTGTCTTTGTGAACTAAAACTGTCAAATTATTACTGTCTATTTGTTTTACTTATGCTTTCAATCTATTACTTGTATTTAAATCGCAAATGCTGCATTTCTGCCAAAGAACCACAGAAGCCATTCCTTTGGAATAAGCCTGCATCTATAATTGTATTTCTGTGGTATGACTTGCGAGTACGGTGTGTACTCATGCTTGTTGTAAAACATGCAACAGAAGAGGAGGAGTCTTCGCCTACTTTCGAGGAGGAATTCATCGAAGGTGCTTGATCGTAGGGTCTTGATCCCAGTCAGTTGCCTGTGGAGAATTGATGGGATTCCGCTGAAGTTTCTTCGTTCCGCTGCTATTTTATTTCTGCGTGGCCTAATAATTGTAAACTCGACCATAAGGTCAAAACCCTTATTTTTATCAAATTACTCGTTTATGTTATTAATCGCTGGTGTGGATCGATATTCACCTGTGTTGACACTGTGTGCACTAGCGTGATCCTGGACTAGTGCATTATACACAGAGGGTCCAGAATTATATATTTTAGGTCCCGACAAATTTGATCGTCCGTTTCAATTCCTGTTGTTTTCCTCGAATCTGGCTGTTGCCGAAACTACTGCTCATCGAAGCTACACTGTTGGCACTCTACACCTACAAATCTAGTCATCGGTGACTCCTCGACATCGGTACCCCATTGCCAGCGGCTCCCTCCGGTCTAGAAACGATGAAGGGGATTAAGGGGTCGACTGGTCGAGCACTGGTCCTAATACAAAAGGGAGAGGAGGTGCACGCCTGAGGTGCTTGGCAACAGGAGGGAAACCATGCTCGGTGTCCAAGAGGGGAGAAGATAACGAGTTTCTTTGGGAGAGCTTTTTTTGGCAGCCAAACAAGAATTAGAATTGGCAAACATCACTTCAATGAATCAAGCAAACCCTTTTGTAAACTAGTTGGTACAGAAAATTCAAAAGATAATCACATGACATGGATGTACGATGCAAATGAAAAAAATTGGACGTATTGCTCCAGCTGTCCTGCACTTCCACCATATATGCATTCTCCACCACTCATTTCAGAAGCCCAGTCTTATCTTCTCCTTTCTATAGACCACAAAGTCATTCCTCCCTTCCTTCCCCAATACTCAGCACCGCCACCACCTCTGGCTCTGGCTCCAGCTCTGATGGGGTACATGCTGTCAGCAGGTGCCGACGGTCCTGGAGTAGATGACGACATGGGGCATGGCCTGCGGATGGCGCTCCTCACTAGCCACATGGGTCTGCTGAGTCTGAGGCTAGGGAAACAAGTAAGACATATGCCTATACCAATTTGCACACTGCTTTGTCGGCCTTTAATTTTAGGAAAGCAAGGCATCATCGATCAATCACTTTGCTTGCTTATTTGTTCACCCATAGGTACACAAATTCCACCAACAAGCTATGTGCCACACTACTATCCGCGCACCTCCTTCTCCAGATAGGTGTGTTGCGGGTGTTGCCTCGAAATGTTGCAACTCCTTTTCTTCATTGTTGCAAGAAGTGTTTCTGTATGTTGCAACATATCTTTCCCAAATCTTGTAGCATGTAATATTTGTTTTTGCTGGTGTTGCGGATGTTTTTACAAATTATTGCACACATCTTTCTCAATTGTTGCATATGGCATTTTAGCTTGTTGGAAACATGTCCTATCTGAATTATTTTGTTTCAAGTGTTTCATCAAAATGTTGCATACGTATTTCCAAATTGTTATAACATCACAGGTTCATTTAATTTTGAACTTTTGTGGCAATCGTTCGAGTACATCTTCCTATAGGAACGACATATGTAGTTTTTAGTGTTTTTTAAGAGATTTGAACCTTTTCAATATTTTTTAGACCGAAACCAATTTTTTATTGT
The DNA here is from genome assembly GCA_036346405.1 of Phyllostachys edulis. Classification (NCBI taxonomy): domain Eukaryota; kingdom Viridiplantae; phylum Streptophyta; class Magnoliopsida; order Poales; family Poaceae; genus Phyllostachys; species Phyllostachys edulis. The sequence goes on along the minus strand of CM070550.1, from coordinate 78,952,120 downwards.
AGATGTGTTTGAGGAGGGTGTGGCGCACCGTGTCATTACCCCGAAGGGTAATCACACTTAAGCATATGAATTACTATTCGTCTGCCCGGTAGGACACCGCTCCGACGAATAGTAAGCCTTACCAAAGTTAGCGCAACAGAATAATAAGATAGAAATTGTACTTTATTGCAACAGTTAGCCACACAAGGCCATGGTCTTTAATACAATTATTTAATTACAATGGGAAAGAATTCCCCTCGCTTGCCTGCCCTGCTCCACTGGTCGTCTACTCGTCCCACTCACCGAATAAGGGGTCCACCTCGCCCTGGTCCTCGTAGTAAGCGCTCTCGCCTCCTGCGGCCTCCTCGGCACCTGTGTGTTCTTCATCCCACTCGAGATAGTTCCTGATTGGACTATGATCTAACAAAGGAGAATAATAGCAAGAATGAGTACTAGTGTACTCAACAAGCATTTATTAGCAAAGATACACTGTATGACTCTTCTCTGTTCGTTATCACATTTTCTAGCTCACCTCTTTTTCTGGAAAATAGTTTACCAAGATTTAAGTGGAAGTTTTAATTCTAAAAAGACTAGTTGTCACTCAGTAAGAAGATAAACCCCTAGCGGTCACCGTATACTCCAATCCAGGAGATATGCATGAATTCATGATTTTATTTAGCATTGCGCGGGCTTTATACCACTTTACCCATAGCTACTCTGAGCTCTCTTTATGCTAAGTCTCTCGTATTTCCTTTGATGCGGTTTCGAGTTCATAATATAGAGTATTTTCCTAGTTACGTGATTAAGTCTCCACCCATTATTTTCCATCGGTGTCCTGAGGCGCTCACCCAGTCCTCCACCGAGTTCCAATAATGTTGGTTGGGCCAATCATCCCCGTACCCAACACTCCACCTTGTGGTACTATAGCGCCTTAGATCCCCAATTCCGGACTGTTCCTACCGGTCCTAGGTTCCTCCATAACTCACTCATGCAATATTACTTACCCGATGTGGAGAGTATAGCCACGTAACAAGGTAGCATTTTCTGCCCGTCGAAATAGGAAAATGGTTGGCACTTAAATACGACCCCTTATTCGAGTGAGAGTTTTGTTGGTCCTTATATATTATCCATATGTAAAGGGTCCCACATCTTCCCTCTTATCTTTTTCTGTCCAGGGCCCCCTTTACCATCCTAATATTTCTCTTGCAGTACAGCTGCTCATCTCAGCTGTACTGCTCTTTTCTCTTTTCTCTTTTCTCATCTCTTTTATCTTTATCTCTTTTATCTGATTTGATTTTGAGACATGGTTTTGATGCATGTACATATACGATACAACAAAGTAACTTTTACATTTAATATAACTAGATTGATATTCAAGAGGTAAGCTTGCCTTGGTATCCGTAGTAAGAATCTACGTCCACATATACTAGATCAGATACTCTTGCCTAAACCAGATCGGTTTTTTGCAAATATACGACATACGCATATAACAAATAAATACTTAGTTGCTTTTGGTGCTAGTATGCGTACATTAATCAATTAATTTTCTTTGTTAGCAGATTTTAATTTAATAACATTTTTTGGATCCCTCATTAAGTCAGCACCCCCAACTGTGGTTGTTCTACGGTCTACTGGCTCTGGAATCGTTGGTTACCTATACTTGCGTGTTTATTAATAACGGACCCTAGCCAGTTCGTTTTAGGGGTGATATTTACCAGGGGTTGTTTAATTTAGTTATTATATCTCAATTAAATTATTTCTATGCATCAGATTATTTGTCTAATTTTAGTGAGTTCTACCGGTAATTAATTTAGTAATATAGTCTCAGATTAATTTTACACTTTTCCCGCTTTGATTTTGTACCGGTCGAGCTACTGCTATTTATCCTCATGCGAAATTACCTTTTTACCCCGTACCTAATTTCTTCCCCTTTTCTTAAATCTTTTAATCTCTCTCTCTCTCTCTCTCTCTCTCTCTCTCTCTTTATATTTATTTACTTATTTGTTTTATTTTCTTTTTCTCTTTTTCTCTCTTTCTCTCTCTTCCCTTATCCATTCGGTCGAGCGCCCCCTGGCTCCCCCCATTCTTCTTCCTTTCTCCTTATTTCCCTTTTCTGGGAGGGCTCCCTCCGGCAGGCTCCTTGCGCTCGTCGCCACCTCTCCCTACGCCCATACGCTCGCCTCCGATGCTCGACACTATCGCGCACCCGCCTCCTGTTCCCGGCTCAGCTCGTGCCTGCCTCCGTGCCTCCATCTTGGCCCCCCGCTCACTCGGTCGCACCTCCCTGCGCTTTGGCTTGCTCCCCTCATTGGTGCGCCACGCCGGCTTCGACCTCCGCCGCTGCGTGTGCTGCCCATGCCTCCGGCTCAACCCTCCCTCACGTGCCCGGCTCGGCCTCCCTGGTTGCTAGACCCCGTAGTTGGTTCCCCCTTTTCCCTGTCTGTGATTTCGGTTTTCATGATTTGAACTTGAGTTCATTTTATGATTTTGGTTGATTGATGCATGGTGAATGTAACATGGGTGGCTACCCTACGCTAGCTACGACGGGGCTCAAGGCCTCCTGCACGCCAGGGAGTACGAGGCCGTCGGGCACGCGTAGTTGTGCCAGTGGCACATCGTCGTTGCCTTGGTTGCCCGAGGTATACTACTCCCTCTACTCTCTCTACCTTGCTCCCCCATTGCTCTATGATGGATTGGTGGATGATGATGATGCTGTGGTGGGTTCGTCTTGGGCAAAAATGAGAATGGGGGCATGAGTGGGGGTTACCTTGTTTGGCCGGGTTGGGAATGGAATGGCAATGGTTAGACAGATTGGTGGTGCTGGCCATGTGGTGGTTGTGGTGCTTTCTGGTGCTTCCTTCGGTTCCTGTCAGCTTGGCTTGGTCCTAGTGGTCGTTGCTGGTTCTTGGTCGTGGCTACTGTCGTCCACGCTCCGTCGTCTTCCCCAACTCCTTTGTGCTCCTCTCCTCCGGTTGCTCTCTGTGGGTGGTTTGTTTTGGATGGTGATGGTGTGGTGATGCTTGGCTGAGGGATGCTTGATGTGGTTTTCTTGGTTGGCTTTCTTTGACTTGCTTGGCTTTGCCTTGGGATGGCAGTGGGAGTGAATGGTGGTGTTGGCTTGGCTTCAGTTGTGACTGAATGAGAGAGCTTGTGTTGGTTTTGTGAGGGAAAAGAGCTTAGTGGTTGTTTGGATCTCAGGAATAAGAAATGGTCTTTAAGAAAACTAGTTTTAGGAGAATTTTTAGCAAAACTGGTTTTAAGTTGTTATTCTGTTACGATGAATTTATGGATTATTTTGTTTGGATCTGAAAAATTAAAACAAGCTTTCATTGGAAGGAGGATACCAGAATTAGTTTTGTGAAAAATGACCTCTACTCGATTTTCTCAAAACTCAAGATACTGGGTTTACGAAAAACCAGTTTTTCTTATCCGCATGTCTGTTATGACATCCAAACATCGTTTTCCTAAAACTAGGGGAAAATAGGTCTTTAGTAAAAACAGTTTTCACAAAACTCTAGATCCAAACAAGGCCTTAAGAGGGAGGAGAGTCATTTGGCTGGCTCTTTCCCTTCGCTTGTGCATGCCACATTTGCCCTCCCCTTATCCATTTGGTTCTCACAGCTCCCTATTGAGCTATGGACCTTTGGTCCAAAGGTGGTCTCTGATACTATTTTTCGGATTTTCTACGGCAAAGGTATGTCGATAAAATGTGGGTGTCGGATTTTCTATTATTGTCGGGTGATGAAACCCACTGAAGTGAGATGGTACTGACTAACCTAGGTCAGTCTGGGAATCTCGAGGATCTTCATACGATCTGACGTGATGACATTCCTTTTCTACTTCTAACTTCCATTTATAGTTTTTGGTTTTGCGCGGGTCTATTGGTCTTTGTGGAAAATAGAATGTGGGCAGTGTTTCTGGTTGGCTGAGGAATGGGTGCGACTGGATGGTGATACACGAACAAGGATGCAAGGCTTTGGCGAGATGCAAGATTTTATTATTTTCTTTTGTAATGTACTCAAAGCTGTAATTTATATTCTGATCTGATGTAAATAATTCTTGTAATTTATTTGAGAATGCAACAATGTTTTATTATTACTTTCAAATTCATTTGTAATTTCTGGAGATGGATTTCTTGTAATAAATTTTGAGTTTGTATTAATGTTGTATGTCCACTTGTAAAAAATTCTAGTGATTGACTTTGAGTTATACCGATGTTGTAAATTATGTTGATGAACTCTTGAGAATATATCTTGTATGAATCTGTTAAGCGATGTGTTCGATATTAATATGTAATTATGTTTTGTTCTTGTTTTATATAAATTTAATTTACTGCTAATTATCGATTATCGTTGTTTAGATTATGTTAAGTTTTAGGGTTCTCACAGAGGGCCCCAAGGGGTGCCCCACCCTCTAGGGTCATCGAGGATATTAGCACACCCTAGGGAAAGTCCTATGGGTGTATGGACGAAGTATACATAGTGTACTTGCTAAATGTACCTAAATGCCCCCCCTCTCTCTCAATGTAAGGCAAGGATAAGAAGGGAAATGTCCCTTCTTACCCTCTATAAATATGGCCCCAAGGGCATGTAAGGGAAGGGGGCTCATTCTCTCTCTAGTCACTACTTCATCAATACAACCAACACATTTGGCTCCTCTCCTGTTCGGTCCAATCCTGACTAAAGGGTACCCGTACCCATTGTCTAGTCTCAATGCTATGACAGTTGGCACCATCCATGAGGACTGGAACGAATAGTTGTGCAATAGACGCTAACAACAGGAGCCGAAGCCTAATTATGAAAAGTGCCTCCGAATGGCTCACTCGTGCCTCGCCTCAAAGCCTTCGAGCCGAATCCCAGCTGACAACGCACAGCCCACCTTCGTGCCACGCAACACGTGGCCCACCTGTGCCTTGCCTCGAAGCCTCCGAGCCGAAGCCCAACCGCGTAGCGTGCGGCCCACCTTCGCACCACGCGAGGACGCCACACACTAGCCTAGCAAGGTCCCTCGCGAGTCACTTCGCACCATATGGCCTTTGCGTCGCTCCACCAGCGCCCAACATGCCGGCTTCGCCCTCGGGACCCTATCTGGTGCGGTGCCTCCATCCCTCGGCCCCCTTCACCGGCTCTAAGGGTGGAAAAAAAGCTCAAAACTCGCGAGCCAGCTCGACTTGTTAAGGGCTCGGCTCGACTCGGCTCGAACTTGGTCCCTTAACGAGCCGAGCCGAGCCGACAATTTAGCTCGTTTTCTTAACGAGCCGAGTTCGAGCTGGCTCGCGAGTTACTCGTTAAGCTCGTTAAAAAAACCAACACAGCTTGAGCAAGAGCACCGCATCATTTCAACCTAGCAACCCTTAGATGGTCCATGGAGGTCCAAGTCCCAAGCTGTGATCTCTTGATTTTCTAAAAATTTTATTATGCGGATTTTCCTTTTTTAGCGAGCCTAACGAGCCCCAAACTGGGATCTCTTGACTTTCTTAACGAGCCAAACGAGCTTAACGAGCCGAGTTCGAGCTTTTTAACGAGCCGAGCCGAGCCAGGTATTCTGCTTGTTAGCTTAACGAGCCGAGCCGAGCCGAGCTCGTTTTCTTAATGAGCCTTAACGAGCCGAGCTGAGCTGAGCTGGCTCGTTATCCACCCCTAACCGCCTCAACCTCCGTCCCCAGACCCCTTCGTCGGCGACCTTGCTCCCGAGCCCCTTTGGGGTCCCCTTCGTCACAAATGTAACATCCCAAAATTTTGGTTTGTTTTGAAGTTTTAAAAAGAAAATTAACCATTTGAATTTTCTGCTAAAGTTAAAGCTTAATTGAAATTTTTAGAGTTCAAAAACAATTTAATATGAATAATCTCAACATCAACTATTATCAAAATTATTTTATTTGGATTCTATGTGCTTCGATACATTTTCTAGATTTTTTTTAGAATTTTTCCGAGTGCATTTGCTATTTTCTATTTGCCATTTATCTTTTCTGCTATTTTCTAAAAATAAAAACTAATATAAAATCTCAGATTACCTTTTGGGCCAAATTCCTAATCCTTTGGCCCATTTCCCTTCTTTTGGCCTGGCCGCTTTTCGTCTTTTCTTCTTCGGCTGAAGCCCAGTCCGCTTCCTTTTTTGTGCGTGCAACCCAGCCGAGCCAAGCTTGGTCGCTTTCTCCTGTTTCCCTTGCACGCGGTCAAGCCGGCCCATCTTTCCTTTTGTTCTTTGCGCCTTGGCCCACACCAGCTGCTTTCTTAGCCTACCATTTTCCCTTTCGCGCCACGTGAAGCCAACCAGCCCAAGCCTCATTTTTCTTTCACCACTCGGCTTGTTTCCATTTCACCTCCAGTTCCCTTTTTTCTTTTACGCCTCAGCCCAAGCCAACCCGAGTCGGCCGCTCTTCCCTTTCCCGCGTGGGCCGCAGGACAACCTCTTAGCCTAGCCGTTTCTTTCCTCCATGCACAAGGCCAGCTCGAGTGCCGCTTCCGGTTTTCGCAGCCCAGTCGCTAGCCCTGCCTTCTTTTCCTTGTTTGGCCGCCAGGTGGCCCCGTTGCATTGCCACAAGAGCGTCGTCTTCAACCGGGACACCTGAGCTCGAGTCCATGTCCTTCACGCGTCCAGCGCCGCCGGCTCTCCCTTGCAATCTCCCTCACCTGAGCTCTATTTAAGGAGCCGACCACGTCAATCTCTGCATCTTGTGCTTCTCCACCAAAACCCTAAGTCTTCCCCACCAATTTTGCTCCTGTTGCTTCGGATTTCGTCAAGGAACCGAGCGCCGTCGAAGCCGTTCGTCCTTAGATTGCATCGCCATCGAAGTACCCCAAGTTGCGTCGACGCCTTCGTTGGAATCGCGACGTGACGTTCAGCAAGGTGCTCGCATCATCTTCGGCCGAGCGTCTTTGAACACCTCATCTGTCTTTGCCCATGTGGCATCCTCATCAGCGCCTTGTGTTAGCACTGGGTGTCACGCCGAGCCAAAGAGTCCATATACTTAGTCTACCATACACCGTCTCTTTGACAAGTGGGTCCCACTTGTCAAATTCATATTCCTTATTATCTTTCAGCTGAAAATCATTGATGATGTTAGCATGACCCAATTAATTGTTCTTCAGATAAACAATTCCCTAAATATGAAATTCTAATTCTATCATTTCATGTGAATCTTCCAAAAGCTATATCTTTTGCATCCGAACTCCGATTGAGTCCATTCAAATTCCTAAATTCAAGATCTATTTATCTGAGATTTTTATTTAATTTTTGGAGTTTGTTTTGTCTATGTTTTTTTTTTGTTTATTTGCTTGTTTGCGAGTAGACGTTGATACTTCGGGAAGCTTTGAGCAAGGAGGAGTACAGCAAGATCAAGATCAATTTTAGGATTTATTCCAAGGCAAGCCATAGTCCTTTGATCATATTGAACCTATGATTTCGAAAGTATATCGTTTTATACAATTGCATGCTATCCTTATATAAATTCTTTTGTGATTAGTTATCACCTGTTGTCATTATGTCTGCATTGATTATTTGAATACCATGAATCCTTTGTCACCATAGCGTGGATAATTTTAGTTGGACATATTCATATCACCAACATGGGTATCATACAAATGCTTAGTTCAGCTTAGTTACGATGGGTTCATTATCACATGTGTCATAATGATTAATCTTGACTTAATGAAATATAGAACTGTGGTGGTAAACCACTACTATTATTAAAATTTGTGTACCATGACATGGTGTGTCATTAGTCTTGGTTAAACAAAATGTTTTCACTCGGGCGAGTGGTTGGTGGATAGTGGGGGTGTTTTAACACGTCGTGGGTTTGTGGTATTCTCGCCTGAGTAATTTGTCAAGGACTTAATCTTGTGCGCTATTGAACTGGGTCTTTCGTACAACCACATGCCTGGTATGGGACGGGCCTAACCTAGTAGGTTGTTGAGTTTTGGCTTTTGACTACTCAGGTAGTATTTAGGTGGAAGTGTGTATCCTTTTCTAAGGCCACATCGTGGGACGGTTCGCCGCATCCCTATCCAACATTGTGCATCAACCCACGATGAGGTTTTGGGAGGGCTGTATGCACAACGGGAGAGTCAATTGTTGAGATGAAACCTTTGAAAGGTTTTGTTATGATTAGTGCTTGCTACACTGGTTATATCTTGTGGGTAAAGTGTACAACCTTTGCAGAGTGTTAATTGATCTATTCGAATAGCTGCGTTTTCAGTTATGGACATGTCCGGGGATTTCACACGAGAGGTAGAGTTTCTTCTAAAATGAGTCGGAGTGTGAATAAGAAGTTCACTTGATGAATATAATGTTTGTTTGGTGAACGGGTAATTCATTTGGTGGTTTGTGTCGATTGGTGAATTGGGGATTCACTTATCAATGGTTTGGTTGGGAAGTGAATGAGTAGTTCACTAGTTGTTTCAAAGAAATTATTTAATTATTTATTATTGTTTTCAATTACACATTTCAATCTAATTATTGTATTTATCGTCAGTGCTGCTTTATGCAAAATAACCATACAGCTAATCTTTATCAGGCCGTGCATGAATACTATTTGTATACATTTCCCTATGGCTTGCTGAGTGCCTTATGTACTCACAACTTTATGCCTTTGTTGATCAGTTGAAGAATATCAAGCTGCTAAGGAGTTCTTTTAGAAGGAGGACTATGAAGGTTTTATGGATTAGGATGCGTTCTCCACTCAATTGCCTGTGGGCATGTTGATTGTCCATTTCAAGAGTTTCATTCCGCTGCAAGAGTTTATTTGTTTCTTTAGCCCTGTGTGGTAAGTTAAGTAAACGTTGACTATAAGATCCAGTTATTATTATTATTTGTTACTTTGAGATCTTTTTAGTTAAATCGAATAAATGGATGGTATTTCATCACTGTTTCCTATGTGAGCTAGCTACTAATATGGGACTAATTTAGAATACACAGAGGGTTCCTGAATCATATTTTTTTGGGTCCTGACAACCAACTACTCTAGCCTCGAGCCCCCTTCGCTGGCTCCGCCTTCGGCCTCGGGCCTCCTTCATCGGTGACCTCGTGCCCGAGCCCCTTCGAGGCCCTCTTCGCTAGGTCTACCTCCAGCCTCAGGCCCCCTTCATCGGCGACCATGTGCCTGAGCCCCCTCGGGGCCCTCCTTCGCCGGCTCCATCTCTGGTCTCAGGCCCCTCTTCGTAGGTGACCTCACGCTCGAGCCCCTTCGGGGCCCCCTTCGTCGGCCCTGCCTCTAACCTCGGGCCCCCTTCCTCAACGACCACACGCCTGAGCCCCCTTGGGGCCCCCCTTCCTCGGCTTCGCCTCTGGCCTCAGGACCCCTTCGTCGCCAACTGCTTCGTCCTCGGGCCCCCCTTCGTCGGTGACCATGCGCTCGAGCCCCATCGGGGCCCCTTCGCCAGCTCCGCCTCGGGCCCCCCCTTCGTCGGCGACCTTCGAGCCCCTTCATTGCCAACCAATCGTCGGTTCCACCTTCAGCCCAGGGTACCCTTCGTCGACTCCGCCTCTAGCCTCGAATCCCCTTCTCCGACTCCATCCTTGGCCTTGGGTCCCCTTTGTCGGCTCTACCTCCGTCCTCAGGCCTCCCTTCATCGACGACCTCGGGCCCCTTCGCTGGCGCCCCCTCGGTGTGCTCGTGCTGGCTTCTCCAGCCACTCTGGCCTCGGGACCCCTTCGCCGGTGCCCCTCGGGAGTCGGGACCCCCTTTGGCACTGTTGACACCTCCACGCTCCAGCCTCGGCTTTGCCTCCCCCTATCGCCAGCTGTAGCCTCGGGCCTGCACGTCGGCTCCGGCCCGTGGCCAACACACGATTATCCCCCATGTGGCTCCATCACCACCGCCTCCGGTTCGCGCCGCCAGCCTCTTGGCGTGCATCGCCGGACCGACACACCTTGCCCCCCTCGCTACGTGGTGGCCCCACCTCATAGCCCCCTCCTCACGGCCTAGCAGACATTCCTCCATCTCTATCTTGCATAGTCCGTGTTTGGATCCAAGCATCCGAAGAAACATATGTTATTAACCCACAAACTTGAAACTGAAATATTTTCAGAAAAGAGAAAATTGCACTATAGGTCCCTGAACTTGCGAGGTTATACCACTTAGCTCCTTGAACGTGCATTTTAGTTTCTTAGTCCCCTGAACTTACGAGGTTGTGCCACTTAGCTCCCTGAACTTGCATTAAAGCGAAGTTCATCGGATGCGATGCTAGAGCAGGGGCACAATACCTCTCTCTCTCTCTCTCTCACGGTGATTCTCCATCTCAGCCTTTCTATTAGCAAATGGCCAAATGGACTTCATGCAGGGTGAGTAGCTTCTGCTCTGGCACTATGAATGTACTTCTCTCTCTCTCACGACCGACTCAGAGGAGGCAAGGGTGAGAGCGGTGCAAAGATGCAACGGTGGACCTCCGGCGAAGACGCGATCATAGTGCGTTTCCGGGCCCGAAGAATCCATTTTTTATCGGTGTGAGGTGACGAGGACGATGAACATGACCAGAACGGGACAGTGATGAGTCCATCGGACTCGGAGGGGACAAAGTCGCCGACATCGCATTCGACGAACTATGCTTCAACGCATGTTCAGGTAGCTAAGTGGCACAACCTCGCAAGTTCGGGGGGCTGAGAAAGTAAAATGCAAGTTCAGGGAGCTAAGTGCCATAACCTCACATGTTTAGGGGGCTAGGAAACTAAAATGCAAGTTCAAAGAGCTAAGTGGTACAACCTCGCAAGTTCAGGGACCTACATCGCAAATTTCTCTTCAGAAAAATTATCATTTCACATTTAACTCTAATGAAAGAGGAACCAATTGACAAATTTGGCATACTTCGTATTGGCAAGTGGCAACTATTATCAAGCAAAACAAGTCATAACGTCACACAAAATGACATGGTGTAGTAGAGGTTAAGTGGGCATAGCAGTATTGCATCTCTCATCTATTGGACGGTATATTTTGAATTTAGCAATCTATGTTTGTAGATGCATGGTAAAGGTAATGTAAATTACAAAAATATGCAATCTAACAACAAGGGAAAGTAATCAAAGTAACACTAGTCATACTAACCGTACATTTTTTTCAAAACCGCCTCACATGGCTTTATGCTCCAGCTCACACCGATGCCACTCATGGGCGCGAGTGTATAAACAAGACACTGCGCATGGCTCAAATGTCCCGGTGCACACTCACTCACTCACTCACTCACGTGAGTGTGAAGTGTATAAACAATACACCTTGCATGGCTCAATGCCCCCGGTGCACACCGACGACCCTCGTGGGCGCAAGAGTATAAACAAGACACCGTGTATGGCTTCACGCCCCGATACATAGTGACGCCCCTCGCGGGCGTGAGTGTATAAACAAGACACCTCGGATGGTGATGCGACAATGGGTGTCCCAATCTTTCAATGAGAAGGATAACTCTATTTGGTGGAGGCAACTCTCATGATTCGACTATCAATCGTACACGACCAATATGCCTGGCAATCGCTGAAACAACTCTGTGATTGTTATCAACCTTGCTAGAAGCATGATCGACCTGACCACGAAGGTCTATTCCTGCATACAATTGAAGAATAAGCAAGAACAAGATAATAAGCAATCTAAAATTGCAAATAGAATTGAAGTACTCAATAAGGTGGGATTCCGAAGTGGTATTATGGTTGGTCTAGTTGACACAAGCCAATACACGAAGTTGTAATGTAGCTAACTTTTAACTAAACGAAATCCAAACCCTAAAGTGTCGCCCGCATGAATATATATATGAGGGCGAGGGTGATGGCCAGGGGGTAGTGTCCAGGGGGTGGACGCACACCCAAGGAGGTACAAGGCCCATGGGCCCAAGTGGAGGTGACGGAGCACCCATTTGACTCGGTCTCAGAATCAGCACCAGATTATTTTGGTGATTGCGGCTCACACAAAAGAAATTTAAAGGTAGGGCTGGATTCGTTGTAAATAGGACGAGATAAGCTTTCTATAAAGTACTTGTGCACCTCAAACGGAGTTTGTATGCAAATTCTATGCACGTTTGAAGTTGGTGCTATCTCCGGAGGACGAATTGGATTCCATAACATGTCCAACTTGAACTCTTGCTTGACTTGGAACCAAAATAACGTGGGGACCTTCCTCGTATCATGACGTGGAGTAGCGGTCGTATCTGGAGGGTTGGTGTCCTCATCACATGGCTTCACGCCTCGGTGCACACTAGCGCTCTGTCTCTCTTCGCCGCCCGCCTCGAGGCCGCAGCCTCAGCGGGGCGGCCACGATGTGCCGCCCACCTCGAAGGCTATGTCACGGTGTGGCGGCCCCGTGTTGACTTTGCTCGCACGGGTTCTGTCTCTCTTCGTCGCCCGCTCAAGGCCATAGCCTTGGTGGGGTGGCCATGACGCATCGCCTACCTCGAAGGCCATGTTTCGGTGTGGCAGCCTCGTGTTGACTTCGCCTGCACGGGCTCCATCTCTTCTCGTCGCCTACCTCGAGGCCATAGCCTCGGTGGGGCGTCCACGACGAGCTGCCCGCCGCGAAGGCCATGCCTCTACGTGGCGGCCTCACGTCAACTTTGCCAGCACAGGTTCCATCTCTCTTCATCACCCGCCTCAAGGCCATAGCCTCGACGGGGGTAGCTATGATGCGCCGCCCGCCTTGTAGGCCATGCCTCGGTGCGGTGGCGTCGCGTTGACTTTGCCCACATGGGCTCCGTGTCTCGTCACCGTCCGCCTCGAGGCCATAGCCTCAGTGGGGTGGCCACAGTACGTTGCCCGCATCGATGGCCATGTCTCAGTGTGGCTGTCCCGCATCGACTTCGCCCGCACAGACTCCGTCTCTCCTCGCCGCCCGCCTCAAGGCCATAGCCTTGGCGGGGCGGCCACGACGCGCTGCTCGCCTCGAAGGCCATGCCTTAGCGTGGCAGCCCCATGTTGACTTTGCCTGCACGAGCTCTGTCTCTCTTCGTCGTTCGCCTCGAGGCCATAGCCTCGGCGGGGCGGTCACGACGTGCCGTCCGCCTCGAAGGCCATGCCTTGGTGTGGTGGTCTCGCGTCGACTTCGCTCACACGTGCTCTGTCTCTCATCACCGTCCGCCTCGAGGCCATAGCCTCGGCGGGACAGCCACGACGCGCCGCCCGCCTCGGAGGCCATGCCTCAGTGTGGCGGTCCCACATCGACTTCGCCCGCATGTGCTTTGTCTCTTGTCACTGCCCGCCTCGAGGTCATAGCCTCGGCGGGGCGGCCACGACGCGTCGCCTGCCTCGAAGGCCATGTCTCGGTGTGGCTGCCCCGCGTTGACTTCGCTCGCTCGGGCTCCATCTCTCCTCGTCATCTGCCTCGAGGTCATAGCTTCGACGGGGTGGCCAAGACACGCTGCCTGCCTCAAAGGCCATACCTTGGCACGATAGCCTCGCGTCGACTTTGCTGGCACGAACTCCGTCTCTCCTTGCCGCCCACCTCGGGGCCATAGCCTCGGCAGGGTGGCCACGATGCGTCGCCCGTCTCAAGAGCCATGCCTCGGCGTGGCGGCTTCACATTAACGACTTTGCCTCCATGGGCCGTGCCCCAATGGGCCGCTCGTCTTGACAACTGAACCGGGACATGGCTGCCTCGAAAGCACCACCGCTGAGAAGACCTGGGGTATCCTGACTCCCGAGGGGCCAGGGGTGAAAGCATATTGCGTCCGCTTGCCCCTCGGGACCTCGGAACCTGCCCTCGGGACCTTGGTCCTTGTAGACGAGGGAGTTGTCGGAGGAGGGCCCCAAGGGGTGCCCAACCCTCTAGGGTCGTTGAGGATACTAGCACACCCTAGGGAAAGTCCTACGTGTGTATGGACTAAGTCTACATAGTGTACCTACTAAATGTACCTAAATGCCACACTCTCTCTCTCTCTCTCTCAATATAAGGCGAGGGTAATTAGGGAAATGTCTCTTCTTACCCTCTATAAATTTGGCCCCAAGGGCATGTAATGGAGGGGGCTCATTCTCTCATCCACTTACTACTCCATCAATACAACCAACACATTTGGCTCCTTTCCTGTTTGGTCCTTTTCTGACTAAAGGGTACCTCGTACTCACTGCATAGTCTCGATGCCACGACAAGATGTTAAAATAGTGTGTTGCATATGTTGTATTAGAATGTTGCGCCGGAACGGCTGAGCGTTGGTTGCGCCCAAACTCAAAACATGAGATTTCCGTATTCATAATGCGGGGCATATGTGCATATATGCACCACTGTTGTATGCACAAGTGTACAAGAGAGTCCTTGATCTCATTGTTAGGCAGATCGAAGAACTAACAGCTGGTGCATGCATGATAGCCCGAAGGTTTACTATTCAAAGCGACCGAGTAGTCTTAAATCGTTTGACTTGCTTGGCAGAGCAAATGCCTTTCCACGTCTCCTGCCTAGTGTGATGCCAAACTTAATTTGGCAAGACGAGACAAAAGCGCCGGCCGATCAGAGAGACCACAACATGACACCCGACCGACATCTCCCCTGGCTTGTAACTTACATTGCAGATCCAAATTCCATTTAGGCTGTTACTTTAACCTTAACCCACGTACGATCGAGAAGCAGATTTGGTTAATCAATCGATCAGCAGAGAGTAATTACCAGATCCAAAGCTCCAAACCGTGTACTAAACGTACAGAGCGCCTAAAAACCGTGTAAAATTACGTACTCCTGGGCTCATTTATCCCCGATAGGCTACAAGGGGCGGTGGGGGGGCAGGGGCCGGGGTCGGAGCCGGCCAGTTTGAGGCGCGCTTGACACGTCCGTTTGGCCACAGCTAGCTAGAGCTACAACCTCTGCACGATCTATTCGCGTCTGGAAATTAATTAACCTGGCAATATTTTCTTGTGTCTTGTTTTGCAATCTGCAGCAATGTTCAATGCATCATCGATCCAGTGTCGTTATAGTGTTATGGATTCAGTACCTGTGAGATATATTTTTTTTTTGCCTGCAACGAATAAGCCGTGTGTGGCGCGCATCATATTTGTCTCCTGCGTGCATGTGGGTTCATGTGCAACATGCATGTGCTAGGTGTCAATTTTGACACCTAGAGGGGGAGCATTTTAAAAGGAAACATCAAGTGATGCACTTAAGCAGATTAACTAAGAATTGAAGGGGAAAAACTTTGATGAGCATAGTATATGAACTGAGCTTCGTGGAAACTATACAATGATAATGGGACACCATATTCATCTGGTAGCCTAATGTTTAATTTTTAGGTGGAAAGTTTGGCTTTAATACAGAGATTCTTGCACCATATAAAATTAGAGGGGTAGGTTTCGATAGGCGAGAATATGTACATGGTACATAAATCAAAAGTTATAATGGTAACAGAATATATTAAAGATAGGAAATACGGCACATCCTTATTGGTTATACACATTATGCAGTGATGCAAGAAACCCTACACTGGAACATTTATACGATGGTGGTTAATATTCAAGGATCGACGTGGCGTACACACAATATAATCCTTTCCTACTGTTTTCACTTCAAATTCAAGGATGCGTCTGTTAGTGATATGCCCTAAGCGGTAATCATGGAGATGATTGTATCACGTCTGTTTATGAGTTATAGAATAAATGTTATTATGTTCCTTGGATAAATTATTATTCAACAAGTATGTGACTTGGTGGTGAAGCTCTTTAATAGTTATATGATGTCATTCTAAAAGTATCCCTAGTCGGATGTCACTGATCGGGACACTAATGGCTCATCGACCAACACATGTGATTGATGACCAAGTTTCACCGGTCGTAGATATGGGGATAACGAATCAATAGTGTGAGCACATGTTAGAGAATATGGTGTTGAATTAACCCACCTTGAGACACTATTGAGATTGTTATGATTCTATGTGTCATCGGTTGGTCTCAAGCAATGATGGTGTTAATCCTTAGACCTGAGATCAGCATGGTTTCCTACATATATAATAGTGCACTTAAGAGTTATCAAACGTTACTCCATAATTGGGTAGTTAAAAAGTCGCTTCTGGATATGCTATGAAACATGCGGAGGGATGTGACTGGTCGGATTTGAGATTTGCCCCTCCTAACATAACATGAGAGATATCTCTAGGTCCCTCAATGTGCTCCGATAAAAGAAGCGCATGGCTGTGACACAAGTGACCGAGAAGCCAACCACATGAAGTTATCGAGCACTAGATCAAGAAAAGATTGAGCAGTCCATGGATGACATATATCTCACCTAGAGTTCGACCAGATATCGTAAGGCAAAAAGAGAATATGCAAGTAGGTCACTTAGTCTGACCAGATACAAAATAGTCGTATGGGGATACAGACTGACCGTGAGCTGGTCGTACATGATAACAAACTGATCAGCGAGCTGGTCGTAAGGTGTTATGAACTGGTTGTAAGGATATATGAACTGGTCGTGAATGATAAGGATCTAGTCGCAGATCATACCGCATAAGGTTCGTCCGATATAACATTTGTGTGTATTCGGGAGTCTCTATATTCTGCTAGGAACCGCTATCGACTTGTGATCGGAAAGGAGTTTCTACGTCATGATCGATTATGCATGAACCTATAGGTCACACACTTAACAGGTTGGAACTAGTTCGGATTTGATCCGTTATGTGGTCTTTATAAGGGGAGGCGTGGGGACTTCGGGGGTACGAGTTACACCACCCATCGAAATCCTAGCCACCACCTTCTCGAAGGCCCTACCGTGCGAGCTGGTGCTAGCATACCGGTGTACGGTGTTCCACCCCTGAACATGTCGATACTGTAGAGGCGCTGTTGCGATTGCTGTTGCACCGATCGAGGACGATCTACGACCTACGCAAGAAACACGAGAGGTTGCTAAAGGAAACGATCGGAGGCCAAGGACGTTGGACGATCGACTACGACCACTACATCGACACACTCGACATTGGACCAGGCTGTTCCAACTCTTCTTCCGTTGCACTGCACGTCTAGTTGTAACGATCTATGATCTCTTACTCGGATGACTTCTTGGTTTATACAGTAGAATTTTGAATTGTGCGCTAGTATTGCCTAACCGTATCCCGACAGCGACATCGATTGGAGTTAATTTTCATAAATCGGTCTACTATCTGAAGTAATCTGAATGTACATTGCTGTAAAATTAAATCAAGCCCTTACCGACATATTCATTCTGATTTATGGACAACCACAGATAAGAGACAAAGGAAGTACGAAGAAAGATCTAGTTTAGATTTCCACTCGGCCATAAATTAAGAGCAAACATTCCAAGCGCGTTTGGCTGACAGATATAGCCTTATATACCTCACGATAATATAAACCAATGGAGTACAAACGTGCATCTAGCTAGCTGAAAAGAATATATATAGCTCGATTTTCAAGGGAATGCATGTATGCACACGCATATTCTTGTAATGGAAATGATAAGAGAAAAGACAACATTGTAATCTGTAATCTAATGAGACTCGACCGCCCACGCTTTCGTAAGTTTAAGGGCATATAAGTACGTGGTACTTTACTGATGGTGCAATACATATATTACTTGTCCTAGCTAGCTTGCTTCTCGATGGACAATGGGTATGATATATGATTTGCATATATGCAAGCATCCCGTTATGGTTGGTGAAGAACTGCACCACAGGCCGGCACATGCATGATGCATCTGATCCAATGAGAGTAACTGAGTAGAGATATCTATCTACTACGGCAGTTTTAAGTTGTCCTCGTGACCTGTGGATCAGGAACAAAACAATGTAAGATGATCATATGCAAGCATGCAGGTAAATTAAGCAGAGATCGAACAAGATTATATTTCACGGTTTCATGCACACGCGTATGCAAGCATTCATGCATGCATATATATGTGTAGATATAGTGCATTCATGAAGAAAATTTCATTAGCTATTAGCAAGATGATGAGAAAGATCTTTGAGAGTTGATATGGATGGTTACCAAAAAATAGCTTTCTCCCATTTGCAGGCTCTGCATTAGAATTCCATAGCCGTTGACTGGGAGGAGGGCCCCGGTGGAGTGGACGAGCATCACGTCCTGGCCGAACATGGCTCGCAAGTCTATTTGACCCCTCGGGACCTCCATTGGGACTCCATTGATGAACACCGTGATCGTCGCTGGAATTAGCAGGCAATCAGTCAATCAATCAGCAGCAAGCATATAATCCACTAAAGAAAATATATATCAACTCATTTGACGACAAAATGAACAAACAGATGCATAAGCCAAACAAAATTCTTTGGTCAGATTATAAATATATGTCCTTGGGTCGGTACTACCGTTTACTCAGGGTTGGGACCTCTGTCATATGGGCATATTGCACACTCCATATACCTAGCTAGTCATTTTGATTCCAAGTTTTGCGCATCAGAGGAGCAAATGTTATCTGCTAGCATGCACGGACATTACATATATTTGCATGCATGCAAACATATGCATGAATTGTAGCACCATTAACTTGCCCAGCATATCATAGTACATGGCATGCATATTTAATTTAGAAGTAGTTCTCACTAATGGGTGGTTAATTGATGATAGTACTACATAACAGGACTAAAAAGGCAAATCAAATTACGCGCATGTACATGTGAATGCATGCAGGAAATTCTAAAGTTACCAAATTTCATTGGTAAATTTGCTATTTAACATAATGATCATCAAATAGTTGGATCATGCATGTTAAAACAAGCATGTGTTACTTCCATTCCATGCATGTGCCACATGGAGAGGGCTTAAGCGGATAGGCAAACGAGAGTCACCCAATTAAAAGAAGATGAAGATGCATGCATGTTCATAATCTATGAGAAATGACTAATAAATATGTTCATTTTGTCATGTAATTTTCATTTTTAGTTACTGTTTGAGATTTTGATCAAGTCTCTACAAAAGTTAAGACCGAAGACACATATCATGGTGGAGAGGACGACATATGTATCATGTACTATGATCTTATGCGCCTGTAGACTAGCTAGAAGTGTAACCGAACGAAGAACTAAAAAACAAGAATTGACGTAATTAAGTAAGGAAGACCAAATAAAGTATGCATCCAAAAGACCCAAGCTAGATCTCCTTGAATTCTGCATCACTTCAATACAAACAAACAAAACTGTAGGGGCGAAATCAGCATTTACATCGTCAAAAGTTCCTTCAGTTGTTTGATGCATATGCACTAGCAAAAACAGCATAAGGACTTATCAAAAGTTTACAAATCAGAGTCTTTTCGATGAAAATAAACCAATAACCTAACAATTATTCGCCCTAAGACACTAGGGAAACACATGCATGAGGTCGATGAGCCAACCAATTGAAGGGAACAATATATCATGTACTTAACCAAGATCGATGTGCGGTACTCAACTAACCTGCAGGTAATTGGCCCGAGTAGTACTGCCGCTGCGCGGCGATGCTCGGCGCCGAGGAGGACGAGCCGCGGGGATTTTCCACAAACCCCATCTGCCGCGAGATGGCGAAGAGATCGTCGCTGCCGCCGCTGTCCACGTCCCCCATCAGCCCCGACGCCAGCGCCGACGACGCGCCACACGACGCCTGCAAGTACCCACCGTCGACGGCGCCCGACACCCCCGCGCCGTGCGCGAACAGCCCCAGCGACGACCCTCCCGTGCTTCCCGATGACGACGACGAGCTCGCCTGCTGCTCGTACTGGCACGCGCTCCGACCCATGGCCATGGGATGGACCGCGACGGACGGAAGGCCCACGGTGGCGCTAGCAGCTGGAGAACTATTGGCGGCAGAGGAGGAAGCGCCCGCCACCGCTGCGGCCGCGGCGGCCTGCATCTGACGCTGGCGGCGGCGCGAGCGGGAGCGGCGGTTCTGGAACCAGTAGAAGACGTTGGCGTCGCCGACGGCGCCGAAGCGCTCGAGCAGCTTGCGGATGCGGACAGTCTCCTCCTTGGGCGGGTTGACCATGCCGCTGTTGAAGATCGATTCGAGGATCAGTATCTGCTCCGGCTTGGGCGTCCACCGCGACCGCACCGGCTCCCCCGCCCCCCGGCCTCCTCCTCCGCCGCCGCCGCCGTGCTCCTCCGGGCTGCCACCCGACGACTGCCTGTCCGGGCTGTTGCTGCTCCCCTCCATCGATCGATCGAAATTGGATAGGGTAAAGACTAAATAGCGTTGGTTAATTGGAATCTTGGTTCTTGGAAGCTGGAGCGGTGTGTGTGTGTGTGGCACATGACTAGCACACACACTACGTGTGAAGGGTGGTAGGTTTGTGCTTGGATCGAGAGAGGAGATCGACTAGCTACCTAGCTTGAGAGTCGAGGCACCAATTTAAGGGGACAACCATACTTGCGCACTCATGTCTTTGCTGAGGGGTTGTACTTATAGGAGGGCTAGCTAGGGAAGAGGAAGAATGTCCTGGAGATGTTCTAGTAGCGGTGCCTATCTAGTGGAGTGGATAGTGTGGCGCATGCATGATTATTTACTGCTCGGCTCAGGTTGTAAATTAAAAAGCAGGCCAAATGTTGGCTAGGAGAAGCGATTAGCTAGTGTCAATCAGCCTCCCTACTAGTCTCATGGGTAATTCTAAATTCTTTACTCAGCATTGTGTATATATGAAGCTAACTTCTTGCCGATTGGGTATGAAAATTCTTACTTTTGTAGGGGTACGTACTGGTGGGGAACCCACTGGCCTTTCTGCAGAGACATATATATTCAGAATGTCACACGTACCTAGCTAGCTTGATGGAAGTGCTAATTGTGCTGTTAGCTAACAAGTACTACTAGTAATTGTGAGGTGAGATATAGTTAGGACTTGTAGTTTAGGAAGACCAGAAGCGAGAGAGTTGGTGGCATGATGACTAATTAATTAAGATGTCCACTGATTAATATTGTTTGGTTTTATGGGATAGTGTAATGTTTCTAGTGATAGCAACATTGCCAGGATGAATCTTGACCTGGTGCCTTGCATCACCATCACTTGCTGGCTAGCTAGTACTTGATTATCCTCCTGAAATTATTTTGGATATGCAAATTCATGCATGTTATTACTTGCTCTCTTGGTGCCCGTGTCAAGACCTATGGTCCTCTATCAAGCTTATCTAAAAAATAATATAAAAGCACAATCTAGATGAAGACCTTTATTGTTGTGGACACAACAAGTATTTGTAGAATAGTTTTTCAAATAATATTATTTTAAAAAAAATTTACAAAAATAAATAGTTGATTTTTATTTGAAATGATATTATTTTAAAAGAATTTTACAAAAATAAATAGTTATTTTTTTTTTACAAAACTAGGCTACTATCGCTATTTGAAATGACGAATTTTTCCTGCCGTTATTGTAAATGACGATATTAGCCTAGGCAATGACGATAGAGCCTGGAACAATGCAGGGGTCCCTATCGCCAGCTGAAATAGCGATAGGGCTCTATCGCCACTCCAACTGATGACAGGAGCCTATCACCATTTCAACTAGCGACAGGAACCCCTGCCTGTTTTTTTAACTGTCTATTTCTTACCACATATTTTATAGACAAATCACAATAATATTACAAAACATTAAGCACAACATCATCACATTTTTTGTCGACAAATCACAATGATATTACAGAACATTCAGCGCAACGTTCTCACATATTTTATCGACAAATCACACTGATATTACAAAAAATTCAACACAACTTCATCACCTAGTTTTTAGACAAATAAAAAAAATGAGATTACAAAGCATTGAGCACCACATATTTCAATAAGACGAACCTTTCCCGTGGTCGTGACCTCGAGTGGGGCGGTTGGATGAGGTCCCCGCGGCACCATCCGGATTGTTGATGTCTCCTTCATCCTGTAGATTTCTCGTAGGGCATTTTTTGAAGGTGTGCCTGGACTTCCTGCAAATAGAGCACTTCTTCGTACGATGCTTGGCTTCTGCTTCGTCTATGTCATTCCTGATACGCCGTACCTGTCGCCGACCAACCTTTCCCTTCAGCCTATCAATGTCTACGGTCTAGATAAGTTGCTCCCAAGTCAGATGGGCAGTGAAATGGCTAACCACACCGTAACCATACAGCTCTGCACTTCAGGTTTGCATCACTTCCTCCTTGTTGAAATAATCAGAGATGTGTTGGCCGGTATGCTGCGCTACTGTCAAACATGCCCATGACATGTGAGCAGGGCCTATGCAGAAGAAGAGGCTTGTGCAAGTGCATATGCAACTAGCGCAGCGTAGCATGCACTCGTGGGTGATACTCTCACGGTTCATCCCGCAATGTCCTTTATCCCTACACAGTATCTCGAAGCGAAACTCCCTTGTGCCCATCTTGAATGCCTGGTGAATCTCACCCTTCTTGCTCTTCTCCTCCATGTACTTGGTGATCATGGCGGAGTACAATACTCTATTATTTGCATGGCGAGCGACGCGTTGTTGCTTCTATCAACAAAGTAGTTTGTGGTACCATGGAGAATTGCCTCCACAATACCAACCAAAGGGAGGCACCTAGCACCGCGCATGACCCAATTGTACACATCGTCAAGATTGGTTGTCATGACACCATATCGAGCACCACCCCTGTCATGTAGCAGCGACCACTTCTCCTTAGGCTCGTGCTCAATCTAGTCCGAGAAGCATTTCACCTGTGCCCCCGTCTTCCTCGCCACACTAGGACTATTTGTGGGTAGTTGTGGCAATACTTCGTGGGCCTGATCAGCGCTTATAACGGCCTTTTTCCCTGCCTCCCTCCTGTGTGTCTGGGTCCGCTCATCTAGAATCTTCTAGAGTGCGTCAAATTTTTTGCTGCTGGTTCTTGTTACATAGTCGCTTGAACAGGTTCATCAAGTCCTTATTGCGGAACTACCTGTAGAAGTTTGCACCCAAGTGCCTCATGCATCACCTGCTTTGCAGATCCACTCATGGAATTGGTTTGTTCCCTCCTTGTTGTAGCTGAGTTATTGCACTTAGCAGACCTACATGTCGATCATGTATGGCGCATATGTTAGGACGACCTTGTGCAACATAAAACCTTAAATTCCTCAGGAACCACAACCATCTGTCCGTGTTCTCGCTTTCAACGAGTGCGAATGCAGATTATCCATGATCTCACCATATATGATGTTCGCGATGAAGCCTGATGATATGTTCTTGTGGGACTGCACTAACTCAGCGAAGACACATGTGAGGGACCACTCGCCAAGGGCATCCCTTTATGTCACACTTCACGTCGTAGCATCTTCGGTTAGACTTGATGACTGCAAATGTACACCACTCCGACAAGGCCCAGAATTTGACCGCCTCCAGTATGGCCTTCTTCCATTTGTACATAGCTCCTTGCCTGATCTCGCTCTGGTCGTACTCCCACAGCGGAGCCTTCGTTAATGATGAGGTTGTTGAACTGGTATGTGTTCCACTTGGATGGAACCGACTGCTGTTCCACAGCATCCTCATCGTCGGATCCTTCATCTTCTAACAATGCCATGTAGTACTGGTCTTCAAGATCCATCCTTTGGACTAGGGCTTCCAACTTCCCGCCCTCATCAGCAAGCCTACTAGCTTGGCTGACTGAAGGAGCTCCTTCCGTGGGGTCTTCATTGACAGCATCAACAACTCCTAGACCTTTGGCCATTATGTGCGTTGCGCTGTGGCTAGAATCCCTGACTTCTTCTACGGCATCACCACCCCCTTCTTGTTCATCCGCTGATGCAGGAGTGGGCTTGGCATATGCCTGGGCCAAAAAGACCAAATCCCACCATTCCTCCCTCGCCCTGCGTACATATGACTACCACGACCTTGTTCCCTTGAGCTGCACTAACTCCCAATATGTGCCTTGTGGTGCTCAGTTGGCAAGATAACTCAATCTTAGATCATAAACAGCATGGTCCAAATCGAATGTCTGGAACAACTACCGCATCACAGCGCCCCATGTATGGTGCTCTGGTCTTATTAGGGTCATGGTCGCAGATTGGAAATAACGCAAATCAATCCCCTCGGGACCCTCAAGAATAGTCCCCTGACCGTAGTAAATTCTGAAGTTGGTGGCGTCCGACATATTTGACACACTGCACTGTAAACAAGATTTCCACTATTAACTACATATCTAAAACTAGACTACCCACTGAAAATGATTATGTACAACATATTACACTATGTAATAGTATGTCTAAAACTATGTAATCCATTTGGTTAAAAAAAAATTTACCTGAAATGCGGACAACCGGATGGGCAGCGCTTCGCCAGCTTCTATCCTCCCCTCTACTCCTCTCCCTTCCCTCCCCTCTTTCTCTTTTTTTTTCTGAATAAAAGTGAGTTCTTCCATAATTTTGGGGTCTTTTATAGGGTAGATTGTGCCGCCATTTAGAATGGCGATAGGGACTTGCGGGATCCCTATCTCCATTTGAAATGGCGGTTTTTCTAAATTTTATATTAAAAAATTTAGGGACCTGTGGGATCCCTGTCGCCATTTGGAGTGGCGATAGGGCCCTATCGCCATTTCAACTGACGATAGGGACCTCTCTATATTGTTCCAGTCTCTATCGCTATTGCCTAGGCTACTGTCACCTGTAGCCTAGTTTTGTATAAAAAAATTGACTATTTTTTGTAATTATCTTTTAAAATAATAATATTTTTTTTTTAAAAAAATCAGTATTTGTATAAGAATACAATGAGAATGAGAATGAGAATGTCGAAAACGTAATGACTGCGTTATGAGTTATGAAAAAGTTATTATGTTACAGAATACGTGGGCTACCCCCTTTATAGTAATTGAAGGGGTGTAAATTAATAACGCTAAAGGCGCCTTATATCTTCACGCACATTCCTCTATTGAGTCTTGAACTGTCATGTCTTTTAGCCCACTGTCGTAAGTTGCCAGATGTGCCAATAACCACTCTATGTTAGTTACGTGGGAAGCTACCATGTCTCCCGACCAATTTGCTGGTCGGGGAAGACCCAAAACTCGTAAAGCTGGTCGTGTAGTACTCCATGACCAATTGTTTCATGACTCAAACAGGTCTACGACTAGTTTGGTCGTAATAAAAGGAATTAGACTTCCTTTTAACACTGGTCGTAAGTTCATAACTGTTATAAAGTGAGTCTCTAATATGTGGGTCTGCTTTCATGAAGACTTTGACCGAAAATATTGACCTGGTCAAGAATTCTTGTCAGCTAGCCCCCAAGGCTTAAGAAAATAAAAAAATATTTACTTAAGGCTTTCTTGCCTTGAAACGTGCATCAAGACGATTTTTGTCGAGCGCAATCATTCTAGACATTTAATGAGAATGTAGGAGAGAGGAAAAGAATTTTGTTTTCTTATAGACCGTATCTGAAGGTTATGGTAAGTGGGTGAACAGTTTGTGGTAAAAAAAAAGGGATAAATACTTCTTTATTTTTACCTTCATCTTTACCCTGTTTTCATCGCAGCCTCCATCTTCAAGCTACCGCCTTTGAACTCTTTGTCTCCATCTCTTTCCTCTAGACCTCTATTTGATCTTGATCATGGGGATTTTGAGCGCATCATCATACTCCGTAAGTAAGATTCAAGCGCTGGAGAACCAAGGGTATCCCTTGCGGCAGTGAAACGACTCCAATTTCGCAAGAAGGTCGGATTATCCTCTTTGCTTCTTTCATGAAATTGGGTTTTTGCTTGCCAGAGTGTGAATTCTTAGCATACATTTTATACTACTTTAGTATAGAATTCTTTCACTTTGGACCAAATTCTATTTTGATCCTTACTGTCTTTTTTGCATCTTGGCGAAGCTTTCCTTGGCATTCCCCCTTTGATCGTCTATTTCGTCACTTCTACCAATTGACCCACAATAATAGAGGCCAGGGGAACTGTGGTAGCATGTACTTCAAGCTCCACGACCAAATGGCAAAAAAAGTATCCTCCCCATCCAATCAAAGATGGGTGGCGTGACTACCAGAAGGAGTGGTTCTACTTTGAAACTCCTGGAGGTAGCCATCTGATGTATATTGGAAGTCTGCCTCCGACCTGGTCTGCTCAACACGTGAAGAATGAGAGGGCTTCCTTGAAGCTGATAGCCGAAGAGAAAAGACTAGTCAATGTTGTCATTTCTCCGTGGTCACGGACTAATCGGGTCAAGATCATCCATGACTTCTCCAAAGACAGATCACCAAGAAAATGGCTCATTATGCTTGGATGCTTGAAGGGGCTGACGACCCGACTAAAGATGGTCCTGGAGGTATGTTATTCTCCGAATTCCTTAAAGCAATATTTAACTTACTAGCATAAACATTACTAAGTTTATTTGTTATTTTTACTTTAGAATTGCCAAAGGATGTGATCGAAGAAAGGACTTCAACTATGTTGAAGAATGTGAGAGATGGGTCGGAGCCCATTTCTTTTCACGACCAGCCTTCCAGCTTATTTGGTACCTCTACAGAGTTCATAAATGAACGAATGCATGTATGTATAATTTTAACCTTAGTCTTGATTTTTTTTTGGCTTAAGACTGTAGTCAAAAAATTTCTCTTTTGCTTTATATGCATGGGCACAAAAAGGGGTGTTGACCAAACTGGATCCAGCAACCAACCCTTGTCAGCAAAAAAGACAAGACCATTGCAGTTGGGTCTTCATAGGTCATGGTTGAGATACCAACAACCAGGACAAGAGCTGCTACATCGGTCACTATGGGTGTTCCAGTTGCAATTACGTAGACCCCACTGATGCACCGACTAGTTCCCAAGCTGCTGTAGCCCCAGCCCTTTCTACCATTCGGTCAAAGCTTATTCATGATCGACCTCAAGCGCAGGAAAAGTTGGCGAAGGCTGACAAGGTTAAGCAACAACCTAGGTGTGCAAGAAAAAACAAAAGACTAAGCTTTCAAAGCCACTTCATTGTCACCTTCCTTTATTCCCATGTGTTCAGGGTGAGGGAGATGGCATTGAGGAAGAAGAAGAAGTTTCTCTTATCGCGGCACTTTGGTTGCCACTAACGTCTTGTTTTCTTTTGAGACCAACATTTGGTCTCCATTTTGAGTAAGTTATTTAACTTAACTCTTTTTTCATTTGATTTTTTTGCATATTCACTTAGATGAATGTTTTTATCTGTATCAGCCCCCTGACCACTTCTCTTCCTATTGGTGGAGTTGAAGAAGCTAGAGATGAGCCACTACCTACTCATGTGGCCGAGCTAGCTCAAATCAGCTTGGCGGAGGCAACAATTCCCATGGTTAAGGAAATCGAGCAGGCCTCGATTCCTATAGAAGAGGTGGCTGAGCAAATCCCACCATCACAAGAGGAGATGGGGCAAACAGAAGTGGTCGTCGAACATGCTTCGACCGCTGATATTTTGCCTGTCACAAAAGAAAGGGCTAAAGATGTTCCCAACCAGAATGTTTGTTAGGATTCAACTCTTTAGTCAGCTGATCTAGTAAGTATTCTTTGCCTTTTCAATGTGTTATGACCGAGAAATCACCTTCTCTTTTAAAATTTTTTATCTTTGTTTTTGAATAAGAAAATATTCCTTCAACTCTTACTTCTGAGACTGGTGCTATGGTGGCATGGAGACCACCCTTTGAACAAAGACATGCTCCAACTAGTCCTACAAAAGCAAGGGTCAGCCAACCTAATATACCATATGAGTATGGGTATAGTGAATTGGAAAAATTAAATAATGTACTTGAATAACAAGGTAATAGTATCTTGACTTAAGCCCTTCTAGATCTTGATTAGATAGCAGGGGATTCTGACTTCTTACTATAATGTTTATAGAAAACAATTGAAATGCTTGGCCTTTTTATGGCTTTCATGGATAATTCGACCATAAAAGATACAACTAAGGATGCAGAGATTGTCAGACTGAAAAGGTAAGTTAAAGAAACTCTTATTTTAATTACTTGAGTAATGTTTGTCTTTCTAACTTTGCTATTTCAGTCAACTCAAACAGGAAAAGCACTCTACTAGTCGAATCATTCAAGAATATAAGAACAAGTTAGTCTTCACCGACAATGTTGTCAAGGGCTTTAAGTTCCAACTTGTTCAAAAAAATAGAAGCCTTAAAGAAAATATGAGAATTTCAAGGAAGCTGCTATAGAGCGCAAGCGCCTTGAAGAACTCAATTTGAAGCTCTTAGCTGATCCGAAGGAGCGTGAAGTGGTTTGCGAAAAGCTCATGCAAGACCACGACATACTTCTTGGCAAATATAGGGAAGAAATAGAAGGTAAAACCCTCAATATTATTTTATATAAAGTGCAAATAACTCATGCTTATTCAATTTTTTTTGTCTTTAGACATTTAGATTTACAGAAACAATTAATAGACTAGAGAGGGTCCACACGTCAAGCACTTTCTGAGTTAAAACAAGAAGATAAGCTTCGATATGATCTTCATGAGAAGTGCGAAAAGCTTGAAAAGGAAAAGAAAACTCTCATAGAAGCAATTGAGAACAGCAAGGAAGCCAACTCTACAACTCTTACTTTTATTTTAACCCGGCCAGCTAAAGGCTATTGCTATAAAAGTAAAGTGTGCAGAGATTGAACTCACAAAGAATGAGCTATCGACTAAAGAACTAGTCGACAGGATCAAAGTTCAAGTGAAGTATATTGTCAACCACCTCCTGAAGATAATCCAGTCCATGAAGACCTATCTCTAGTCAGTCATAGCTGTCAACGTTGGCACCTTGTTTATCAAGTTGAAATACTTCTACAAGGATGCAGTGGACTTGGACATGCTAATTCTTGATCTGCGTTTAAACTCTACAGAAGAAATTCAGAAGAAAAGAGAGGAAGTAGCTTATCTTGTAACTGAATATATGAAAAAAAAGTAAAATTTCAGTTTAAGAAAAATTGATGATGAATGCTTGAATGGTGAATGTTTTGTCTTGTAATTCTTTTAGTTTGCTCTTGTTGTTTCTGGTATGTTACTAGCCCCCGACTATGACATGTTTGACTAGTGAAAAGGTAAACTTATCACAGGGACTTAGTAGTGTGATAATTAGAGGTTGACGACCAGTATAAGTTTCACAGTATACACAGTACTAACTGGAAGCAAGTCTTAGATAAAGTCAGTCTATTGAGTTTTCAAGCACTAAGTACCAACTTATAGGAAAAGTCTCTACTAGAAGTTACCTAAAGACCCTACTAGAAACATTGTATATGTTAGGAGACTATGGTCGGTAGTCATGTAGACCAGCCTTGATCACATAATGTAGAGCAATGTAAAATCACATAAGATAAAGAGGATGATATATAAAGATACCAAATAATGAATGCAAATCATAAACTTCATTGATAAGATAGAATATGTTACACATAATATTTGCAAAGATGTTCTATATTCCAAGCATTGGATACTGTCGTCCTCCCTAGCAAGTTAAACAGAACCAGGTCGGGTGGCAGAGACTACAGTAAAAGGATCTTCCCATTTGGGAGATAATTTGTTCAAAGTAGACCAATTCTGGATTCATCTTAGAACCAAGTAACCCAAGTTAAGTGTTCGTGGTGGGACTCTTCTATTGTAGTACCGACGCAACACTTATAGATAGGCTGCTGACCTGATAAGCGCTCATCTTTGAGAAGGTTGGCGTCATCTTCATGCTAATCATCTTGATTGACATTATCATGGAGATTGACTCGTGTAGAACCCAAATGAATTTCATTATGTAATACCGCTTCTTCTCCATTGACTAGTTGAAATGGTGTTTCACCAGTAGCTCTACTAGTTGTAGTACATAAATCCCAAAGAACTGAGTAGAGGCCGTCTAACCAAGCCCCCAAGCGAGCATATTTTGAGTCTATTAAAGACTATTTTATTCATGCCTTACATGATTTGACCGTTTGCACGTTCAACTACTCCATTGCTCTGTGGATGATTGATAGAAGCAAAATAAATCTTTGTGCCTATTTCTTGACATTAATCTTGAAACAGAATACTAACAAATTGTAATCCATTATCAGTAATAAGTCGAGTGGCTTCCAAAGCACTAATTGTAGTGACAGGTTCGGCTTCAATCCATTTAGTAAATGTATCAATAGCCACAAATAGATATTTGCACCCGCTAGTTGCCCTAGCTAAAGGTCCAACTATGTTAATTCCCCATGTTGAAAATTGCTCACAAGTCTTTACAATATGCATTTCGTCTTGTAGTGCAGTGAGCGAATAGTAACCTTGTCGGAAAGCTTTCGCGACCAGTGTTCTATATGAAGCATGTGTTGCATAAGCCCCCATGTATTTTATGAAGTAATGTTTTGCCATTCTCCTGACAAATACAATGCATGAGAACACTAGGTGCTCCTTTTTGTATAGGTCGTTGTCGACCAGTTTATACATTCTTGTCTTTCGAATTGATCAGTCTTTCACATGTGCATCCTCATGCATTGTCCATGTGCTAGATAGTTTTTCAATGGTTTAATTCAATCTGCAACATGCTTGAGAATGGTGACCTCTGAAGTGGTCGGTTGTACTTCTATAGATGTAACTACAGAGGATTTAGACAAATATTGGAGGAAAACACCTGTTGGAACATGTGATCGTGTGGAACCCAAATTTGACAATCGGTTCGTTAAAGTATTATATTTTTGTGGAATGTATTGGACTTCGAAGCTACTGAAGTTTTTTTTCTCCAATTTCCTCACTTCATCTAGGTAGTGAGCTATTGTCTTATCGGAACATTGATATTCCTTGCTAACCTGGTTTATGACCAATTGTGAATCACCTTTCGCTAAAAGTCAACAAACACCAAGGGATTTAGCTACTTGGACCTAGAATGTCCACTTATGACCGCTAATGGTTCACTTAAACCACATAAGTGACTCAAATGTGCATTTTGAGAGTACCATGACCCAGATAACACAACGCAACAAGTTCCATGACCTGCCATGCATTTTTAGGCTAGGTAACTTTTCTTAGCCCGGTGAGAAATCCTTGCACCCTGTGTATGGACCCAATCATGGTTAGATGTTATGACCTTCATCATGATTATCAGGAGAACGAGGTCCTCTAAGACTACGGTTAGAGCGCTCACTTGGGCCTACTTTATCGAACATGCTCCATTGGGGTGGATTGTCTTCTTGACAAAGGTTGTTGTCATGACAAAGATGTATAGAGGCAGAGTGGTCTACCCTAGAGCTACTCTGAGACCTTGATACTTGTAAAAGGCTTTGTACTTCTGCAATAGCCGCTTGCAGGTTAGCAGCCAATGAACGAATGACTAGAAGGTCATGTTCATTGTTGTCTCCTGTCTGATGGTTAGTAATAGCACTTGAAAGTATGTGAACACGGTTGACGGGAGTCACTGCCTGTGAAGGTAATGGTACAATATTTAAATCTCTTACCGTCATCCTTGGGGTAGTTGGCGGGTGCTGGTCGCCACTTGCATTGGTGATAGGCCTCCTAGATGTCCTCGGTGCGCTGTCGTGGTACTAGCGACAGGCCTCCTCCATTATCTTCTGCTTGGCGGTGATAAGTTGTGTCAATGTTTTAGAACCGATCTTACATAAAGATTGTTTGATTCGAGGGGTCTCCTAGAATGGAATCACGCAAAGAGATTGGCACAGGTATTTTTATACAGGTTCAGGCCTTCTCCGGGGAGAATAACAACCCTACTCCTGTGTGTGTATCATATTGAGTGTATCTTGTACAATCGAGAGAAAAAGACTAAGACTATTACAGAAGATAATGCCTGTCTTCCCAATTGCTTGCTGTGTTCTCTGATTGCTCTCCCCTTTCTTCTCTGATCGCCGCCTTTATATAGTCGTGAATGAGTAGCCATTTCTCCAGGTGAAGAGGCGCCTCATCATGTCCTGTCGTAGAATAACTTACGACTGGATAATGATCGTAGAAGAACTTACGACCATAAGGTAGTTGTAGCAAGACTTACGACTATGGGGGTGGTCGTAGAAGAACTTACGACCACCTAGTAGGCTTCTCCCTTGTAAATATAAGGGGTATACCTAGGGACCACATGTCATTATATTTACCCATAATAAGAAATATAGATAAAAGATAAAATGAGGATTATTAGATCCTCGTCATCTAGCCCCCCAGCTTCAAGTGAAAGTAACTTACGTGGTAAAGGAGTCGTAGATGGTCTTATGACCACGAGAGGGTCGTGGAGAGATGGTCGAAGGAAAAACTCTTCGACATTTGTACATTACTTTGACCAAGAATATACTTGGTCAAGAAGGTTACTTACGACTATCAAATAGTCGTAGTATGGTGATCGGAAGCAAAACCTTTCCGATTGATATTTCATTTGGCCAGAAAGGCTTGGCCAAGAAAGTAATTTTGCTTGAGGTGTAAAAATGAACCTGATTTTCTTGGGTAGACAAACTTATAGAATCGCAAACGACTCTTATATGTTTGTCTGTTGGAGCGGTTCCCGAAACGGTGGCAACCCTTGGGTTTTCACCCTTTCAACCCAAGCATATGGTTATAAATACTTACCGGGGGGTGAGACTTGGGTTTCTACTTTTCCCCAAATTGCTCCTGCTGTTCATCGAGTTCTTGCCTTCTCCGCCATCAACCCAATTGTGCCTTCTCCTAAGACCTTTCTTAATCCAAAACCTCCCCTCTCTGAGAGAGATGACCGGAACAGTTTTTGAGTGGGCCGAGTCGGAGATGGATGCGGTGAAGATTCAAGCCTTGGTCGACGCCGGAAGATTCCAGAGAAGGTTCTTGTGAAGTGGATTGCGCGATTGGGCAAAGATTGGCCGTCGGGGAGATTGGGCAACTCGCCTTCCAGAATATTGTGAGTGTGGCCTTCGATTGCTGCTCACCCTTTTCTCACACTCGCGTTCGAAAGCACTTTGGGGTGAAATTAGTGAACCTCGGTCCTAATTCCATCACTATGCTAAGTGTATTCAGTATCCGTGTGAGACATACTTGAAATTCCAAATGCACTCGAGCTCTTTCAATATTTTTATGGAATGGCTCGATAACTGGGATTGCTTGGGAGTTGTGGTCCAAGCTCCATGACGGAAGTTGAAGGAGTATATTCAGATATTTACCCGGTGCTGTGGGTCGGATGGAGGAAGAGGTGGATTTATCGAAAATCACCCAAGATGACAAGATTACTTTCGTGGGGAAGGTCACGAAAGAATTCTTCCCGATTTGACTCTGTGATCTTGGTCGGATTGTTTCTACATTCAAGCCATCAATGACTTGAAAGAGGAAGGACTGACCAGATGGCATGTGGTGAAGGATTTCATCACACGTCGAATTAGCCCTTTGAAGAAACGAGTACCTCCTCTGTGGAGGTACACGGGGCCAAAAGACCCGACCAGGGACTATGAAGCGGGTAAGTGAATCTTCGACTTAGCTCTCGGTTTGGTCTTTCTCAAAGTGGTCTAATAAATGTCTTATCTGTTTGCACAGATCTTTCACAAGCAGAGGTCTACATTCGGATCAAACTTGTTTGCGAGAAATCTCCACCACCTGGAGTGGCGGTTCCTCAAATCCTTGCAGTTTTATCCGCAGAAGAGAAGATGGAGTGCCTAAAGGTAATCAAGGGTTGATTTTATCCTTAGGACTTTAGAGTCGTAGAAAGACTTACGACTGATTGTTTGTCATAGAAAAACTTACGACTTGGTAGTGATCGTAGAAAACCTTACGATCAAAGAAATATCATGGAAAAACTTATGACTAGATACTGGTCGTAGAAAATCTTACGATTTGTCAGTAATTCTTGTCTGTTTTTCTTACAGAAAGTAGGCATGGAAAATCATCAGGACAACCAAGAGGTCGAACTGATAACCATCGACGCAGGGATGACAGCGGAAAAAAGTCCAGCTCCTCCGTCTAAGAAGCGTCGACTCGTGAAAGTCACCGACATGGGAGGGGCAAGCTCATGTTCTTTTATTTCGACCAGATCTTCTGCAAAATCTGCTACAGATACGGCTGCAGCTGAAGCCAGGGAGGTTGAAGCAGTTGAAGCTGAAGAGATCGAAGCAGCAGAACCTCTTAAGCATAAAGCCCGTAAGGCCAAGGTACCCTTTTATTATGACAAGAAAACTTTCGCAGTTTTTGCCTCTTCTAGTTTTGTCAAGCGACTAGAAAAGGAGAACTGGAAGGACTTTATGTCTTTTGTGAAGGACAATGCTGCTCCAGCAGAGTCTGTGGTCGAGGGAAGCGCCGATCTCGGAGTGGTTGAGACTGATCTCGGCTATCCGGAAAGTCAGGAGATCAGAGAGGTGGCTCTTGTTCAAAATCCACGGCCAGACGTGGTCGTGGCTGAGCCTATCCTTCAACTTGAACTCCGACCAGAAGTGGTCGTAGAAAAGAAGTTGAAGAAATTTTCCGTTGGGAAGGTGATTCATAAGTTCCTGGTTAAGTCTAGAGTGCAGAGGTATGTGAGAAAGACTAAAGTGTAAGAACAGCATTTAACTTTTGCTTTTCACAACATAACGTGCTTTCTTTTTGTTGCTCTTAGCCCGACTCCTTCAGCCCCTGAGGATGCTTCTATTGAGAAGCCTATTGTCTCCTCTCCAGCAGATGGAGAGATGACAGCAGGAGTGGTCGAAGGATCACCCACCGCCGAGTGGCGAGGAAGTCGTGGCTTCAAGTGGTTGCTACAACCATCGAGAAGTTGCTACGATCACCGAGGTGGTCGGGCAGCAGAGGCAGCGGTAGAAGCCTCGGCAGGTGGTGATGCATCCGATCACCGTGTCGGAAGGAAGTCGCTGCGCACGCATTCTCCGGTCTCCAAAGAGAAGTCAGAAGCTATGTAATCAAGATGAGGAGTACTTCAACTTCTGTGTTGATTTCTTTGGGTCAGTTTCCATCATGGGTCTTCTGCTTTTAGATCTCGCGATCGAGTCCCTCATCCCAAAGATATTCCCAACAGAGGGGAAATTTTTGACAACGAGCGTCTCGAGAAGGTTTGGTGGGATCAAGTCGCGAAGATAGATAAGTTGAAGAATCCAACGATGATTTTCTCGATGTTTGTTCGGACGACCATGAATGTAAGTATTTAAGGATACTTATATATGCGGCCTTTCCTTGCTTCTTACTGTCTTTCTTTTTGCAAAAAGCTCTAGAACAAATTACCACTATTGGTGAATATCACCGACAACTTGTAGAGCTACGACAAGAAAAAGCGGAACTGTGTGAACAGACAGAGAGGTGGTAAGTCACTGTTATTCGTAGTCGTTTTTTATTTGACCACTTATACAGTGCTTATGGGGTTTGTCGTGAAAAAATTCACGACTAGGTGCTAGTCGTAGAAAGACTTACGACCAGTTAGATAGTGCTCATGTCTACTTTTAACCTTTATAGGCTAAATAGTGACGAAAAGACCTTGGCTGACTCGCTCGATTATGAAAAAGATAAGACGAGAAAGCTAAGGGAAGAGAAAGAAGACATCTTGAAGATGCTTCATGAGGGTAACTCTGCAGCTCAAAAATTGCAGAGAGAGGTAAACAGTAAGTGCTGAACTTAAGACTGCTTATGTCGTTGATCTTTACCTTTTAACTCTTACTTCTTTTCATAAAAAAGAGGACGAAATGAGAAGACTCCAAATCAAAGTTAAAGATAAAACTTTGGTCGTTCACGAGATTTCTCGTATCGCCAAAGATAAAGATCAAGAGATTGAAAGGCTGAGATCTTGGCAAGGTGTAAGTTCTTTACACCGTAGTCCTTCACGAGTTCTTTTCTTATTCTAACTCTTATTTCTTTTTAGAAATTGAGCTTGAGCTGGGAAGACTTGAAACTAGGGATCAAGAAAAAAACATGATCCTTAATGAGACCCTCCACATCACCAGAGAAAACGCAAAGGACATCAAATTATGGGAGGAGCAACATGCTGAGACCATTGCTTCCCATAATAAGGAAATCGAGAAGTTAGATTCTCGACTAGCAGGTAAGGAATTCTTTACCTGTGAACTAATTCTTTCCTCTTCTAGGAATTATTTTTGCTTGACTAGTCTTACCCCTTTCAGAGCAAGTAGTTGAGAATGAACAACTCCGCGAGGCTTCGACTCGTAACCAACAGAAGATGAAGTCGATGAAGATTAATCTTCAAGGCAACATCATGCTCTTGAACAATATACTTGGTGAGCTGCGTGGTGAGGGAAAAACTACTCCAGAAGACACGATAGTTGCTCACATAAGTACTATTGGGGAACAAGTTGGGACTTTGCAAGAACTGGTGACTACCCTGAAGGCCAACCAAGTTGACTCGATAAAGGAGGCAGTCGAAGGTGCAATAAGTTATGTATGGGCAAAACTTAAAGCTCATGACCCCAGCCTTAATGTGCAACTAATCGACGCCGACTTGGTACCTCGAAAGCGTAGCAAGTCGCTTGATTAAAGAAATGCAATTAGTCGATGTGAAGGTCTCTTGAGGAGAATCAACTGGGATCTCTTTCTTCAGAGTAGTTTGTAATAAAAACCTGTGAAAACAAGCTTTTGTTGATGTAATATATAATCCATCTTGTTTCCTGCAAATTATCTTGTCGAGTAGTTAGTAACTCAAAAGATAATTGACGAACAAAAGACTAAGAATTGAAGTTAAATTAATAACTTTATCCTAGCCCCCGACTATTTGCTTAGTTTATTTAGATAAACTAAGTAAATAGTGTTAAAGGGGTTTCTGAAAACAGAGAGGTTTGATTAACTTGTAGATCACGATTGTCATGCACTGGTCAAAAGAGTAGTAATGAATCGACTCTAGGAAGTTTCTTCTAGTGGGCAGGACCACGTGCAGAGAGGAAAGGCTTCGATTAGGTGATATTACCATCTCCGATCAGATTAATTAAATCGAGAACGGCAACTTGAGTTAGGCAAACGTCTAGAGGACTTTAAAAAATTCGTTCGTCCTTCTTTGGTGGACTCGATAGGTCTGTCCTGGTAGCAAAAGTAGGAAACTAAACAATGCTAGGAAGTTCCTTCTAGTAGGCAGAACCACGTGCAGAGAGGAGAGACTTCGACTAGATGTGTTTCTTCCTCCGACCAGTTGGGACGGAACGAGTACACCAAAAACGGTTGAATAAATCTAAGAAAGTGCACTCGCTTAGAGTATTTTTCAAAATAATCAAGAAATAAACTAAGGTGGAAAAGAGTGGCTTTAAGAATATTTCACCAAATAGAACTCGAGCTCTTTGTATTGGCAAAGAAAAGTGAGTAACGAGTCGACACTAGGAAGCTCCTTCTAGTGGGCAGGACCACGTGCAGAGAGGAGAGGCTTCGACCAGTGTAAAGAAAACTGGGTGTTTGGAATGTAGTCGAAGAATTATGAAAGCACTACTCAAAAATAAGATAATAGAGGTAGAGAGAACCAGAGGCTTTATTGTCTGAATGGTTTGTTACACATAAAACTTGCGTAACTGGTCGATGTTCCAAGAACTCGAGAGAACTTGGCCGTCTTCCATTGCCAATCGTGATCGACTCGCCGTAACTTCGACCACTGTGTAAGGACCTTCCCACTTGGGAGAAAGTTTATTCCGATTAGACTTGGATTGGCAGAGCCTCAATACCAAGTCACCTACAGCAAGACTGCGAGGTTAGACCTTACGATCGTAGTATCTGCGCAGGGCTTGTTGGTAGACTGCTGAATGGATTAAGGCCTAGTTTCTCCTTTCTTCGAGCAGGTTGATGTCATCCACTCGAAGTTGTTCTTGGTTGAGTCATTGAAAGTTTCACTCGTGTTGATCAGATCTTTAGTTCCGAGGAAGCATGGCTTCGCTCAAGACTAGAAAAAGGGTGTTTCACCAGAGTCTCGACTAGTAGTCGCATTTAACTACCCATAATATGGAGGGTAATTTTGTACCCAAGCCCCGAGCGCTTGACGAGCTGGTCAAGACTCGGGTTTTAATTCCTCGCATTATTTGGTCGCTTGCATGCGCTCGATCGCCCCATTGCTTTGGGGATGGGCAACAGAAGCATAACATAACTTGGTACCCAACTCGTCGCAAAATTGTTTACCATTATCTGTGATTATTCGACTTGGAGCTCCAAATCGAGTAATTACGCATCTCATCTTGAACCGTTTTTGTCGCCTGCTGTTATCCCAGCTATGTGTTCGGCCGATCTATTTTGTGAGCGTATCAATAGCCACAAAAAGGAACTCGAAACCTCCTGGAGCTTTGGGGAACGACCCTAGGATATCGAGACTCCAGATCGCAAAAGGCCAAGACAGATGTATCGTTTGTAATGCTTGAGCTGGTTGGTGTATTTGCCTGCTATGAAACTGGTATTGGACACACTTTTAAACCAACTCTTTAGCATCGTACAGGGCTGTTGGCCAGTAGAAACCTTGTCGGAAGGCCTTACCGACTAGCATTCTGTAGGAAGCATGAGTTCCACAAATGCCACCGTGTATGCCGTGAAGGATTGTTAATCCTTCGCTCTGCGGAATGCATCGCATGAGCACCCCTTGAGTACCTCGTTTATAGAGGACTCATTCAACCAAAGTATACATTTTGGCTTTTAGGGATAAGCGATCCGCCTCTGGATCGCCTTCGTGCATGTAACCCTTCAAGATACTCGAGATGGGAGCCATCCGTATCCTCGTATTCTAGAGAGGCTGTCTCAATAGGAGGTGTCTCTAGTTCTTCAACTAGGGATGGTTTCTGGAGTTGTTCCAAGAAGACTCCTTTTGGTACTATAGATCGAAGAAGCCATTCGAGCAAGTCGGTCTGCGAGAAATTATCCTTCGAGGGATGAATTGTGCCTCAAACCAAAAAATGCTTTTCTAGCTTACGACTCGATAAGTACCGAGATATTGTTGGGTTAGAGCACTGGTACTCTTTCCCGACTTGATTCACGACTAGTTGAGAGTCTCCCCTTACGAGTAGTCGGCGAATCAAGAGCACTTTCGCAGCTCGTATGCCAGCTAGCAAACCTTCGTATTCTACCACGTTGTTAGTGGCATGAAAGTTTAATTGTATGGCATACTTTAAGGTCTCTCCAATAGGAGATACCAGGACCACCCTAGCCCCGAGCCACTTAAAGTAAGCGACCCTTCAGTACATCGCCCATCGGGTCGGGAATCGATCGGGATCCTTAACAGTTTAGATTTGTCCATTCGGCGACAAAGTCCGCCAAGATCTCGAATTTAACGGCCGCTCGACACGAATGGAGGTCTAACTCCCAAGTTCGACTGACCATTTTGCCATGTGTCCCGCTATTTCCCTATTCTGGAGGATCGCTCCCAAGGGAAACTCAGACGGTACAACTATTTTGTGCGCTTGAAAATAATGCCGTAGTTTCCTCGAAGACATGAGGAGGACATATAGAAGTTTTTGGGCCTGAGGGTAACACTCCTTAGGCCCGTGTAAAACTTCACTAACGTAGTAAACCGGTCATTGTACGTTTTCACGTTCTACAACCAGTAATGCGCTCACTGCCTGTGGCGTGGCAGCTAGGTAAATTAAGAGCGTCTCTTTTGGCCTTAGAGAAACCAAAATAGGAGCACTCGTAAGATACCTCTTGACATCCTCAAAGGCAATGTTTGCCTCGTTCGACCAATCAAAACCTTCATGTTTCCTTAGAAGTTTAAAGAAAGGTAGTCCTTTTTCTCCTAGTCGTGTGATGAAACGACTTAAAGTCGCCATGCGCCCTATAAGTTTCTGGACTTCTTTCTTTGTGGTCGGAGGGCGCATTTGGAGAATGGCCTTTATCTTTTCGGGATTTGCTTCAATTCCTCGTATAGATACTAGGAACCCAAGAAATTTTTCTGAAGAGATTCCGAACACACACTTCTCAGGATTGAGTTTTAAGTGGTGCTTTTTGAGGTTGTCGAATGTTTCTTGTAGGTCAGTGATATGATTAAGTCTCTTGATGCTTTTAACGACTAGATCATCAACATAGGCTTCCAGGTTTTGGCCTAGTTGAGATGAAAAAGTTGATTGCATCAAGTGTTGAAAAGAAGCGCCAGCATTTTTTAGACCAAATGGTATTTTGACATAGCAAAATATACCAAATAGTGTAATGAATGCGGTCTTTTCTTCATTGTCTAGACACATATTGATCTAGTGGTATCCAGAACATGCATCTAAAAAACTTAATATTTCACAACCTGCAGTAGAATCAACCAATTGATTGATACGAGGTAAAAGAAAATCATCTTTTGGACAAGCTTTATTAAGATCAGTGAAGTCTACGCACATACGCCATTTGCCGTTCGACTTCCTAACCATTACAGATTAGCTTAGCCAACCACTGGTGGTCGACTTCTCTTATAAAGCCCGCTTAAGTAGCTTGTCCAATTCGTTTAATAGCATCTCGCCGATCGGGGCAAATCTCCGTAGTTTTTGTTTTACGGTACTTTGTCAGCCGTAAAGCTAGTTCGGCTCGATCACCTCCTCGGGACTCCGGCATGTCGGATGCTTGCCACAAGAAGACATCTCAAGTAGCTCGGTGGAAGGTGATGAGGGCGTCTTCCTACTTGGGGTCGGAAGTATCCCAGATGCGAACAGTCTTCGAGGGCTCCCCTGCGTCTAGAGGAACCTCTTTGACCTGGTCGTTCGGCTTTGGTGCAGCTTTAGGCTTCAATTTGTTAGTCGAAGGCTGACTTTCTTCTCGAGTTGGTATTTGACCAACTATCTCGAGGGATCGACGGTCGCAGGTATGCGCCATCTTCTTGTCACAATGGATTGTGATTACTTCTTTGGGACCTGGCATCTTAAGACATTGATACCCGTAATGAGTAGCCATTAAGAATTTTGCCAAAATTGGTCGTCCGAGTATGGCGTTATATACCGTATCGAAATCGACCACATCAAAGGAGATTTTCTCTATCCTGAAATTACTTGGAGAACCAAATATTAAAGGAAGAGAAACTTGGCCAATAGGTTTGGCTGAAGACCCCGGTTTGATCCCATGAAAGGAGTATCATGCCGGTCTTACCTTAGTCCTAGGTACTTGCATCTCGTCAAGGGTACTCGTAAACAGGATGTTTAACGAGCTGCCACCATCAACTAAAACTCGATTGACCCGACAATTGTTGATGGTGGGTTTGACCACGATCGGATATCGACCTAGTCGGGTCGAAGGAATCGGGCAGTCACCCTTCTCAAAGGAGATGGTGACTTCTGACCACTTCGGTAATTTATTGACGAGAGGAGGGTCTATGGAGTTTACCTCACGTTCGGCAGCCTTTTAAGTCGCCGCTTTGACTCAGATGCCAACGATCCCCGAGATGTGCTCGACCAGATATGTTGCGGATCTTGAACGGCATCTCCTCATCGCTATCCGACGACTTACGACCACTTGTTTGCCCTACTTGCTCGAGAGTGGGAAAACTCGATAGTTGCGAAGGTCATGTCCTTCTTTTTTATGGAAAGGACACCACTTAGGCTTGTCGTTCTTTCGATCGGGGCGCTTACCTTTGCCTCGGCCGAGTACGGCTTGAGCTTCGTGGCTTTTTATCGCTTATACCAAGACCTCCTTGGAACCGCTGGCTTGAGGTTTTTGACCTTCGCCTTGTTCTTGGACTTCTTCGCTTATCCTTCTTCTTGCCACCTTCGCCTGGCTCTCGAGAGGTATTGTCTTCTTGATCAATGATGTTGTTCCACTCGATCGCCTCGGAAACAGTTGCATATCGATCAACCATCTCAAAGAGTTTGGTGACAGTAGTGGGAGGATTTAAAGCGATATCCTCCGTTATCCTTCTACTACGGACTCCTTGCTTGAAATCCTCGATGACGATGAGTTTAAACTTCCGAATTGAATTACTTAACCCGACTAAAGCGCTTTGACGAATTGGCGCAAGGTCTTGTGGTCGCTTCTGTCTCATCCGGTGTAAGTCGCCCTCCTTCCTGTATGCATTGTAGGTGCCTTGGAAGTTCGCTAGTAGAAGGTTGCAGAGGTGTTGCTAAGAATAGATCGACTCGAGTGGTTGGTTTAGTAACCACGATCGAGTAGACCCTTCGAGCACGCTTGGAAGGTAATTCGCCATTACATGCTCTCTCCTCCTCCGCCGCTTCTGGACAAATTTGTATAAATTTGAAGGAACTCGAGGATTCTCGATCCATCGAACTTTTTCATGTTCACCGGTCGAAAACGAGGTGGCTGAATGAATTTCTGAGGTCAGCGAGAATGCCCGACATCCCGTAATGACTTCGACGCCTTTGCAGAAATAAGGGTTGATATCACCAGTGATCGATTCGACGATACCCAAGAATAAAGTTGACCCGACTGTAGTAGGTCTCGGTCCTACGATGAAAATACTCCTCGTATTCCATC
The DNA here is from genome assembly GCA_036346405.1 of Phyllostachys edulis. NCBI lineage: Eukaryota > Viridiplantae > Streptophyta > Magnoliopsida > Poales > Poaceae > Phyllostachys > Phyllostachys edulis. The sequence goes on along the minus strand of CM070550.1, from coordinate 78,910,104 downwards.
TGCTGCTGCAGATTTCCATGTCGGAATGGTGAGTGATCACCTCTCCGAGGGGCTTGTTGATTATCTGACGTTCGAAGGACATTTCTCTGAGTAGGAGATCGACGCGACTTGTCTTTGCACCGATCTCTACGCGGGGTATTGTTCGAACGACTGGTCGCTGAGAAAGTTGTATTGCTACGCCTTCCTGAATGATGTTGGCGAGGTGCTTCCAGTCTTGCCATCGTGATCCGAAGGCTTTGTGCGATCTCTTCGATGAAGAGGTTGTAGCCTGGCGCTCGGGCGAGCTCTCGAGTAGGGTTCTCGAGCAAGTCGTTGATGTGCTGGAGTTCTTGAGCTTCCTCTGATTGATACTGGATGTGTCCAGGCAGATTTTTCTGGGCTGCAATTTTCTTCCGTCGAATAGCCTCAAGATCTTCCACATCAGATCCTTGAGACTGCCTCAATGGATTAAAAGTATGTCGAGGATTTCCCTCACGCTCATCAAAGTGTTGGTTCTATCCGTCACCGGTGGTGCCCTTGCCATTGCTACGAGGGGACGCAATGCGTGATCTTCGGGGAGTGTCCCTAGCTCGGTCTCTAGAAGAGTGACTTTGATCTGAGGGAAGGATGAAGAACTCCCGTTGATGATTCTCACTTGCGCTCGAGGCCTCCCCGCTTGAGGAGTAGTCGAGAGATACCATCTGACGACTTAGAGTAATCCCCTCTAGGAAGAGGAACTCTGGGTTATAACCGTCTCCGTCCGCAGGTGTGATCTGCGGAGAGATGGTCGAATTTGCAGGAAAAGCATGCTTGATCCCGCTCTCTCTGGAGTTATCCAGAGAGAGAGGACCACCAGATGCTGGTGAAGCCTGGAATTGTGGCTTCCAGAACTTGTCTTACCAAGTCGGATTGCCTTAGGGGGACTTGGACACTTGGAGGAAAAACTCTCGTCATGTTGTGAGCCCGCCTGGGTGTAGTCCTGATTGTGGTCAGATTGACCCTTGTCCTTTGAGGGAATTGATTCCTCTGTTGGACGTACTATTGTGGGGGATAAGGATCCCTCCTCAACTCCATCAGTGGCATGGTCTCCTGGATCTATAGAAAGATCTCTGGAGGCAACAACACCATCGAATGAGTCGATACTTGGTTCGTAATCGAAACCGGCATACATGTCGACGTCTGCGTAATCTGCCAAGTCAAACCAGTTCTCCTCGTTCCATTATTCTGCCATAAGTGCATGAGATTTGGAAAAAGAGAGTATGTTGACAAGAGATTACCGGAAAATCCCCACGGTCGGCGCCAACAGTCGGTGTTTTAGAACCGATCTTACGTAAAGATTGTTTAATTCGGGGGGTCTCCTAGAATGGAATCACGCAGAGAGATTAAAACATGTATTTTTATACAGGTTCAGGCCTTCTCCGGGGAGAATAACAACCCTACTCCTGTGTGTGTATGATATTGAGTGTATCTTGTACAATCGGGAGAAAAAGACTAAGACTATTACAGAAGATAGTGCATGTCTTCCCGATTGCTTGCTATGTTCTCTGATTGCTCTCCCCTTTCTTCTCTGTTTGTCGCCTTTATATAGTCGTGAAGGAGTAGCCATTTCTCCAGGTGAAGAGGCGCCTCATCATGTCCTGTAACAGGCGCATGTTTGCAGTAATCACCGGAGTGTTAACTCCTTCATACCGCCTGGCAGTTATTTATCATTCTGCATAGTGTGCCAAAGAATATAGTGTAGGATCGAGGATCCCCGATTTATCTCGTGTTTTTGGCAAAGTTTGCATGAAGTCTTGGGTACTCATTTAAACTTTAGTATAGCTTATCACTTGCAAATAGATGGACTGACTAAAAGAGTAAATCAAATTTTATAGGCTATGGTGAAGGCTTGTGCTTTAGCTTTTGCTACCAGTTGGGACAAATGATTGTCGTACGCAGAATGTTTCTACAACAATAATTATCAAGCCAGTTTGTAGATGACACCATTTGAAGTTTTGTATGGTCATGCATGCATAACCCCTTTGAATTGGAAATAAAGTGCATAATGTTCCAAGTTCGGACTGGATATTATTCCAGAGGTAGAGGACCAAGTATCCATAATTAGAGAAAAGTTGAAAGTAGCTCAATCTAGGCATAAGAGTTATGCGGATAATCGTCGAAGATATTTGAGCTTTGAGCTAGAGGATTTTGTGTATCTTTGAGTGACCCCTCTTAAAGGTGCCAAGAGGTTTCACACCAAAGTGAAACTTGCGCCTAGGTATATTGGCCCTTTCAAGATTTTCCAACGCAGAGGAGAAGTTGCTTATCAGTTGGAACAGACACAGTCTTTAGTAGGAGTGCATGATGTCTTTTATGTATCTCAGCTCAAGAAGTGTCTTCGTGTGCCAATCAAGCAGAAAACCTTGGAGGATATTGAGCTGCAAGAGGATCTCACCTACAAGGAGCAACTGATCAAGATCTTGGAAGTAGCAGAACATCTGACCAAAAGTTAGACCGTCCGCTATTGCATGGTTCAGTGGGGCAATCACTCTGAGAGCAAAGCTACCTGGGAAAGTGAAGAAGTTTTAAAAGCTGAGTTTCCTAGCCTTTTCTCTAGCTAGCCTAAATCTCGGGGTCGAGATTCTTTTAAGGAGGGAGGTTTGTAACATCCCAACTTTAGAGTTTCAAAAAAGTTTTGAGTAGTTTAGCCCTTTGGAAAATTTCATCAATTTTATTTGAATTTAATAAGCTTAAATGGGAATTTGAGAAGTCAAAATGCTTTAATGCGAATAATCCAACTATTAATTAATTCAAAAACTATTTTATTTGGGTTCCTAGTGCTTGGAAATATTTTACATATTTTTTGGGAATTTTTCTAAGTTCATTTGCTATTTTTCTTGGCATTTTTTTTTATTTTCTGTTATGTTCTAAAAAGAAAAACTTATTTAAAAACCTGGAAGACCAATGGGCCGAATCCTTTCCCGTGGCCCAATCTTTCTATCTCTCTCGGCCCATTCCCCACCGCACGCTAGGACATCCCAATCCTACTCCTCGTGCCACCCACGCCCACCGTGTGTCCCCTCCTTGCCACTACCGCTAACATGTGGGTCCCACACCCTGTTCATTGTGTCTGACACGAACTCGTCCGCGCGCCATTGCTGACTCCGATTCGTACGCCGTGCGTCCCAACGATAAAAGCCCTCAACGTCCACGTAAGAACCTAGCCGCACACCCCGCCGCCTTTCCCCAAGACCCAGAGCTCGAAGTCGCCGACGTTGCGCCGAATTCATTGCTCAAGCCCTATCACCGCTATCGTCGTGTAGGTCCGATTCTGCCGCTGTCGGTGAGCCCTCGTGGTCGTTGTCTACCCCGCTAGCACTGACTTGTCGTGTTCTACTCGGTGCGTGCACCCACTTCGCCGGAGAAGCCCCCTAGCTCCGTCGAGCCCACATTGTCGCTCTGCTTCATCGACGCCTGGTCACTACGACCATTTGCCCCCGTGCACTGCCCGTCTGCATCGCCCAGACCAATAGAACCTGTTGCGCACCTCCAAGCCACTAAAGGAGGGCCTCATCGCCGTCGCGCTATCCACCCGAGCCATCGTCACTGCCTACCTCGCTGTCGACCCCCTTGTTGGCAAATCTAGCCCTATTCAAGCTGCAGGATGGAATCACCAAGGCACGGAGATGCCGAAGTTACCCTCCATTTGTCGTCGCCATCGCAAACCTGCCACCGCCGTCGATCTAGCCCCGTTAGTCATCAATGTGGACGCCACCTTAACGCCACTTGTGTGCCACGCGAGCACCACAACCACATCAATTGCCATCATGCCCAAACCCTAGATCCAAACCCATGTGGACCCAGCCCACGGTGCACCGAGCCGTCGACAAGTGGACCCCACATGTCAGTCTTATTCCGTTGACCCAATCCACCGTAGACTCGTGAACTCGATCCATAGACCATGGGTCCCACCTGTCAGTGTCTTATCCTATTTTTCAAAATTATTTTAATTTCCAAAAATCCTTTTTCTAGTGGATCCCACCTGTCACTTTTCTCTCTCCCTTTTTATTTTCCCAAATTTCTCAGCTGACTTACTTCCAAAATCTCATTCTTCTTCAAATGATCTCTTTGATTGAGCCCATTCAAGTTTCTCAATTCATATAAAATTGAGTCATAACTTCCAGTATTTTCATTATATTTTTTTGAGTTTGTTTTTGCACTGTTTGGTATTTATTTATGTTTCTTCTCTCTCATTGCGTTAGACGTCGATACTTCGGGAGCGTTCAAGGAAGTAGGATTTGCTCAAGATCAAGACCAAGGCCAAGACCAAGAATTGTTCTAAGGCAAGTTGTGCTTTGATCATATTGCACCCAGTTTTACAAAAACTATTTTTATTCAAATTATTGCATGCTAATTCAATTATCAAATGTTGTACCTATTTTGGGATTAATTATGCATCCTATTTGATTTATACCCACCTTGTGAATTGTATTACCATGATCATTTGTCACCCTAGCTTGGTTAAAGTACTAGTTGGTATTATCTTACCACCAATATAGGTTGGTTAGATACGATTAGTATGCTTAGCCATGCAATAGGTCATTGATATCATTTTGAAATGTTAAACTTATACTTGACTAAGTGATTATGGAACATCCTTATGAAAAGTTGTGTTGTATGTGGTCACCTGTAGATGGCCTGTGTTGCACTTAATCAACAGGGTAGGAAAAGATTTAGACTGAGACGACTGGAAAGGTCCGTGTGACATGGTGGGCTTTGTGCTTGGGAGCTGTGTGAATATTTGTGACTTAGTGTAGTATTGGTAGTCTCGTCTTGGTCAATTAAGGACTTAACTTTGTTTGTCATTGAACTGAGCCATATCGTACTACCGCAAGCTGGTACGGGACATGCCTAGCTTAGTAAGTTACGGAGTCTTAACATTGGCTACTTAGGTAGTAGCTTAAGCTTTGTGTCAGGGTGGAGTTGTAGACTTCTTTGTGAAGGGTCGCATCTTTGGACAGTTCGCTATTTCCATGTCCAACAGTGTGTGTCGGGCAAACGAGTTGAGTGCAGTTTGGTACCAGCTGTATGCACATCGGGAGGGGCAATCATTGAGGTAAAGCTTCTGAAATGTTTTGTTATGATTGATGTTGGCCACACTAGTTATATTTTGTGGGTAAAGTTGTACAACCTCTGTAGAGTGTTAACAACCTATTCGAATAGCTGCATCCTCAGTCATGGACATGCTCGGTGATTTACCCGAAGGGTAGATTTTATAAAACAAAGTGAAGGGAAGTTGTGTGCAAGAATCGGATTAGGCTGTGCGAACTTTGTGGAAACTCTTGATACGTATTATTATTATTGTTTCAACTTACGCTTTCAATATATTATTCATATTCAATTGCAACTGTTGCTTTTTACAAAATAACCATAGAAGTCATTTCCTTTGGAATAAGCCATCATCTATAATTGCATTCAGAGAAATGATTGGAGGAGCCAACTTTTGCACTAGAGGAGGAGTTCGACGAGGTTGGTCATTAGGTCTTGTTCGCAGTCGGTTGCCTGTGGCAAGTGATGGGTTCCACTGAAGTTGTTTTTCGTTCCACTGCTGCTATTTCTCTTTATTTGATAAAGCCCTGCGCGGTTGTTTAAGTGTAAACTCGACCAAAAGGTCATAACCCTTATTTGCTTATCAAATTTAGCTCATTTATTCCTTTTAATCGCTTGTATGGAATGACGTTCATCCCATGTTGCCATTGTGTGCACTACCGTGATCATAGACAAGTGCAGCATACATAGAGGGTCCAGATTTGTATATTCGGGTCCTGGCAGTTAACCTCATCTAACCATTGAAATTTATCATATTTTCGAATTACCTTAAAGAAAAGCAACCAACATTCACCTGATTGAGAAATAAAGCGGCTAAGCGCTGCCATTCGACCAGTTAAACCTTGAACCTCCTTCAGAGTTGAAGGTGGTCGAAGAGATTCAATAGCATAGTTTTTTCAGGATTGACTTTAATGCCTCTAAAATTAAGAAGAAAGCCAAGCAATTTACTAGAAGAAACACCAAAAGTATATTTTTCTGGATTCAACATGATTCCTTTATTATTCAGATTGACAAAGGTTTCTTCCAAATATTTCAGAGCCTTTTGTGCTCTTTACAACGAGATCATCTACATATGCTTCCAAATTACACCCTATCTGGTCAACAAATATCTTTTGCATGAGTTGCTAGCACGTGGCGCTAACATTTTTTTAGCCCAAATGATATCTTGACGTAGAAGTAGATTCCGAAAGGGGTGATGAAGAAAGTTTTCTTTTCATCTTCTCTTGCCATGTTGATTTGATGGTATCTTGAGTAAGCATCTAGAAAACTCATCAATTCACACCATGCAGTTGAGTCGACCAACTGGTCAATGCAGGATAAAGGGAAGTCGTCCTTAGGACAGACAATATTCAAATTAGTAAAGTCAATGCACATGCACCACTTACCATTTGCTTTTTTGGCCATAACTGAATTTGCGAGCCAATCATGATGTTCGACTTCGCGAATGAAACCAATTTTCAAGAGTTTATCCAACTCTTGTCGGATAGCTTCTTACCGATCAGGAGCGAATCACCGAAGCTTCTACTTTACTGGTCGTTTGTCAGGCTGTATGGCTAGTCTGTGCTCGATTACCTCCCTTGGGACTCTAGGCATTTCGGATTCTTGATCCAATCTGAACTGTCTTGGACTGGTCGTCAGCGTTAAGTGAGATTTCCTTCACTTTTTCATTTGGTTGAGGAGTTGCCTTCAACCAATCTACCTTTGTAGGCTTTTTAGCCTTGTTTGGCTTCTCTACATCATTAGAATCTCTTTATGGTAATTGATCTATAATCTCTAAAGATTTTCAATCACAATTAAGTGCAGTGAAATGATTACATTGCACAGAAATAACGCCCTTCGGACCAGGAATTTTTATACTCTGGTAGGCGTAGTGAGTAGCTGCCATAAACTTTGTTACTGAAGGTCTACCAAGAATGATATTACACGCTGAATCAAAATTTACAACTTCGAACGTAATTAGTTATGTTCGAAAGTTATTAGAATCTCCCAAGGTTATTGGCAAGTCTATTTGACCAATTGGAGTTATTGATGGACCAGGTACTTTCCCAAAGAAGGGATTTGTAACCGGTTTTATTCTAGAACGAGGTATTTGCATCTCATCTAGAGCATTTATAAAAAGCAGATCTAAAAAGCTACCCTCATCCACTAATACTCTTTTTTACTTTGCAATTACTAATAATAGGAGAAATGACCAGCGGAAGTTTACGAGGAGTAGACATACCTTTTGGACAATCAGCTTTGTTGAAGGTGGACGACATCCGGCCACTTTGGATAACTTGGTTTTCCTGGTTGAGTGTTGACGTTGTTGACCTCCCTCCATATAGATTTGAACTGCCTTTTGGATGGATAGGTAGCAGACCCTCCGAAGATGACAATAACATGGTTGTTAGGCTTTTGATAAGCCATCAATTCATCTCCATCAGCATCTTTGGTATTTCTTTGAACACCACCTTCATGTATTGTTGGCATTGGCCTTTTACCTGAGTAAAAATCATCCATGCGCTTTTGCCATCTACGCCAGTTATGCAAGTCATGATCAGGCATATTATGAAGTAGGCACCAATAGTCATTTTCGTTGCTCGCACCAGAGCCCTTGGGTAATGACTGGTCGGTTGGACAACCAGCTAGTTTCCTCCATAGACCCTTACCTTTATTGTAGGTCAGGCGCTGCTCTATTGCAATGACCTTCCTTGGCGTGAACCTCATCTTGTTCTTTTTCTTGGCCTTTCCCTTAGGGTCATCTTGTCTGGTCAGTTTCTTAGATTCTTTTTTGTCAGAACCTCTCATACCTGGTTGCGGCAGTGTATGGCCTTTGTCGACCATACGATTCCATTCCACCACTTCATTAGCATCCGTGTAGCGATCGGCCATGTCGAACAACTCTGACACGGTCCTTGGCGGATTGATGGTGAGATCTTCCGTGAATCTCTTGTATTGCACCGCCTATTTGAACGCTCGAATGATAGAATCGTCAATTATATTTGGAATAGTGTTTTGTACTTCTACGAATCTTTTAACAAACTGATGTAAATTTTCTCCGGAAGTTTGTCAAAAACGATGCATGTCATCTTTTTTTCCGGGTTTTGTATAACAACTTTTAAAGTTACCAATAATAGCATGGCAATGATTTTCCCAACTGAATATGGAATTTTTCGGCTGGTTAAATAACCAATTCCGAGCAGATCCTTTTAATACAGTTGGTAAGTAGTTAGCCATTACCTTCTCGTCACCGCCCACATCTTGGAGGAATTCTGAGGGGTTTTGCATCGAAGCTCTCCAGATGCCATGGCTTGAACTTCTCAGGCCAGTCAATATCTTTTAGCTCGGATGAGAAAGCCTTGCACCCTGTGTATGGCCCCAATCATGGTCGTACATTATGACCTTCATCATAACCATTACGGGAACGCGGTCGTCTACGACCACGGTTAGAGCACTCACCTAGGCCCAATCTGTGAAATACGTTCCGTCGAGGCGGATCGCCTTCTTGACGAAAGTTACCATCGAGATGACGACGTCTAGAATCAGACTGGTCTGCTCTAGAACTGCTTTGAGTTCATGATGAAAGCAAAAGGCTTTGCACTTCTGCAACAGCCTCTTGCAGGTAGGCAGCCAGTGAACGAATGACCAAAAGGTCATGTTCACCATTATCTCCCTTCTTGTGGTTGACAGTTGCACTTGAAAGTATATGTACCCTGTTGACGGGAGTTTCTGCCTGTGAGGGTGATGGTACAACATTTAGACCTTTTATTGTCATCCTCGAGGCGTGGTTGGCGGACGTTGTTCACCACTCACGTTGATGGTAGGTTGCCTGGATGTCCCCTACGTGTTGTCGTGGTACTGGCGATGGGCCTCCTCCATGGCCTTCTGCTCAGCGATGAGAAGTTGATTTCGTTGCTCCTGCGCCATATGTTCGGACTGTTCTTGGGTCTCATGTTGTTCACGTACCGCCCATTGTTTGTCGGTCTCACTAGTGCTGATAACTGCACATTCACGAAAATCGTAGCAGATAGAGGGTGAGAACGTCCCATCCTCGTCAGAGAAGGCATAGTAGCCGAGACCTCGGAGTAGATGCTCTGAAGACGATTCTTCCAATGCCTCACTATAGTCTTCATCATCGAGGTCGTCATGAACTGGCATCATGGTGATTTGTCTCTCTAGTTGAGACAAGAGTTGAAACATAACCGCTCTCGGAGTTGCTTGAGTGTGGAATCAATGTTCCCATTGCCTCACTCCCAATGGACTGGGTTGATGGCGATGAGGATTTCTTCTCAGGAATGTACTCATCGAAGAAGTCGTATTTGCATGCCTACTCAAGGACATAGTCCTCCATTGTGAGGTGGGCATAGTCGGCAAGATCGAAGGAGTTCTTGTCCATTGGTGTGGATGTAAGAACATCACAATGATGATGATCTTCAGGTTGATGGCGCCCTCCTTCTAGCGCTAATTGTCGATGATCGAAACATAGACTTCCCTATCGAACTTACTACGGGAAATAATACGAGAATGCTATCAAGAACGAAGATCCTTTATTGTTGTGGGTACACTAAGTATTTGTATAAGAATACAGTGGGTGTTACAAAATGATCGTAATGATCGTGATCAAGAATGTAAGAACTGAATCTATCTATAAAGTACATGACCCTTTATAGTTATTGAAGAGGTGATAGTTAATGCCGATAAAGACACCTCTAATCTTCATGCGTGTTCTTCAGTAGATTCTTGAACTATCATGTCTTTTAGCCAACTGTCGGAAGTTGCCAGATGCGCCAAAAACCACTTTCCCATTAGACACGTGGGAAGCTGTCATGTTTTTCGACCATTTCGCTGGTCGGGAACTGTCCAAAATCGCATAGCTGGTCGGACGATATCCACAGCTGGTCATCTCATGGCTCCAACTGGTCGCCAACTAGTTGGGCTGTAATAAAGGGCATTAAACTTCCTTTGAATGTTGGTTGTAGTATCATAACCATTATAGAGGTAGCCTATAACATGTGAGCCTATTTTGATAGAGTCTCTGACTTTGATCGAAAGATTGACCTGGTCAAAAATCTTCATCACATTCCCTGTAAGCAAAGTGGATGATTTTGACTCTGATGTTGTCTTCAACCGTTACTAAGGTATAATGTCCTATCACTACTACAGAAAAAGGTTTTCACATACGGTTCAAAAACATCATCACAGACGGTTTCGTAAGCCGTCTGAGTTTATGGGTTAATAATGACATGATGTCATCACAGACGGTTTTTGAACCGTCTGTAAAAATAGACTATCACAGACGGTTCTGTTCTTGTTCAGAACCGTCTGTGATAGTCTATTTTTACAAACGGTTCTGAACAAAAACCATCTGTGATAAGTAATTATCACAGACGGTTCTTGTTAAGAACCGTTTGTGATAGTTTTTTATTGCAAAAAAAATCAGATTTTGAGCCAAACCAATCAATTGTTGGACAGTAGTTTCCATATGTAACCTATAGCAAGACAACTAAAATCCAATTAAATTTATGATGGCAAACATATTATAGGAAAGGGAAACCAAATGGTTTCACAACGTCCCCTCCGAATGGGAAAAAAGAATAAAGTTACAAAGTTAAACTAGCTAGAAACCATCTGTGCCTCCAAGCTCCTGAAGAACTCATCGGCTTCTTGGATTGGTCTTGTGAGCTCCTCTCTGTACCTCACCAGCATATCACAAGCTGTTCTTGCATGTCGTCCGAGTTCGACTCAAGCTCATCGGCAAGGAGAGACGATTGAAAACCTCCGGCGACGCTCCGACCTTAGGTAACATAAAATTAAGATCATTTTTTTACAACAATCAGCCAATAAATTGTGTATGTTTTGGGGATATACACGTACCTTTCGGCAGTCTACCTCCTGCGGCAGACAAGGAGCTCCTCCGCATCCCTCCTCCTCGTCGTCGTCGGCTGTGTCTCCTCGTTGAACCGCGATGGAGAATCGAGGGTGGTCGCCGAAGCTCAGTGTGGGGAGGGGAGAGGGGGAGACTGATGGAAGATAAGGTTAGGGTGTCTATAATATATAAGGACAGCGCCAAAATATTTTGCCTCCCGCGCACACGTTAAAATTTTTTTGCCCTCCTGCATTGCGAATCACATATGGTTTTATACAAACACCGTCTGTGATGACCGTAATACTTATCACAGACGGGTTTTAATACAAACCTTCTGTGATAAGGATAGGAAGTCACAGACGGTTTGTATTGAAAACCGTCTGTGAAGTATCACAGACGGTTCTGAATAAGAACCGTCTGTGACACAGTAGTAATATCACATATGGTTCTTGTTCAGAACCGTCTGTGATACTTCACAGATGGTTTTCAATACAAATCGTCTATGATATTACTTCTTCATAGACGGTTTTTAGCGCAGCCAGTAACACAGACGGTTGCTAAACCAAAACCGTTTGTGATTGTATTTAATACAGACGGTTTGGTCAACCGTCTGTGATGAGATATTCAGTATTAGCCTTTTTATAGTAGTGTATAACTAACACTCTTCCAGACTTGAGAAAAGAATACTAGTATATGCTTGCAACTAACCAACGCCTCCCCCTCTAAAATACTTCTTTCGTTTTGTATTATACACACGACATATAGTTTATAGCTAACGTCCATGATCAATGGGCATGGCAGATTAGGTTCCTCTCCAATCAAACGGTGAGTTGCATCGATCAACATCACCAAAAGGGCTCAGTTCGTGGCCATCAAATCACACATCCCATGCGTAAACAAATAAAAGAGACATCCGTGATTGCATCTCGTTCAACGACGGAAAGAGAAGCACCCCACCAGTTCGCACTATCATCACTAAATTGTCTTATCCTAATTTGTGGGCAAACGAATTAGTCACAATTAACTATACTAGTAATAGAGTCATCCACCACTTGGTTAATTAAGTGTTAAACATCTCTGCTATGAGCATTATAACTCTACCAAACCTAGCTTTACTGTGTTGTACAAAGTCCACAATAGCTAGCAACAAACTGATGAAAGCAAAGACAGGCAAAAAATTCATCTTATCTGTTGACATCGTTATGCATGCCCTAGATTGTGATGTACTACTGAACTAAGATACTACTGTTGTGAACATATGTTGTTTATCCTTTTCTTTTTAGAATTTTCGGCAAGATTTATCGTTAGAGAACTATCCCAGCTCTTTTTACAAATCCCTTCCCTAGTGGGAATTGAACTTGTGATTTCTCGTATAAAACTATGCCATGCATCCAACATGTAGTACATCATATAAATCCCGAAATGCTATTAAATCCCACACAAATTAAGTGATCGATACCAGGATAAAAAAAATGAGGTCGAACTTTGTACATGTATAGTTGCTTATTACAACCATACTAGCTTTTATATTGAGTATTTAGCTAGTTTTACATTGAATTCACACCTTGGAAATTAAATTAAATGTATGTAACCGCATATGTTTTGTTTAGACTAATACTAGAATTTACCGTCGATGATTAGAACACGGGATTCCCTATCGAGTTTATCCGAGAAAATGATATAAAACCACTATCAAAATAAAAACCCTTTATTGCTATGAACACACTGAATGTATGCATGAGAATACAATGAGGATGTTACAGAATCGATTACTCTTAACTTGATTGTTGTTATAGAATGCGTGGGCTACCTCCTTTATAGTATTTGAAGGGGTGGCAGTTAATAACGCTAAAGGCGGATCTAATATTCACGCATATTCGTTAGGGGAGTCTTGAACCGTCGTGTCCTTTAGTCAACCATCGTAAGTTGTCATATGTGCCAATAGCTGCCTTCCCACTAGTCACGTGGGTAACTGTCATATCTCTCAACCAGTTTGCTGGTCGGGGATTGTCCAAACCCGTATAGTTGGTCGAACAGTGTCCATAGCTGGTCGTCTCATGACTCAAACTAGTCGTTGATCAGTTTTGCCATAATAAAAGGAATTAGACTTCCTTTATATACTGGTCGTATGTTCATAACCATTATAAAGTGGGCATCTTATTAAGTGTGCCTCATTTGACAGGAACTCTGACTTTGACCAAAAAAGTTGACCTGGTCAAGAATCTTCGTCATTTACCTATAAACTTGATTGGAAACCCTAAGGCACTCTAGAAGTTAATCGATGTTGTCACCCACAACAGTTTAAAATTCTAGCTTTTACCAAACTATATTAATCTTGAAAATTAGATTAATTTTCATCAACCTACATGAGGACCGATTGTCATCTTGTTGTCATGAGAATTTCTGTTGCACCGTTACTTGAACAACCAGTAGCTCCCAATATCAAAAGATGTAAAAAAGAAAGAAAGAAAGAAATTTTTAGAAGGATTTTTTTATGCACCCAACTTTCAGGTATATGTCTACAGAAATCAATATATTTTAAGACATTTCAAACAAACTGCTAGATGTGAATCAAACACACCAAAAATCTAGCTACCGAATCACCCTATGTATAATAATGTATACATATTCACATAAAGTTAAAGAAAGGGGCCTCTCTTCCCCCTTCTACATTCTTTAGGCCGGGTAGATGCTCCCCCACAGTCACCCCCAAAGAGAGTCCAAATCACATGTGCTGTTAGAAGGCAGGAGGGGACAGCTAGGTCCCACAATTTGGCTTACTTTGACCTTATTAGGAGGGTGGTGCTGGGGGCCCCCTGCAAAGCCTTTCTTTGGTAGGAGTATCTCTCATCTGCCCTACCTAAGTATAGTTTGCCTTGGCCTTGGCCTTGGCCTTGGCCATGGGCAGGATTTAGGATTTAGCAATAGGATTGTGTCCGGAAGCCTCAGGGCGTCAGGGGGGGCGCATCGGAACGTGGGTCGGCTACGCGATATTATTCTAGACGGTGGATTCTTTGTTCGAGCACATCTCAAGCTAGCACCACCGTTGCGACATCTGGTACAATCATTGCTTAATAGCATTCTTCCTGTGTGCCATCGATTAAAATAGGTGGTAGCGGTTGACTGGAGTGCATACTAATACTATATTAACGAGGAACAGAGGAAACATTTTCGAATAGAAATTTATTTTGAAAATAGGAACGTATGTATGTATGTACATTGGCTCAGATCACCGCTGGTGCACGCAAGCATATTGTTGATTTGTCGATGCCTAATTTTATAAGGGCATCTATGTGGAAACCGTATAGTAGAGTTGCGGTTAAGGGTGTTCGTTGCTTGACTTGAGTTCATACGACGAATGTCAAGCGGTCTCATAAACGAAGCTAATTTTTAAGACTTTTTGCTAGAAAACTTACGACTGTTTTTTAGTTCAAAACAGTCACATTATAAGTCGTTTGATATGCGTTGAGATATGTGCTGAGTTTCTTTTTTAAGCATGTTTTTAAGCTGAATGATATCTGATCTTATCCTACGATTCATAATGTGACTGTTTTGAACTCAAGAAAACAGTCGCAAGTTTTCTAAACAGTTCCAATTTTTAATGCTAGTACTAGTGAAGAGACATAAGGGTATGTACAATGATAGACAGCTGCTGTCTATAGCAACTCTCCATGTCAGCTGTAGACAGCACTAAAGACAGCTCATACGATAGTACAGATAGCTGCTGTCTTTTTACTTGTCTTTATATATCACACAATCTTTTAATGATTTTCTTGCTTCTGGTGATATAGTCGGCTACAGGATTGTAAACAACACATTTCTCTCTCTTTATTCTCTTTTATCTATATTAGCTTAAATCCTACATAAAAAAAGACTATCGATAGCTGATGTAAACCCATTGTACCTGATACAACTGCTACATCCTAATACATGTCAACCAATTGACTCAAGAGTATTGAGCGCGGAGAATTCACGTACGGATCGCAGCAGGCGCCTCGCACAGAGGATCCGTGCCCCTGTGGTCCCATCGTGACGAGGGCTGCCGACCTGCCGTGGTGTGGACGTGACTGTACCCTGACCGACCCTGGGCGTAAAGTTAAAAACACGCCCTCCGCGATCGACCGCGCGCGAGTTAGAAAAAAGAGAAAGGGCGGAAGAGGCGACAGGGAGGGAAAGAGAGAGGACAAAGGGGAGCGGCATGCGGTTGGCCCATGGGTCGGTCGTGCCCGGCCGTGTTCGCTCTGCGCGCAGCAGCAAGGATAGAGAGAAAGAGGGAGAGGGGAATTACAAGCAAACAAGGGAGGGAAAGCGACAGTAGCGAGGCCAGAAATGCTGTGCCGCTCGGGCGACGACGACGCGGGGACCGCGCGGGGGCACTGCGTCACGCCTGTCGCCATGCGCTGCCTAGCTCTAGCTGGATCGGAGCTTTTCGCGCGCTATCGATCCCTCGTCGTCGCCTTCGAATCCGATCGAGGTGCCGGCCGGTTGTGGATGCGCCATTGGTCGCGCGCCAATAATGCGCCGCGCGAGGCGTCTGCTTGCATGCGTGTGCGCATGATCCAAAGTTACTGCCGCCACGCGCTAGAATTTGACCTTTTCACTGCAGATAGCCTGGGTAGTTAGTTCGGATTCTCATGTAGATCGATGTACGTGGTTGGGGATCCCGATGCATGCACCAATCATGCACGCGCCCCGTCCCCGTGTATCTAGCCTCTGCTTTGTGCAGAATCTGCATGCGGCTGCAGTAACAAAAGTAGATTCACGTTGCTGCAGTACCCAGGTATCTTCAACAGTGGTCACCTCGGTCGTTTCTTAACTGTTATATCACTAAAATATATTATCTCTTATATAAGAGACAAGCTGAGCATGCAAACTATCACAAATTATGAATGTGTAAGGAGAGAAGTTGTGTTAAAAATGATTGATTTTATAGATAAATTACTAGAGGTGTTATCTCTATAGTTGTCTGTAGATGAGTTAAACTGTTGTACATACCCTTACACCTTACAGGGAGGAGTACTAGTTCACTCGTTTGCATGATAGGAAAGACGACAATTTACTACTAGATCGTCATAGTACAAGCGTGACAGTACCCAAGATTGTTAGCAGTGCCTTTGCTACTATCGATGACTGCTTACAATGTCCCTATAAACCTGCACCCTCGCTTTCCAGTTTGATGGTTTTTAGAGTATGCTAGTATACTGCACGTTTCTGTACCAATGTACCTTTTCGCATTAACGGAACATCCGTTCCTAGAAGTTTTGGCACGTACATATTCTTTCCGTTCTTAGTTTGACTTTACGTGCTCCTAGATTGCTTCACGCTGTTTAGGCACACATGTATTCTGGCGCGTGGCTGGCCATACTATACTACGAGTAACTAACTGAAGTCCCCTCTGGACAGTGACGGAGCTTCAAACAAATTAGAGGGGGGGCTAGCCTCGAGAATTGCAAACTGAATACGATAGAGAGCGCATATTAGTAGCATAATTTTCTTAGAGTTTAGCAAAGTGCAATAGAGATCCTCATCCAATCTAAATTGCACTAATTAAGCTCCGCTAGTGTCTACAATCTTATATATAGCGTAGCCATCATGTGAATTACGTATATAGATTCATCGAGAGTATATGTGTATGCGTATAGATATATATTTATACACGAACACAGGTGAGTGTAGCCATCATCGAGAGTATACGTGTATACATATAAATATATATTAAGTATGGACACATGGTATTCAAAAAAAATTCAAAAGCGCTGGGGGGCCACTGCCCAGCTTAGTCTACACTAAGCTCCGTCCCTGCCTCTGGAATTGGGATTTTCCCTCCTATCCTGAGGAAATAGTACTGTTTCAAACAAAGCCTAAAAATATACCTAGGTCACGCCTATTTAAAACAAGGATTTTTTTTTACTCCCATGGAAATTAAACTGTCTTTTATAAAAAATACCGTGAGATTAGTGCAAAATTCGTGATTATCAAACAGACCTGCACTCTTGCAGTAAGGCAGTACAAGTCAATTGGTAATGTACTTTAATTTCTGGACGTTCAAAATTCTCCGCTCATGCATGACCGAAACCCAAAAAATTCGGCAGTGCCGGATGGGATGGACAAGCCGACCGCGCGACAGGACAGGAATTCCATAGCGTGTACTACTTGCTACTACTCACTGTCTTAACCAAACCACAATGATGCAAACATGCCTAACACACTTGACCTTCCTGGCTGGGTTCCTAAAGTTGTTACTGGATGCAAAGCCGATGGAATATTGCGTGAAAAGTTGGATAGGGTTAAGCTAATGCAATGATCAATTCACCAACATAACCCTAGAAACAAGGGCACGAGGGCTTGAATCATCGATGCACGCCATCCCATTTGCCTGTGAAGTCAACATTGGTAAAGGTATTCAATTGGTAGAATAGTACTAGTAGTATATGAGTTTTTTCTTCCTAATTAATTTTCTTTTGAAATTTTCTTGCTACAGCAATTCACCTTCCGGTGGCTGATAAATGTTCGTATCTTAGGCTTTGTGTGGCATCATAGTGATGAGTTTTTTTTTAACTAATTTTGTTTTGAAATTTTGTTGCTACAGCAATTCACCTTCCGGTGACTGATAAATCTGCGTCTCTTAGGCTTCGTGTGGCATCATAGTGACGAGTTTTTTCTTCCTAATTTTGTTTTGAAATTTTATTGCTACAGCAATTCACCTTGCGGTGGCTGATAAATGTTTCGTATCTTAGGCTTCGTGTGGCATAATAGTGACTCTTTAAAAGTTCTTCTATTTTAATGTCTAGACATATTAAATCGTTAACAGAAATATTTAATTTACTTTAACTAGTGAGCAAATATTCTCTATAATTAACTATAGTACTCCCTCCGTTTCTTTTTATAAGACGTATTTCGATCATGCACATAGATTAAGAAAGTTGTAAAAAGATGATGGTAGAGAAAAATGACCATGACGTCTCTAGTGTTAATGTCTTGGGAATAGGAGAAAGAATACTATAGGTAGATGTTTACTCATAAATGTTGAAGAGATCGAGATGGAAGATAAATGAGGACAAAAGAGAAAAAATGTCATTAAAGTCGCATACATGTCTTATATTTTGAATAAAATTAAAAAATTTATATATGTCTTATATTTTGAAAGGGAGGTAATATGTTGCTTCCACTCCCATGGCGCATATTTCAATGACAAAGTGACTATTAGTTGCCGGTAGTCGTGAGACAAAGGTATCGTGGCCAAATCATAACTTCAATATTTGCTTTAACATTTATGATTTTCACTTTTGAGAGAGCGTTCAAGGCTTTGCCGTTTTTCTAATGTGCATACGTGATTCCTCGATGGCACTGGCTACATCTATGCGAATGCTAACAGTTACTTTCTCAATTCATTTTGAAGTGACACCCTAGGATCCACTAATATATTTAAAAATATTTAGATTGACTACATAAAAACTATATCATTAGATTTGTCACTAAAACACTTTCATAATATTATAATTTTATTAGTATATATTAAGATAAAGTAAAAAAATAACGGTTAAAGTCAACGTTTCGTAGACCATAAAAAGTAAAAAAAAACGTCACTTAAAAAAGAAGGGAGGGAGTACAAGACAAACCTAGCTAGAATTATAAAAACTCAAATTATATATTTTCATGCAAAGATACTGATATTAAAAGTAGAATAAGAGAGATAAAAGAAACGCCACTAACATAAAGAACTTATAACCATAATTATGATGCATACACTAACCAAAAAGACTGGATTAAATTTACCGAACATTTTGTTTATCAAAGGAGCTTCATGTCGACGCGACAGGTGCATTACCCGTGGACTTTCTGCGAGCACATGGCAAAGATCAAATCAAGGAGAACAATGGAGCATGAGTCATTGTAAGCTTTTGGCTCCGTGTCGGAGTTAGCTTTTTTACATTCCTAATGATTGTGCGTGTATACATTATACAATGCCTATAGAACCCGTACGTGTGCATGCAGCTAGCTCCATGCCAACATTTACAAGCATTGTTTTATGCGGTTGAAACTGTTAGGGAATTTTCGAAAAAGACCACTTATTGACCATCATCAGACTCGTGCACCTGTTAGCTTGCATAGCAAATAATTAGTCAAATGGAACAGTGTTTAATTAACTCGTTGCTCAATTGGTAATGATTGTTATCTTCTTTTTCTCTTTTGTCGTTAACTGGAGCACATTGATATATAAGTTGTACGTGCGTGGTGGTCTTAACGTGTTTATCTGCTATTAGCTTTGCTAAGCACTAATCAAAGTGATGTGTTTCTATATAAGGCTGCTTCCAATGGACAGTATTTTAGTACAGTTTCTTTAGTACATAAGACCATCTCCAATGTTGTGTTTTAGCCGGTTCAAATGAGGAGAGAGAAGACATTGAATCGATTCAATACATTGGAGGGGTCGATTTCAACAAAAAAATGCATGGAACCGAATCCTACTTAGGAATCGATTCAAAGCATTAGACAACTACATAGGAGAGAGTGCGGTTGAGAGAAGATGTTATTATTTTATGGTTTTTTTAATAAAACGTGGGTCCCAGTTATTAGTAGGAATCGGTTCAATACATTAGAGAAAAACTAGCTCGGTTCCTAGAATGCTTACGTGGCATAACTTTGAATCGACGTCGGTTCAATACACTAAAGATGCTCTAAGGAGTGTTAGAGCATCTTTAGTGTATTGAAGTCATGCCACATAAGCATTCTAGGAACCGAGCTTGTTTTTCTCCAATGTATTGAACCGATTCCTACTAATAACTGGGACCCACGTTTTGATTAAAAAACCACAAAATAATAATATCCTCTCTCAACCACACTCTCTCCTATGTAGTTGTTTAATGCTTATATGAGTTGTTTAATGCTTTGAATCGATTCCTAAGTAGGGTTCGGTTCCATGCATTTTTTTTTGTTGGAATCGACCCCTCCAATGTATTGAATCGATTCAATGTCTTCTCTCTCCTCATTTGAACTGGCTAAAACACAACATTGGAGATGGTCTTAAGATACTATCTTCTCAATGCATGGATTTTTATGGTGTAGCATCTTAGACTGTTTCATTTAATTACATGCATGATCTTTACTAGTATTTGAGCATTGTGGCCTATTTGTGGCATGTACTAAAGTAATACATGTTTGTTGACACACACAAACGTAAATACACGGGATCGATCGCAATAAATTTTATGCATTGGATTTCGAGACCGAACCGGTATCCAGATTAGATACTAGAGTACCCTCCCTCTTCATTAACTATGATGCCACATCATCATTTTGCTTACATGACAGACTTAAGATACCAGCCAAGGTGGAGCATTGGGAGCAGCCTAAGAGTACTTAGAGTATCTACAATAGTTTGTTTCTTAGCTTGTTACTAAGAAGAGAGAGAGAGTACTCAATCTAATAAAAAGAAACAAGCATTCCAATAGATTGTTTCTTAAGCTTGTATCTAAGACTTTAATTGCTAGCTACAAGTGTGCATGATTCTTGATGATTAACAATGGGGTACAACTTTGTGGCCTATATGTTTTGGCTCATTTATCATATCATCTGCGGGGGAAGCCAAGAAGACAGGCTACACAAGATCCGGTAGATTTTTGTTGGTAGGCAGTTGGACCCACAAAATGAGTGTTTAGGTAACAACTAATCCTCCAATAGAGTTTTTTGTTGTTTCTTATGTCTTGGTATTAACAATCTGATAGTTTCTTCATGTAGAAACAGTTTCACCTTCTCTCCTCATCTTCTCTCCTCTATATCATCTAAAAACTGATATGACAACCTCTTAGTAACAGCTGAGGTGAATTGTTGTAGATGCTAAACATGCATGTACAAAAGTACGCAATGATTCTACTAATCGATGACACAACATTGTGTGGCGTAAACGAACATACATACTGTCTCCTTCCGTTATTTTCCACGTCCTTGTAGAATTCGTGCAGTAAATCTTTTAAAACTTTAACACCTAATATAAAATAGTATTTGGATTTATATTGTCAAGTGCAAATGATATGACTAAATTTGTCACAAAAAAAAACTTTCATATCATAGAGGTAGTATACTCTACTCTTAATAGTCCGGAGTACCGGGTTGAATCCACGTACGACGGAAATTGAGGTAAAATAAAAGCCTAGTAACAAGTGAACACAGGGTATTAATTCTCGAAAAAAACAAGTGATGAACAACGCAGAGGTAATTTTTCTCATGAAGAAAACAAGTGATGAACAGAGGTAATTTCTCATGAAGAAAACAAGTGAAGCTAGAAGCACAGAATGAGATGATCGATCGATGTCACGTCCGACACACGACGATGCGCGGACAAATCATTCTCTGCAGCGTGGGGGACCAATGAATAGCGTGATTCGCTAAGGAAAGGAAGCCCCTAAAAAGTAAAAAATGTAAAGCGGCCAAAGTGCGCCGCGCTCTCTAAAATTCCATCGTCCTTGCTCACCGATGCCTCAATTGTGTCCCAAAAGCCAAACCAGCGGCTGCATGTGTAATGTTTAAGAGTATGTAAATTAGTACTAGTAAGAATGCGTTCTGATGACCTACTAGTTTCTTCCAGAGACTATTATACTTTTTAAAAATATCTTCCGGAGACTACTGATCATCGAGGGGAACTTTATCTTTCAACACGAGACAATCATATATGTTAATTAGTCGTATGCTTGTCTACTGTTTAAGATATCTTCAACTTCAAATGTCTTTAGTTAATTAAACCGAAGGATGAAACTGAAGTTCTTGGAAAAAGAGTGCAGGGAGTGAAAAGATGAGTGC
Organism: Phyllostachys edulis; assembly: GCA_036346405.1. NCBI lineage: Eukaryota > Viridiplantae > Streptophyta > Magnoliopsida > Poales > Poaceae > Phyllostachys > Phyllostachys edulis. Next base: position 78,888,395 of record CM070550.1, on the reverse strand, counting down.
AAGAAAGGGGGGAACACAGCGAGAGCGAGACGACGACCAGACATAGCTTAGAGAAAGGTGTCGAGATTAAGAAAGCCAAAACCATATGCATGAGAGGTTGGTGGTCGGGTCAGTGTCCCTCTCACGTCTCAACAGCGATCTGTTCCCTAGAAGCAGGATATGTGCAGACATCGCTCTCAAAACTCAAATTTCACTAAGTAGTGGTAGCTAGCGCCAGCTCGGTTATGCTGGTGTGGTCAGCAATATCTGCTTGACCTGTGCGCCCATGCTCGCCAAATTGTGTGGAACCTTTTGGATGCGGTTTTGCAACTGGATGCTATCTTTTGTCAGTAGTTCAGCAGTTCAGCTCCCTTCCTAAAAAAAAGAGTAGTTCTGCACCGTCGGCTGTCTCTTCGTTTGTGGGTCGTAGGGTACTAGCTTAGCATGTAGCTTGTAACGTCAGGGTTATGGGTATGTGGAAATTCTTGCCAACTGCAGGCTGCAGTGTATAGATGATGATACCAGAAGATGAGCACTTATCCATATGTCCTTGAAAGGTGGTCAAACCAAGAAGAATACTCCTATAAAGGGTGTGCTAACTGCTACACCTTATTGCTTTTAATTTGGAGAAGGATGACGGTATTTTTTTTACAGTTAGTATTTATTGTTTGGTTGTACTAAGGAGCAAATTGGTGTGATCTCAGGGTTCTCATGTAATCCATGGCACGTTAATTAACACACGCTTTTGTCTTTGTTTTAAACCAGCAGTCGAAATTAGCATTTGCAATTGGTCGTTCTAGCATAGATGCATTTACTTTTCAAAGTACACTTTGTGATGTGGAAACGAACCCCACGTTGTCTGTACAACGATCCTGAGCAACCTGCTTAACTGGCCTACTCACCCCAGCATAAGATGATAGCTGTCTTAATTCCCATGTGCTTTGTTAGCCGTCGGTGCTCTTATACATGACTCGTTGGTTACTTCATGGAGATCAGCAATGTTTTGTAGCACCCCGTATCTGCTTCGTCGAGGTAAGCTACCTGTGACCCAAATGAACAATCTAGGTGCCATGCACTCCTGGGTCACTGTTTGTAGATTCTATCCTGTGCTCACCAGTACCCACACAGTACAAAGCAAGCGTGTCAAGATCCCTCAAGAGATCACTGGACCAAGCTAGACACTTGCAAGAAACCATCACATCTCGGCTTGGGAACCAGCGGTGCAACCTAGCATGCATGCACAAAAACAGCATGTGCGCTCTATGCAACCGAATAATGCACTTGACGCGCGGGCCAGCACTGCCGTTTTCTGCCTCGGCGAGCGACCTACAAAATGTTGGAACAGACTCACTAGAAGAAGCTGATCGGAAGAAGAAATCACGCTCGGCAGTATTTTACGCTTGGCAGAAACACATACACACGAGATCACGTTGATAATTCTAGAGCACACGCATACATAACTGGAGCTTTTTTGTTCTCTGCCCAGGACAGCTTTTCTATTACTTCTTTTCTCGTTCTTCCAAGTAGAGTACAAGACCATTATATAGTCTGTAAACTTCCCGACTCACGCACGCACTCATAAACAGAGAAGAACTCGGTTTCTTTACAACTCGGATACGATAAGGACTAAATATAGAAACTAACAAAGATTATCTAATAATCACTCCCTAATCTTTGTATATGTACTTATATTTCGTGTGCTGCCAGTTGGACTCAACTTCAACATGGCCTCCACACACTTGGCCAAAGAAGTTGGCACAACTCGAACACGTTTTGAACTCTGCCAGTTGGACTTGACTTCAACTTGACTCACACTTACTTGTCTAAAGACAGTGGCACAACTTGAACACGTCTTGGACTCTTACTCATTGAGGAAGTCGATCTCAACTACGACTTACCCAACTTGTACTCAACTTAGGATGGCAAACATATCTTCTCAACATCCAGGACTCAACTCCACGGACTCGACTCAGGACGATGAACACATCTCCTTAACGTCCCTCGCCTTCGTCTTTCGATGATCGGGTCTCCCACTGGGCGCGGGTTAACAGCGGATACTCATCTTCGCCGCTGCCAGCTCCTCGGATTCGTTCCTCATGCGCCTTCAAGCGGCCGATCACCTCCTCAACCGTCATCACCTTGAGGTCGCCAAACTGCTCAATGGTAGAGACGATTTGCAAAAACTTTCCGGAGACTGCCTGAAGGAACTTTCTCACAATATAGCTCTCTTCCACCTTGTTCCCCAAGACTCGGATCTGGTTGACAATAGTCGTCAACCTCATGGCGAAATCATTGATCGATTCCGTCTCTTTCATGCGCATCCCCTCGAACCAGCTCTTGAGAGTCTGTACTCGTACTTCCTTGACATGATCGGCACCAAAATGTATCGTCTTCAACGTCTTTCACACAGCTTTGGCCGTCTCCTTTTCGGCCAGTAGGAAGAGCGTTTCCTCCGAAATGCCTCTATAGATTGCCGCCAAGGTCATCTGATCCTTGCGCACAACGATGTTGTCATCCTCGACCGCGTCCCACACTCCCTAAGCGTGCATATACACCTTCATCTTAATTGCCCATACTGCATATAATTGCTCTTGGTGAGCATCGGATATTGCAGCGAAACGGAACTCTCCTTCGAATCGCTTGTTCCCCGTCTTTCGTCATGGCTCTGATACCAATTGTTGGAAAAGACTCGCTAGAAGAAGCTGATCGGAAGGCGAAATCACGCTCGGCAGTATTTCACACTTGGCAGAAGCACATACACACGAGATCACGCTGATAATTCTAGAACACACGCATACGTAACTGGAGCTTTTTTGTGCTGTCCAGGACAGCTCTTCTATTACTTCTTTTCTCGTTCTTCCAAATAGAGTACAGGACCATTATATAGTCTGTAAACTTCCCGACTCACGCAGGCACTCATAAACAGAGACGAACTCGGTTTCTTTACAATTTTTTTTTGAAGGAAAATTTCTTTACAACTTGGATGCGGTAAGAATTAAATATAGAAACTAACAAAGATTATCTAACACAAAAGGACCGAAACAAATATGCACGCACCCGCAGATCCAGCTGAAACACGAAGCGAAGGATCGATCCTGTCGCGCAGCGCGGCGGGTTCGTGGCATGCATTGGCATACCAAGTTGCCGATGGAGCAAAGCAGCATGCAGACCGGCGTGGTTGCGGTTGGCATGCGAGGGGCCGGAGGTGAGACGAGACGGCTCCCGCGGCGGGACTGGGTGGGACATGGGCAGGCCATGCCGTCGACCGGCTGGCCCGTCCCGTGCTGTCCAGGTAGCATCTGGATCTGTGAGTGTCTCCACGGCGCGGGACACCGCGGGACGAGACCCTTTTCGGCCGTGGCTTCGACTGCTGGCCACGTGGGCCTTTTTCAGACCATGATTTGAACTTTGACATGAATGTGGGTGTAGGTGTCAATTTCACATCTGTGAGAGAAAAAAACTTTGGCCAGGGAAGGTGACAAATGCACCAACAAAATTGCAACAGGGCATAAATTTTAGAGCTGCAGCGGCATGTTTGAAATTTGCTTGCTTAATAAACGCCGCGGAATTCATCGCATTGCAGAAGAAGTTAAGCCCGCACGAAAGCAAGGGAGGTTGATGCGGCAGGTAGCCTCGGCGTAGCAACTAGCAGCACGGTAGCAGTAGCATTTCCCCCATACGGCACGGCACGGCACGATACGGACCATGGATCCATAGCCTCGCCACGTGCGAATCGTGCCGGTGCCACCAAACCACAGGACGCGCGGCAATTCGCCGGCCCACGGTCGACAATGGTGCGCGCGCGGGCAGCGTGGTTCCACTCAGCAGAATTCTCTCGTTTGTTGCGGCGCAGCTACGAGGCGACGGGCTGGTTGGCCCGATTGGACAAGAGGCGGAACACCCAGGTGGGACTCCTATCTAATGGGCTGCGCCGGGCCCTCGGCATACTATGCGACATAGGCCTTTGGAAACTTTATTCTTTTTTTTTTGTGAAATTGGGAATTTTATTCGTCCTGTGCGGCTGTGCCGTCTCGTCAAGTCTCGGCGTGATAGGCTTGGCATAAAGGTTCTAAATTCAATACCGAAAAATACGAATTCCAACCATATTTTTCAAGTAGCGGCGTTGAAGGGCGAGGATGATACGTTTCGCATGCCTTGGGACTTGGGAGCACGAACCATTGCGATTTGCGACGTCAATTTATTCCAGAAGTTTGAACGACCACGCCACAGTAAACCACCGTTCCAGCTTCCATTTGAGTATTAAAAAGCGCGACTCGGGTCGAGAGTGTAACTTGTTCGTAACCGTAGGCACACCACCGCATTTCACTGGACGGGCCATGGCTTACACGTTCAGGATCCACTGCCGCGCGTCCGACGACCACAGCCTCGCAATCGTGAACAGCGATGTCGTCCTCACCAAGGCCGACCCGCGCGACGACCGTCAGGAAAGGGCTCCCGTTGCTTCTTATTCGCGTCCGTTTCTTCCTTGTCTCGGTCACGCGGGACAAGTCGTGTCCTTCCGTGTGCGTTCTTGTCACGTACGATTTGTGCATCTGCCCCTGTGTGAAATGCAGATCTGGTACAAGGACGTGACGTACGGTTCTGGTCTCAAGGACGAGGCAGGCAGCCCAGCGTTTGCCATCGTGAACAAAGCCACCGGAGATGCGCTGAAGCACTCCTTTGGTTACAGTTGCCCAGTAAGCCATTCTCTTTGAGATTTCGGCTGTTGTTTCTCTGCATAGGTTGCATAATTGACTCGACAAAAACTGTCCCCCCCGTTCCATGGCTTCGATCAGGTCCGAGTCATCAAGTTCGACCCGGGGTACCTGGACGAGTCGGTCCTGTGGGCCGAGAGCGACGACTACCCGGCCGACGGTTTCCGGCGGATCCACATGATCAACAACACGGACTACATCTTCGCCGCGGATCACGCCATCCCTTGGTACGGCGGCGCGCGAGACGGCACGCGGCTCATCCTTTTCCGGTGGAACGGCGGCGAGAACCAGCTTTGGCGGATCGCCCCGCACAGTGCCGCGCCAGAGCACGCGCCGCCCGTCCGAATCTTTTGCCAGAGCAACCAGAACCTGTGCGGCTGTAGTTGTAGGCTTGGTATGGTCAGTTGTCCTTGACAATTGTTTGTTTCGTGCGAGTAGCTTCAATCTGCAAGCTATATTGGTAAAATCAGATCATGTCAAATGTTGCGGCAATTTAATCTTAATATTTGTGACGTTGTGAAAATTGCACGGTCAATGTCCCATCGAATGGAAGTTGTTTACAAGGCCTTTTTACTCTTTTAAGTTCTATGTCATCATCTTACAGAAAATTAGATGGGAATCTGCACCCGCACAGTCCACGGTCAAAATGGAAAAATTAAGATGATAGCGCTTGGTGTGGATCGTTGTAGTATCAATTTTGCTGTGAAAATGAGAGACATTTTTTAACATTTTTTCCCCTCAGTTGCAGTGTTGCTGTACAAACTGCTGGAGTTGACATCTGAAGCTGCTAGTGTTGACAGGCCGTGTAACATCCCGAATTTTATAAAACAAATTCAAACAGTGAAATTTGGTTAATTTTAAATTTTTTTGTTACATTTTGGTGTTACTTGAATTTTCCAGAGTTTATTTGAAATTTGTCCGAGTTTTGAATTCCAAGAAAATAATTAAGTGAAATACAAACTTAATTAAGCAGTATTCTCGAATTGGGCAGGAAATAAAATTGAATTCAAACTAAACCCAATTTAATTTCGCGATTCAAATAAAATCCTTATATGAAATATAATCTGAAAAGGAAATAAAATTCAGGAATCTCGATTTAGGCCGAAACCCTAGCAGTAGGCCTACTCATAATGCGAAAAACTGGACCGGCAAACAAACCGCTCACATTATCGGTTCATGGTTCACCGGTCCAACCGTTGGTTTTTTTCCGATCGAACCATGGGTCAATAGTAATACTATTTTAATATTTGTCGGTATAATCAATTGAAAAATCAATGGGTTAGTGTCATCTATTAGACAATGTAACCTAATAAAATATGTCTATGTCCACTTAGACCAACAACGAATGTAATCTAGGTGCTCACTCCATTGTGGGGAAGCAAGAGGTCACTAGTTTGTAGGGGTGAAAATGGGGCGGATAATTCCCGTCCGATTCGATCCCCTATCCCGAAAAAATCCACACGGGGTACCGTTTTTTAGTCCGGGTCCGCATCCGATATTATTCGTATTCATATTCGAAAAATCTAATGGACTATAGGCTAAGATATGGGAAGAGCAATATCCAACCCGTATCTGTATTTTATAGGATATCCGATAAATCAACAAAATAGATATCTGATAAACATCAATATTATTTAGGAATAAGTCCATTTTACACCCCTGAACTTTGGTGAGAGTCCAAAAAACACCATGAACTATAAAACCGTTTGGTTTACACCCTCCAACTCTAAAAACCAGATCAAGTTACACCCTACGCTGGTTTCATTGGTGGTTTTGGACATGTTGGCAGCCACGTCACTTGTTTTGAATGACGTGGCGTCCCGTGTACCTATTTGGTTGATGCCACGCTGTCCTCTCTCTCCACTACTCCATTTCTTTCCCCAGCTGTCCAGCCATCTTCCCCAATTCTTCTCCACCGGAAACCACGAAGAATCGCCGAGCTCAAGCCAAGCCATCACCTAGGCATATAGGTAGTGCCGGGCCGGCCTTGCTCCTCTAAGCCATCCCTTCTTTCCCCCTTCTTCAAGCACCCAATTAGCTCAAGAGCCAGGAGCGCATGCGTCGCTCTCGGCCGCACAACCGCTGACGTCGCGCCCGCCGTTCCAGCCGTCCGGTGACCTCCTCGCCTCCGCCGGCCGCATCACGCAGGGTCATACACCCCGAGGATCAAGTCCCCTCCATCAATTTGGAGGATTCCTCACCGTAGCGGGCGCCACCCTTGTCTTCTCCATTTTCGGCCCGAAGCGCCGCCGCCAACGCCATCCTCGAGGGAGGAGGTGTGGGCGTCGCCTAGAGGAGGTGCCACGGCGATGCGCATGTGGGAGGAGGCGCCACAGCTCCTTGATCGGGAAGGTCAGCACCGACTGGGTGGTCCGCCTTGCGGACGGCCTCGTCGGCCTCCACCCCTCGTCAGCGTTCGCGCTCCACCTCCTGGGCGACATGCACTACCTCGCCGCCACGGTCGCGACACTCGAGCGCGAAGAGGGCGCTGCGCTGAGCCACTTCACCTTCTCCATGCTGGCCCTCGCCAAGACCGCCGAATCGCGCCTCGCGCCACGAGATCGCCACGACCTCGCCCGCCAGGCCCTCGTCTACCGGCGCTTGACGCGCTTGAGCGCGTGCGGCCGCCTCGGTGGAAGATCGCACCGACCCCATTCTTCACGATGCCAGCTATGGGCGAATGGATGAGGCTCCCCATCGGAATAGTTTTCATGGCTTCTCGCGGGAAGGAGCCTCCCGCATGTGGGGCTGGGCCAAGGCGGAGCAGGAGGAGGATGATGACATCCCATTTTCTTCCATGGCGCGGATGCATGCGTCCATGTCGAGGTTGGAGTAGTCCACCAGGTCGAACCAGTTTTCCTCATCCCAAGTTCCTGCCATGTTCGCATGAGCAATAATGGAGCGAAGGAAGTGGATTAGGAATGCTTGAGCGAAGTAATCTTCAAGAACTCAACGCCTTCTTACCCACGGTCGGCGCCAACTATCGACGATCAAGCCACCGATCTTACGAAATGAAAAGAGAAAAATGGTAGAGAGTTCTTGGGAGAGAATGGGGCCGCTCTTTGTTGCTATGAACTGGCTATTACAAGGGGGTGCCTTCAACAGGGCAGTGGACTAATCATAATTACACTGAGTGTAATGCTTGCTATGCTATTGAAATCCAATCGCTTGTTGATCTTCTGAATTGGATTGCCTTCTGCCGCTTGCGTTCTCCTTTAAGTAGTTGACGAAGTGACTGCAGTTACTCCTGGAAGTGGCACCTGTTGGAAGTGTCGCGACTGGTCGAAGCGAGGCAACGGTTGATGAAGTAGCAACTGTTCTACGGTTGTGCATCTGTGAGACACTTAACCGTAGGTTAGTTTGTTGTCAGTGTCTGGATCATGTAACGTCGTGTGGTATGGACCAAATATGATATGTGTTCTATTCGTCACATGGTATGGAATATACCCGGAATTGGATCCTGGTGCTAGTTCATTGCTTCTACGAGCGGTCATCTAGTCAGGGACTGGGTACATGACCTCGTCCGACCAGGATATCCTCGATATAACCTCTAGAATCCTTACGATCACGGAGGTCGTGAGCCCTAGGGGTTATGACCACGAAGATATATGGTCTTTTATTATGTATTAAAGTAATACATAGAGATTTTAATCCTCGTCAGTCACCCTAAGTAGTAATGGTATACATGATTAGTTACTAAGTCTGTATCTAGATGTCATGCTTAGTCCTACGTAGATACATTGACATGTGGGCATTAATTTGCCCCAACATCATTCAAAACTCAAAACTAGATCTGGGCAGTTAAGGTTGGAGCCTGGCTGGTATATTGAAACTAGAAAGGAATTTCAAAACAAAAACTCAAAAGCAGATTTCGACTTAGGTGGATGGTAAGTCGGGCGGGTGCGAATAAGTGCACGATAGTGTGGGTAATGGGGAAGTACCACCAAAGTCAATTAAGGACCCGGTTCTTGTGAAGACCTCTCGTGTAATAACAGTGCAACCACAAGTCTATAATGGGTACGACTTGGCCACACTGAGCCACTTTGCTTCTGCGTTAGCTTAACCATCGAGTGGAATGTGGCGTGGATAAGGGTAAGGGTGCCACAGGAAAACCACATGGCGCAAGTGGAGGCCTCCGCGGGGCGTGGCCCATGGCGATGAAACCTCAACGGGTGGGGTTGTGTTGGGGTGGGGGAATTGCAAAGACCTTGTGGGGGTTTTCTTATTCTTATGCCTATGGTAGCGTGTTGACATTATAAGATGATCATCTCTTATGGGTAAAGTTGTGTGACCTCTATAGAGTGTAAAACTATCCGAATAGCTGTGCCCATGGTTATGGGTGATGCCAAGAACTTGCTTGAAGTAGACTCAATTTTACAAAACAATTGTGGGTGGGATGAAATGCCGGGTTGGAGCCTGAGGTTTTGATTTGTCTTGGTGATAGCTAGTGGGAATAGTTGGTGGATGCAGCCATGGGATTGCAAGAGGAATGCGGTTTGGGATTCGAGGGTGGTGCAGCCTACAGAGTCAAGTGGTGGCAGCCTAAGTATTGCCAAGCAGTTGAGGCCTTGTAATCGCTAGGTGGATGCAGCCCTTGAAAAACATGACCTAGATGCAGCCCTTGAAAAACATGAGCATTGGGTGGATGGAGTCACTCAGTGATATATGGAGGTGGAAGCCTCCATGTATTATTATACAACAAAACTCAATTTCACTAAAAACTGGTTTAGTAAAAAATGCTAGGTCACAAGACTTGCCTACTACTTAGTCTAATTCAAAAATAGCTTTATGCAAATAAAAGAACCGTAAGCCTACCTTTGAACAACCTTGCATCTATTATAATTGCATTCTCTTTGTTAGCACGTGGAGTACGGTTGTGTACTCACACTCACTTATTATAACAAAACTCAGAACCATTTGATCAAGACCTCTACGCCTACTTCGCAGCGTCTAGACTAGATGGTGACGATGTTGAGGGAGCTTAGGCTGGGACCCCAGTCACTTGCCTGTGGGCAGAGCGGAGGGATCCATCTTTTTCTTTCTACTTCCACTCGCATCTCTACTTTCTGTACTAAACACTATGTGTATTGATTGGCCTGCTTGGCCCTTTTTGTAAAACAGTTAATCGTATGGTCTATTTATTTAATGTAATATTAACGGTGATATGATTTGTATGATGTATGTGTATGATTCAACAATGTACCTGTGCTCGCTATCTACTGATCTAGGAAATAGTGCAATTTACATAGAGGGTTCCGTATTACAAATTCAGGTCCCGACAAACAGTTCAAGCAAGAGCAAGATCAAAACGAAGACTATCAAGACATTGAGCAATGCGAGTCATCACTTTGATCATATTGCTCCTACTTTCAAACACAATTATGTTGTTTTAAAATAATTAAAGTGCACGCTTTACTTTATTACAATTATGTTGTCGGTAGCTCATAGTTAAATTCTTTAATGCTATTTGTATTCTTAAATTCCATTCCTTGACATTAGACATAATCCCTTGGAGCCATAGGCTTAATGGTATATTTACTAGTAACTAGGTCGTATCTAAGTACCATGCTTAGCCTAGCTTAGAAACATCGACATGTGCGCATAAATTTGCCCCGACATCATTTCAAATTTCAAAAATATGTTTTGCTTATGTATGTTGAACCTAGAAAAGATTTTGACACAAAACTCTAAGACTCTATTTTAGACTTGGGCGGATGGTAAGAATGGGCGGGTGCGAGGAGGCACTAGAACTTGTATTGTGGACCGAATCATGTGATGACATCCGAGGTACTTACAGTGCAACCACAAGTCTAAAATGAGAGTGACTTGGCCAAGTAATTTGTATTGTTCTAGTGTTGGTTACACGATCCGGTGGAATACGGGAAATGTGTCGAGGTAGGGTACTTTGTTCGTATGGCACAAGAGAGGGCTTCTGGCATGGGCGGGTAGGTCCACCAGTGGTGGAAACCTTAGCAAGTGTAATCTCGTTGGAGTGGTGCATTGTAAAGGCCTTGTGATGATTCTCTTAGTCACACACCAACGATAATGTGTATGATAATATAAGCTAGACATCCCTTGTGGGTAAAGATGTATGACCTCTGTAGAGTGAAAACAGTTCGGATAGCCGTGCCCACGGTCATAGACGATGCACAGGAACTTACTTGGTTAGACTTCATTTCTACAAAACTTTTTGTGGGTAGGATAAAACAACCGGGGATTAACTCGAGTTTTCATTTTGACTCGGTGGATAGACCTAGTGGATATTATGGGTGCTGAGGCCTGAACAGTGAATATCATGGATGAGGAGGCCCTAAAAAGTGAATATAGCATTTAATTATATCCATACCCTGGGGCAGAGGGATGTGGAAGTGTACCTATATAATCACTCAATAAACACTATTTTTTTTGTTAATAAACACTTTGGTTAAAATGTTAGGTCATGGGTTTGGCAAATTAGTGATAATTGTATTTAAAAATTTTCTTGGATCAAAAGAACCATAAAGATTTTCCTTGAATAGCCTTGCATCTATTATAATTGCATCATGTGTGGTGACTCACAGAGTATGATTGTGTACTCACACTTGCTTAACATTATCATTCAGTAAGTGAAGGAGAAGACCTTGCGAGCGCTCAAATGCGTCAGTGTGATTTGGAAGAAGAAGATGCCGAGAACTAGGTCGTGATGCCTAGTCGATTGCATGTGGGCATATCATGAGGGTCGCAATGCCGAGAACTAGGTCGCGGTGCTCTCGTGGCACTGTGTGACTCTGACTTGACACATAACTTTGTGTCTACCGAGGCTGCCCACTAGTCAGGATTGTCTTTCTTGGGCCACGACAACCTACGGGTGGTCATGGTGAACGGTGAACGGGTCACATGTGCTGGAGTCTGTCCCAACGCCCTGATCACCATCGCTAAGGAAGTTTTCGTCATCGACCTCTACAAATTCTGTTGGGCGGGTACGACGTGGTGCTAGCCACGCAATGGCTCACCACGTTGGGTCCCACCCTGTGGGATTTGGGCCTCCTCACCATGGTGTTTTGGCGTCACGATCACCAAGTCCAGTGGAGCGACATCTGTGAACCATTGGACAATGCCAAACTGCATGCATGCAACGGTCGTGAGCTCTTGGATCACCTTATCCGGGAATTCGACGATGTCTTCACTAAGCCTATGAGATTACCTCCCGCGCGTACACGTGACCACAACATCCACCTACTTCTGGGTACGGTGCCTGTAACATCTCGTCCAGACAATACAGGATTAAATGATTTAGAGACAAAATTAATATAATTATTTAGTTGAATATTAGAAATTTTGGGTTCGAAAAGAAACTTGGGCCTTCAGCCCATGGCCTTGTGGTCGATGTGGGGGGGCTGTCTAGTATTAAAGAGACCACATTGAGGTGAAACCCTAGCTGTCCTTGTTGTTTTTCCCCCTACTGCCACCCCCAAGCCAGGCATATTCACCCGAGCCGCCGCCCTTCCTGGTTTTGCGCTACCCCTCCCAGCTCACCCCTTCCTCATCTCGGGCCGGACTCGCTCAGCCACCTCCGTCAGGCTCGAGCACCGCGACGGCAGGAGGACCCAACTTCCGGCGCCGCCGCGCGCGATGCTCCTCGCGCCGCCCGGCCCTCGGCCTCCACGGGTGGCGGGCGCTCCCTCCCGACCACGTCGCCTCCTCCCCGCGCCTCGCCATTGCTCACCTCCGCCTCGGCGCCGCGGCTCCCTCGGCCTCATGGTGGCGGGCGCTTACTCAGCCGCGCTCGCCTCCCGAGGCACCATCGTCGCCCGCCGTCGGCCAGTTCCTCCCCTCGGTCGCCGGCTACGCCGTGTTGCCTCTGGCTCGCTTCGCATCTTGCTACCGCCGTCCGGCCGCCTTGGCGCCTGAATGGCGTCCACAAGTCTTGCAAGGGCAAGGTCAGCTCGACCCCAATGAGGCCAACGAGATCTCCATGGCCAACTCCCGTAAGGCGCTCCCCTCGCCCTCACCCCTCTCGCTATCTCTCCTCGCATGCTGCTTATGCTTATCGTGTGTATTTGTCATCGGTTGATTGTTCTGTGGGTTTGGATTGCGCAGATCTGTGGGTGAGGTAGTGATCTGTGCGGGTAAGGATAGTTTCAAGCTGATGTAATAAATCGGTGCTTGTGTGCTGCTTCTACCTCATCGATCAAACTAAGAAGTGGATGGGCATGATTAGCAGTTCCTCTGCAATCGATTTTCTTGAAAATTTCTTAAGAACAGTGTTCTTTATGGGCTGTGATGTGGAGATTCATTCGTGTCCCTTCAGCGATGTCCCTAGTAGATGAGTTATGGGCTTTATGGCAATCCTTGTAGTTCTTTGTGGTGCGCTGTTGTTAGTGTTGGTAGCCATTTAGATGGAATTGCCGTGCATGTGTTATGCCCATGTCAAAAAACATGTTGATTTATGCTTGCGGTGTTAAATTTGATGGCTTACTGCCGTAGTTCTTGGTCTTTGCTATTAGGAATCGATTTGGTGTCTTTCACGCTGTGTTACTTAGTTCGCACACACTCATTGGCAAGTGCACGTTTTTCTGTTTTCCCATGAGATGTTTAAATTTTCGCTCTAGGCTCTAGTAGCTGATTTTGGTGTTATGTATTATCCATGCACAATCATCAAAATGTCTCTATCTTTGGTAAAAGCTCTTGTGTAGAAGCGTGGTAGCGCGCATTGTGTTTGCTACTTAGTTGCGAGAAACGAGGGCACTTCACCTTGCGTGATCTGCTGCGATTAATTGTTGGTCTCCATTTGATGTTGTCCACCGCGTGTTTGTTAAAATGCTTCACAGATTTAGATAGTTTTATTTATTTCCTCCAAGTGTTTGTTTGTTTAGAGGTTTGAACATGAAGTTTGTGCCACAGTTTAATTCTCATTTAGTTTGTTTTAGTTGCCTAATAATCAGTCGACGAATACATGTTCCAATAATAAATTACCTTAAATCTATTTGCTATGTGTGCTCAGTGCATGTCTAAACAATTGGATTAAGTGAGTTGTGACGTTCCAATTAGTTGGGCTCAAGTGTTTTCATTGCCCTGTCAAGATAATATGTAATGTAGAGAACTCTTTCACCCTGGGGTCACTGAGTAACAAAAAAGAATTCAGTGCATCTATGTGTTCAAATCCACAAACCACAATTTATAGATGCATATTTATCGACTACCTATTGCTGTTCTTGGTAAACCTTGGAGTTAGTAAATAGAATGTCTTGTTATGCATGGTTGATTGATGCCTAGTATCATTCTTGGTTACCAGGTGATGGAGAACCCTGATGATAGAGCGTTCCGCCTTTTTGTCGTCTGTCTCACGGTTAAGGCAAGTGCAAATAGTATTAATGAGTTTTTATATTTTATACTTGTTGAATACATAGTTGATTGTTGATGATTGCTGCTTGGTAATGTCGTTGAGCGTGAATGCCATAGTTTAATGATGATGTTTCATGATGATGCGTAAATCACATTGTTTATATGGTGATGTTTACATGATAATGGTACATGATGATGCGTACATGACATTGTTTAAATGATGATGTCTACATGATAATGGTACATGACGATGCGTAAATGACATTGTTTATATGGTGATGCTTACATGATAATGGTTACATGTTGATGGCAATAATGATGAGATGAGGTGAGCAATGAGACTACCTTGTTAATGATGGCAATGATGAATCATGATAATGACATGAACATGTGCATTTGCATCATGGCAAGAATGCGTGAGCCAGGTCAGTGAGAGTCATGTAACTAATCCGGTGGGGTCGGTGAGAAAGTTACATGACTAGTTCGGTGTGCTCACATTTTTCATTGAGGTCCCCGTCATGCATTAGATGGGCAATAGGTCCCCATCATGCATTGGACGGGCTTGGGTCCCCACACTTATGGAGTGTGGGCTTGAGGTCCCTGTGCTCGAGGGCACTGAGCTTGAGTATCATCGACGGATGTACTACTCGCATTACCGTAATTGCAAAGAAGTGAAGTATTTTGCATTCATGGCATATTCATTGCATACGCATAAGTTATGGATTTGTTGTTTAGCATATGATCTTTGGCATAAGAGATGGATCGTGGTATATAAGGTGGTTGTTCAGGTGGGGATTGTTTAATCCCTTTGACTACTTATGACGCTATCATAAGAGATGGATTTGAGGTAATTAGTGTTGTATTCATGACGGAGTTGTTTGTTCCCTTTGACTACTTATGGTGCTATGTTTGATTTACTATTGCACTTTGCTGAGTCGTGGACTCACACTTGCTGTGTTGTGCTTGCTAGGTACCTCTCGCGGCGACATGCATGGGAAGGGTAGACATGGTGCACGACACATAAACACAAACCACAAAGAATAAACTAGTCCAATTATCCACAATTTATATTCTTGATAATTGCTTAGGTTCAGTGTTGTGACCATCCTTCGTGGTGGATGTTTTGATTGTAATTATGGACGATCCAGTTAGGTTCTTAATCCTTCGTCATTTAAGTTCATTTAATTT
This sequence comes from Phyllostachys edulis, assembly GCA_036346405.1. NCBI lineage: Eukaryota > Viridiplantae > Streptophyta > Magnoliopsida > Poales > Poaceae > Phyllostachys > Phyllostachys edulis. Next base: position 78,873,189 of record CM070550.1, on the reverse strand, counting down.
CATTTGATGATTTAGTATCTGAATAGCCTGCTTAAGTAATTACCTATGGTTACGCTTTATGCTCTCAATAATTTTGTAATAAAGTTGATTAGGAGTTTATGGACGCCCTTTTGACTATGCTTAGGTTGTTTAGCATATTTTGGATGTCTTATGATGATTCGTTTAAATTGGATGATTTGATTGATGAATGATGCTATATTAAACTATTTGAACCTTTGGGATAACCATCTTTACAAAGGAGGTTCTGCCGAATTTTTTGAGAAATGTCTTAGTTTTTATTGGTTAGAACATTAGTTAGTAGTAGACCAGGCTCATGTTGAGTTTGATTGTTAGTCTCTTAGGTAACATTTTGGCTTCCGCATAGCCAGGGTGTTACAGTGCCGGTGGGCGTCTTTCCCTACCGTTACTAGATCATCCAGAAGGATGAGATTGAATGACAATGCAAACTGATGGAGGATCAAGGTCTCGTTCGCCGCAGGATGACCACATTCTCCTCACCCATTTTGTTGGTTTGGAAAAATGACAACTCATGGTGCTTTTGTGTCAACTACCATGCCCTCAATGATAAGACAATGAAAGACAAGTTCCCCATACCAGTGGTGGACGAAGTACTCAATGAACGCAAAGGCGCCCACTACTACACCAAGCTCGATCTTTGCTCCGGCTATCATCAGGTCCAGATGCACCCACTAAACATCGAGAAGATGGTGTTCTGTACTCACGATGGCCTCTTCGAGTTCCTCGTCTTGCCGTTCGGCTTGATGAATGCGCTGGCCACGTTTTAGGCATTGATGAACAACATGCTCCGACCCTTTCTTCGTCAATTTATACTCGTTTTATTTTATGATATTTTGATATACAACACTTCGTGGCTTGAGCATCTACGTCATCTTCGGTCAGTTCTTGTCGTTGTTCACCAACACAAGCTCTTCCTCAAACGCAGTAAATGTTCCTTCAGTGAACCGTCTGTGTGCTACTTAGAGCACATCATCTCGGCTGACGGGTTAGCCATGGACGACAGGAAGGTCCAGGCTGTCATGGCCAAGCTGAACCCCAACATGGCATGTGCGCTGCGTGGCTCCCTGGGCCTCGCTTGGTACTATCGCAAGTTTATAAAGGCTTATGGGGCTATCGCCGCACCCCTCACACAAATCGTCAAGAAGGAAGGCTCCTCGTGGTCACCGATGGCACAACAGGCCTTTGAGATTCTCACGAAGGCCCTTACGTCTGCACCGATTTTGCAACTTCCAGACTTTTCTGCACGATTCCTTGTGGAATGCAACGCCACGGGGATGGGACCTGGCGTCGTCCTTCACCAAGGCAGTGGCGCCTTCGTCTTCTTCAGTCGGCCCATCGTAGCCCATCATCATGCGTTTTCTGCCTATGAGCACGAGCTTATTGGGTTGGTACAAGTTGTGCGGCACTGGTGCCCATATATCTAGGGGCGCTCATTCCTCGTTCGCACAGACCATTACAATTTGAAGCTTTTGCTGGAGCAATGCATACAAACCATTCCCCAACACCATTGGGTCAACAAGTTGCTTGGCTTTGATTTTTTGGTGGAGTATCGCCCAAGACGGCTTAATACGGTAGCCGATGTGCTCTCCCACTGGGATGCGTACATCGACGTCTCTTTGCCTTTATGGGGCACCGCACTTCGACCTCTTCGATGTTGTTCGCACGGTGGTCTCTTCGGAACCGACGTTAGTGGCCCTCCATGACCAGATCATAGTCGGTCAGCTTGGTGCACCATGGATGGTGGTACATGGCCTGGTACTGTTCCATCAGCGTATCTATATTCCGTCGGACTCGACCCTTCTTGGGGACATCATAGCCGCCGCCCATGACGTTGCTCATGAGGTCGTCTAGAAGACTCTGCACCAGCTACGTCGTGATTTCCACGCACCGTAGGCCTAGTCGGTGGTGCAAGATTATGTCCGGGCATGTGTGACATGTCAATGCAATAAGACAGAGCACCTCCAACCCATGGGGCTACTACAGTTCTTGCCAATTTCTTCTCGCGTGTGGGAGGATATTGCCACGGACTTCATCTAGGACCTCCCTCGGGTGGGCAGCAAGTCCGTCATCCTGACGGTTGTGGACCACTTCTCCAAGTATTCCCATTTCATTCCCTTGTCGCATCCTTACTCTGCAGAATCGGTAGCCCGCGTATTCTTCTCCGACATTGTGCGTCTCCATGGCATACCCGCTTCTATTGTCTCAAATAGGGATCCTATTGTACCATCCCAAAAATTGATTTATTTTTAAATGTGTGAAAATATGAACTTTTTAAAACTTTCTAATGCATTTTATTGACATTCGTTTTTTTGGATTTTTATGCAAGACTTTTGTCTAATTGAGAAATTAAGAATTAAAATTTTGAAATACCAAAACTCATTAAGAATTTAAAATAAATTGGAAAAAAATATGATGATTAAAAATCCAAACTTGGTGTAATTGTGTTGTTAATAAAATGGGGAAATATTCTCAAAAAGGTTTCAAAACTTTCCTCAAACCAAACAATACAAAAGTATACACAGAAGCTTAAAAGTTTTTTAGAGAAAAATAAAGAACAAACAAAATAGTAGAAAAATTGTACAATGATCTACACCATGTCTGGAGTCTTCCCTAAAATTTTCACAATTTTTGGAGCTAGATATCTATATCTAAAAATCCACTAAAGCCCTCAGCTTTTTGAGAAAAACCTAGAAACATATTTCCTTCCCTTCTTTTCTATCGCTGACTAGCCGGGCCTGCCTGTCAGTCATCTTCCTCCACGTGGCATAGCGCTGCTCTGCCCATGTGCACTGGCAAGCAACCGCGCCAGCTCCGCCCGCTTGCCATCGGTTTTTGGCCATGCCCATGGTTTCTCCCCGTACCCATGCAACACCCATGCGTTGCCTGGTCATGCGCCCATGCCTGCCCGCCTTCCCCATCTCCACCTAGAGCGAGTCACCGCCGGTTCCCATGGGCTCTCTCACGGCTACTCCGCCCTTCTCCCCCTTATAAGCCGAGCATCGAGTGCACTGCCTCACCCTCTTCATTTCCCCTCACTTCCTTCTCCATCCCTCTCCTCCTCCGAGCTCAATTCGAGCTTAGACCTGAAGGTCAATCCCGGTGATGGTCGCGCCACCACGAAGCTTCCCGGCCGCAACAACAGACTTTGGCCCTTTTCTGCATGTCCCTGATGATCTCCTCTCAAAGTTATCAATTCCATTTCGGAGGCCATTCCGGTTTGCCTCTTGGTATGGAATACGCCGGTACCGATCCATTCCGGCGTACCGTTCTAGATTTTAATATAATACTATTTATTTATTTATAAATATGTATGTAATTATATGCACACATAATTTCACTTGGAATCTCACTTTTGATACAAAACCATAGAACAAAAATGACACATAGTTCAATTACTTCATAAATATAAAGGTCGTACGTAGTTAAATAATACAACATGAGTTCATAATTTCATATATTTTACCATAGTCTAGCATACTAGTCTAGCATAATTTACTTACCGAAGGAGTAGTATTGGACTCGGCCTTTCGAACTGATTCAAACAAGTGGTCACTTCAATTTTGATTTTTTTACTGGTACCGGAATGACCGGAATGGTGGAATGGCCGTTATTAACCGGTATTGAGGCTGGTACGAGATTGAGGCTACGTTGTGCCGGTTTGGGTATCGGTATGGCATGTTCTGACCATTCTGGCTGGTACCAGAATGGAATTGATAAGTATGTGTCCTCTACCTCCTCTTTCCATCCCTCACCTTCTTGTTGTTTCCTTACAGCCGAAGAACTAGGAACATGAGCTTCTTCTTTGTGCCCGACGACGTTCGGTACATGGCCGCCGCTCCCGCTTGCCGTTCCGGCCAAACCGGTGAGGCCCTTCCCTAATGAATCGCGTCACAACGTGTTCCAGCACCTAAGGATCGTTTCCCCCAAATTAATTTGAGCTTTTGTCCGTAGGAACACCTCACCACCATCATCTCCCTCGCGCACGGCCCAAACCGCTGCCGCCGACACCATTTCTTGTCTGGTGAGTTCCAATCCAATTACTTGTGCCTAGAGAATCTCCATGCCATTCCCTAGCTTTCCCTACCTCTAATTTGAGTCAATTTGCACCACGGCGCCGCCGCCATAGTGACCCTGTCGCGCCGCCTCGGGTCTATGCCGCCGGCATGCCTTGGCCCCTCCACGTCTACATTGACTGCTCTTGTGAGAACCCCTAGCTTCCCTCAAGCTCGTGCTCCCTCTAATTTGCCCCCTATAGCACCCGAGTGCCGCCGACATTGTCCCGTCCTCACGGTCGACCGTCGTGTGCCCTCGCCGCGCCACCACAAGTCCGCTAGAGCTGCGACGTCACCTCCCCTAGCATCCTCAACACGCCAGCAACCCATTTTGGCCACTGCCAGCCACCAACATAGCTTCCCTCGCCAGTGACGAGCACCACCCGAGCTGCCTCCTAGCTTCCTCTGGTCTACCCCTTCTCTGTTGCTCTCTGGGTGTGTTGCTCTCTGTCACTGACAGTGGGACTCGCCTGTAAGTGGTTTAGCAAATTGTTAATGGATTAAGTGAATGACAGTGTGTCCAGAGCTAAATCAGATGATTAGGCTTAGATGAAAATGCTTATTAGCCATTAACAAATTCAAAATTTTCCTTTGAAAGGATGTATGAACAAAGAAGGTGATTACAGACAATTGGATTAGGACAGTGAGCTAATTCCATTTTAAATGTAAAGGAAAATTTTGAGATTATAAAAATTTGCTCAGCCAATAGCATCTAGGCTAAAAGAGTAAGTTAATCTAAGAACTAGAATTGAAAGATGAACAGTGGACCACTATGTGGATAAAATAATGGTTAGTGAACTAAATAATCTAGAGAATACTTTAATTAGGTAAATACTTAATGAGGTGGATGAACAGTAGGAAAATTTTGAATGGGACAGTGACATATAGCCAAGACAAATGCCAAAATAAGTTGATTAGAAAATATAAGTATTTATTGGCAATCACTCCAAAAGAGTAAAACTAATTAGGAATCGATGACTAAATAACAATGAACCCTAGGCCATAACTATAATAATGTCAATAGGTTATGATAAGGTTAATAAAAATGAGTAGATATCAACTTTTGTCAGTATGCACTTAAAGAAACTCAAAAGATGGTGCTCCAAATCGAAAATCAAGTAAAATTGCTAGTTTTGCTAGTAATGGCCATAACTTTCGCATACAAACTCCAAATCAAATGGATCTTTTTTTCTAAATTCATGTAAAATCATGCTCTGTATCAATATGCAAAAAAAAAGGATTTTGTTAATGTTGAAATTATTTTGCCTTATTTAATTTGTTTCCAATTCTCTTTGGAATATATGTTGATTGCTCGAGCGAATATTTAGACGTTGATTGCTCGAGCGAATGTTTCGACGATCCTTCACTATCATATTTAGAGCAGCCAGAGCAAGGCAAGCAACCCTTTTGGCCATGTTGATCCTATTGGTTTAATTATTGTACTTCCTTTTGCAAAATATATTATGCATACGTGTATATTTGATATAAAATTGCTATGTTTGGGATGTCGGTAGTTGTAATCCTAATTGATGCATGAATTTCCTAGAAATATTGATACCCTTACTGTTGTAGCCATTAGGATATGATTTAGGCAATAATTAATGTCAATTTGGGAGTTTTGAGTGCGGACATCGCACAAATGCCTACTAGAGTGATGGTCGTTTTCTGAAAATTGTAAAAAGGACGACATAATAAACATGAATTTGGGAGTTTTGAAAATAAAGTCCAGAGGGGTGTACCTATGTTATTTTGTATAAAAATAAAAGTGAAAAACCTAGTTTTCGACGTGGGTGAGTTATATTATATTCTGAGAAGTGTGAGAGAGAAGTCTCACAAGTAGATAGGGGGAGATTCTCGTCTGGATCAATTAAGGAGCAAACGCTAGTAACTCCAGTCTAAGCCTAAGTGTACAACCATATGTGTCGGTATGGGATGATCTTAGCTAATTAAGTCATCGAAAACTAGCCTTTCATGATTGTTAGGCAGTAGTGGTGTGAGCATGTGTGATTGCCGACACAACGGCGAATGCCTCACTGAGACGGTGGTTTACCCGGGTGAAGTGAGGATGTTCATTTGCCGGGCTAAGTGCAAGATTTGGGCTAGATGATGTAAAGGCTTCGACGCGTGCTCTAGACTGCTTACCAAAGGTAGTGAACGGTGGTATTGACAGATGCCAAACAAACTAGATAATTCGTGTGCTGTGGGTAAAGCGGTATATCTCTATAGAGTGTAAATCTATTTAAATATATGTTCTCGCTGTCATGAGCGTGCTTAGTGCAGACTTAATGGGTATAGTCTTTATTTTTGTAAAAAACGATTTCGTTGGAAAAACATGGGAAATGTTGTGTCTGTTTATGTTTGAGTTGAGTGCCCATGTATGTGGCTGAAAATGAGATGTTACTCACAGCCGAGGAGGGTTGTAGGTTTTGGTTATTTAGTCACTTACTTGTTGTCCTTCGCTTATTTAACTGTTCTTTAAATTCCCGTTGAAAAATACTATATATTTATATTGCAAACAAAATTTGCTTAATGCTGGAAATAACTTGTAACATTGAACCTTACCTCTTGTTAGCCATGCATTTATATAAATTTTCTGATACACTACAAGTCTTGCTGAGTACGCATTGTACTCAATCTTGCTTAAATTATTGTTCAGAGTATGAGGACGAGCCGACGCCAGACGATACATTCTTCGCACTCGGAACCGGTGGGTTCAGTGACAGGCCTTGTTAGGACTTGTCTCTAGTCGGTTGCCTGAGGATTTGGATGGGCATGCCGTTGGAATTTTGTACTCTTACTACCTTTTGCTTCCACTGTTATATTTGTTATTTCTGACACTTAAGCTTTTATTTGGTCGGTCGGCCGTTGTGATGTAATTATTGTAATCGTTTAAGTTATGTACCATTTTTCTTTACTATGTACTTATGAATGTATGGATGTGATATCAATGTTGGAGTTGTGTGTACTAGCCACTGATCATGGGACTAGTACGGTACACACATGAGGGCTTCGGGTATTCAAAGCCCAGGGTCCGACAGCGCTAGTATCAGAGCCATACTGATTGCAGGACAAGCCCTAACTAGAATGGCCGTTAGATTAGGACTTGGTTTTAAAAATACAACCCTTTTTTCATAAATATGATTCCGAAAATATATAAGTTTTGCTAAATCTTACCTCTTGTGAGAGCCTCGGGAGATTTAACTTGTAATGCTTAACCCTCCAATTGGTCCTAGCATCACAAATAAATATCCCACTCTCGGTGTATTATATAACTCCTAGGAGCGGTACACATACACATTCACAAATATCAATCTCAAGACATACACAAGATATTACAATATCGTAATCTTTGAAGTTTACAACATAATAAACATACAATGTTCAATTTTCATACATAGAGCAGACCGGCCAAATAGCAAGATAAAATATCAAGTACGCAGCAGAAAACAGTGAATAAACTAAAATAAAACCATGAATTAATCATAAATGATGTCCCAATAGCTTGCCATAACCCGCAGGGCAACCGACTGGGTTGAAACCTTAGCAATTCGATGTTCCTACGCAATCTTTCCTTACCCGATTCGATCTCACACCTGCTGTCCAGATTAGTAATAAAAGCAAACAGTGAGTACACGAATGTACTCCGTAAGACTTTACCAAGCCTATACATAGCTACATGCAAGCTCTACTCAAAGGAGAAGGCAATGGGGTTCATTTTCAGCACAAAGCAATATTTCAATTGAATACAATGTAGTAGATTCAACTGGCAAATAAGCAAATGTTTTTAAGACTTCAAATAACAGCGAGTAATTAACTTTAGACATCAACTAAACATCAGCAGGTGGCTGCCCCCGCAGCACACAAACATAGCATGAGAACCACTCTCAATACCACCGATCAAGTTTTAAGTTTAAATTCTAAAATGTTGAGTCTAACTCTCGAAAGACCACCCCACGCGTGTCCGTAACCAAGGACTTGGCTATTCGAATAGATTAAACCCTGTAGAGGTGTACAACTTTACCCACATGCCAGACCGCTCCTTTTCCAGGCCATGAAGCACATTGCCGAAGGTATGCCAGTAGAGCTAAGTCCTACGAGACGTTTTTCAATGGAATGAATAAATTAAGAGCCGCACGTATAGGGGTTAGCCCTCCGTGAACCGCCCATCTCGAGCTTCCACGGGGAACCCATACGTTGTGTTGGAGTCATCGGTAAAGCCTCGGCCAACTACCCCTCGAGGTAAAGCCTTAAACAATTACCGATGCCCCTCGGGCGAGGGAACCTACCCGGAACCCACTCCCGCACATTCCAAACAACAACAGAACAATAGAATATTTTTCTCCTAACACTACCACCAGCGACTCATTAATTAACACACTCCAAAGTACTAAGTCAAGAAAGGCCCCATAATCCTCACGTGTGGATGCACACAATAATGCTTGGTTTAGTGGGATGAAATGTTCGGTCCTTGTTGACTCGGGCACGAGCCACACACCCAATAACCACACCAACAGCCATTTGCCCGAGTCCAAATCATTTTATTTTTATTTTTTTGTTTTCCAAATATAATAGCACAGGGTGTTGGATATAACATAATAAAAATGATTTATATGATCAAGGTCATCGACAAGTCAACAACCGCCCAATCTACGGAAGCTAAGCATTGCTAAGCATGACATCACATAGGCATAATTAGACCATATAACATCCACCGGGCTCTAATTCACTAGCGGAATTATTAACTTAGGCTAGTGGCATGGGATGGACAATTTTAGGGAATTCATGCAATAGGATTAACTACCTCTAATCGCAAACATAACTTGACAAATACAACATGCATACATACAATTGCAAAACAAGATAATAAATTTTGAATGTAATAGGATCAACATGCATCAAAGGAATGGGTGCTTGTCTTTGCTTGCTGGTACACTGGACATTCTTACGATCATCTCCGTTGCAGTCCCGAATCATCGTCATCTAACGATAAGAACCGACAAAGCGAAAACATCGAATAAACACCAAAATTCCAAAAGTCTCCAAAAAAATTATAAAATTAATACAGAAGGTATATTATGATTTAATATGAATTTATAAATAAAAATTATTCTATTTGGAGTTTGCATGTGAAAGTTATGCCCTAAATGATTTCTGCCGAAGGAAAAATCCAACAATTAGGGTTTCAGTTTTGTTCACCGATTTGATACCTTTCGCACAATTTTCTGGAGTTGTGGTGGAGGTAAATTTTATATTTCATGGAATAGATTAATTTGTTATGAACAACAAAAATTGAATCACCCCAATTAGAGTTCAAATGAATTTCTTATGGATTTTTGAAGTTAGTTTAATTTCTAGTGTAAAAATAATTCCTTCGAGAAATTAATTCTAATTTTGAAATTTTCTGGGAAATTAACATGTTTCAAACCTATTCCAAGTTACAGTACATAAAAAATGGAAGCCAAAAAATTGGTTCCAGTCTAATTGCTTTACCAATTTTGTTACCAATCATCCTATTAACTTATTGCTACTATTGCTTTTGTCATCTTTAATTACCCTCAGATCATCTTCCTAAACTAATGTGCTATTTAGCTAACCTTCCTCCAGAATTTCAACTTCTATTGTGCTAATCCAATTGAATTCATCTCAACACCTTCTCTGATTATTAGCGCATCAAAAGGATTTTACTATTTTTAGAAGGATGTTCAAAGGTTAATTAAATCAAGAATAATTCTAACTACTAGAGTTAGCCATAATATTAGCCTAGAGCCATTTCACTTTTCATGTAACCTCTTCTCCGATCATCTATCTAGCAAAAGAACATCTTTCATAAAAGAGATGCTGCCAACTCAACTTCTTGCTAAATCGAATTTCAATTAGCTAAACATCTTTATGAGTGGAATTACTGTTAGTTAACAAGGTTATTCTCATATCTCCCTACTGTTCATAGATTTTATCCAAAAGAGTTTGTTGTATTGAGGTGCTATTAAATACTTTTTCTCACTCAATTTAATTATTCATTTGCTAAATACAGTTAAACATGCATGAAAAGATAAAATGCCACGCTTAATATGATGAGTAACGCGATTTAACTAAAGATTTTACCGTCGCACGCGCTAGGCGTGCGACTACCACGGGAAGACATCTTCTCGGCTCTGCGTTTGTGTCCGCTGTAACCGTTGTCGATCCCGCATCCACTCGGCCTTCTAGTCCGCGTCCACGTCTGTGTCCCGCTCCACATCGGCGGTGGCACGTTATGCTCAACACGCCATGTTGGCTCTGCCTTGGTGCCGTCACTCTCAGCCACACCCATGGAGCCGCCTTGCCGACGCCACGCTCAAGCATGACGTGCCATATCGCCTCGCCTCACATGGGATGCCGCGCCGCTGGATGCATGGCCGTCGCATGCATGCGCCGCGCTCTCGGCCGGCTCCTCCAAGCCACCGTCTTCGCGCCGCTTGCTCCGCCGTCCATGCCTCCTCGCCTTGCCACCGGGCTCGCCACCACCGGTCGACGCCGCCCGCCGCCGCCGCCGCGCCCTCGCCATTGAGCCCTCGCTTGGGCACCGCTACCGCGCGCTGGGCGCCGACCACCTCGTCGTGCCTCCACTGCTCCATTGTCTGGGCCGCCGCTTGTCGACGTCACACCCTCGGATGCCGCTGGACAGCGCCTTGTCTGGCTACCACAGCTCCACCGGCCACACTGCATGCCATTGTCCGCCGCTCTCTGTCTTTGCCCGTCGCACCGGCCGCCAATCGCCACCTCCGGCCGCCGCTTGTTGCTCATTGCATGCACGCATGTTGTGCACCAGCAGCCACGTGCATGCGCCCTACTACCTGGATGTGCCATGCGCCTCCCCCTCCTTCTTGCTGAGCAGCTAAACCGTGCCACCTCCTTCCCTCTCCTTCCAACTTGCTCAAAAGTTCATGCATGAGCAAATTTTTTGGATGAATGAAATGCTTGAGTGATGGGGAAGGTTATGGCGTAACATGCATTGAGAGTTTTTTGGTCCTTGGGTAAGATTGGAAAGAGACATGTGAGGGAGATGAACTAGTGTTAATGGTTGGGAAGATGACTAGAAGTGGAAGAAGAAGGGCAATAGGGAAGAGATGCTTCAGTTATGCACATGGTAGGAATAAAGAAATGGCAAAGGTGGTGTGAAGGAATGCTTTCAGCTGGGAGTAAACAAATGGATGGTGTTGAACAAGGCTTGTCCGGCAGGGAGTGAGAATAAAAGGGTATGGGCAGTGGATTAAAGAATGGGGTTCGGTTGATGAGGATGTAAATGGTAGTGCATTGAGTTGAGGAGAAAAGAAATGGCAAGGAAAGGGTTCGGCTGGGCACAAGAAATGGCAGTGAACAAAATAGGCAGTGCAATTCTCCCTCCTTTTCTCCAACTCACTCAAACGACATCGCATGCGCGAACTAACCGCTAAAATGGAATGCTCTCGAGACGACGATTGCAGCGGTATAACATGCATTGCACAGTTTTGAGTTTTTGGATGAGATCTGAAGGAAGGAGAGAAGCAAAAGGAGTTAGTAGGGACGAAAAATGGGAGGGATTGGAAAAGAAGGGACATGTAGGTGTTTCGCCTACGGTCGGCTGAACCGGAAAAGAAAAATAACGATACTAATGCATGCATAATGATATGATTTTTGTGATGAATGCGAATCAAGAAATCAAAATAGTTAAATTTAAATGCAGTCTTCCAAACCATTCAATTTAATATTGATGTGAGAAAATTGCAAAACATGCTTTAATTACTTCCTCAATTTATATTTAGAATAATTATGCTAAGTTTATATTTTTAATTATCAATTTTCAATTCCATTTGTTTTATTTACCTATTAGGTTTGTGTTTTAAATTCAAATTCAAAATTTGAACAAGCAAATTAAATAGGGAACCAAATAACCTCCAAAAATTCCAGAAAAATTTCAAGCATATCAGAGAAGATAGGATCCAACTAAAATATTCCAACACTTGAAACATTTTTGCTTTGCAACAAAAAGTTTTAAAAAAGTAAAAAATTTCACAAATGCACATTGGATGCTTAACTAATACAACTTATGGATCTTGGGTTGTTACACCTCTCTTAGCATTCTCCTCTTATCTAAGTCCTTATTTTGGTCATCTCTACTTATCTCATTCAAAATAGTCATAGTTTTGAGAGGTGGTATGCTCTCTAAAAATAAAGGTTTTTAATCACTTTTAGGACATTAACACAGAACCATAATGTTTTGAAAAAACCCTTAAAACATCCTACATGAAGTTCTTTTGGAAATTCATCAATTAACTAATAAGGATGTCACTCTAGATGAGCTTTTCCCCAAAATTTCATAACCTAGTTACATTCTGAAAATGATGTGATGTATTATTCTTTAAACCCCTCCTACCTTCATTTGGTGTTAAATGATTGATATTATAAAGATCTATGATACATAATGACCAAGGGGTGGTATAACCTGAAATTGAGCCATAGGTGTTGGATACATAACGTAGAAAATGTATAAGAAGATGTGCTACAATTCTTTTCTTGTCTAGTATCATTTCTTATCCATGTCTCTTATTACATGTTCACTAACATTCCTCTTTCCTTAAATGTAGATGCCAACCTACTAGGAGCCGCAGTACCACACGAGTGCCTTCGAGGAAGGTACGCTGCAGCACACCCTATGGGTGATGCTACAGCACATGGAGTGGCCGCATACGCCTCAGTATGCGGTCTTCAGCACACCCTCCAGTGCGGCATCCACCGAGTACCTCACCCAGGTGCTCACCTAGGGGAGTCACTTCGGAGACACCGCCTTTCGTTACTATGGGAGGGGCTCTACGGTCCTGATGTCGCTGTACGACGCGGCCTATGTCACTATCGTGCGCCTGCGACATGAGCAGCCAGAGTTGGAGGACCTGTTCTTCCACTTCCCCACATGAACTGTGGATCCGGAGAAGTACGCCTACCGGGTGGAGGGAAGGCAGTTCCTCACTCCCCACCTGCACCTCGTCGGTCTCGTACGATCTCACAACGGATACCTCTGTTGAGTGACCCGCAAGCTGCTGGAGGCCCATCAGAGGATCTCCACGCTCGAGGATAGCATCGCGCCGATGGAGGCCCAGGGGCTCTTCTCACGGGAGCTACTGTATGGGGAGGATGTCATACTAGCACCTGCCGTGCAGCCGTCAGAGCCTACCATCTGTATCCGGTCCTGTGCCCGACGTCCCCACATGTCGGCTATTGGTCACCGCCATCGGGTGATGGCCCTTTGCGTAGGGACGAAGGAGCCTTCACGGATGGTGCAGAGACACCATCTTATCCACGATGGGCACGAGGAGACCGAGTACCATGGCCCTCCATCCTCTGCTGCCCCAAAGTAGTCAGTTGCTGCACGGTGTGACTGCGACGACTAGACAGATACGGATAGTCTAGAGCTCACTTGTAGGACGTTAGCGTGAGCATTTTTTGGACATTTTGTAAGTTGAATTTATGTATAATATTGTTGTAACTTGGATGTAAGTTGATAATTATGGTGGTTTAGTTGCCCTCTTTTGTAATGTAAAAGCATCAGGCATGAACGCCGTGTAAAATTGACTAGTATGTTGAAATTCATGTGTGTTGCCCTTATGGTTTAAAACATGCGTGTTTTCAGTCTAGAAAAGTTATTTTAGTTGGAATGATGTTCCTTTCCAACCCACTTCACTTGTGCTTATTCCCTCTCACCCTATGCACGTATGTTAAGATTTTGCGATGTATGAACAGGATGCCGGTAACGCGCTCTGTTCATCAGCTCATGGCAACGGGAGCTACCTCCCGATCACAACAACAGGGAGGTGAGGTTCCTAATCCTCCACGTCTCAATCCACTGCATCCTTCTATATCGACACCGCAAGCTGAGTAATCTCAGCATGCTCTTATCGATGAATTGGAAGTTCTGCTGCCACCGCCCACCATGGCACAAGTATTGGCCATGATTGAGCAAAGACGGTAGACAAACAACCTTTTGCTCCAGCAATTGGTGCAAAACACCGCCGCCCTCAGCACTACTGCTGGAGGAAATAGAGCTGCTGCAAACCAACAGCAGTCTAGGATGGGCAAGTTCATGCGAACTCGACCTCTGACCTTCTCATCAGCCGTTGACCCTCTCGACGCCAACGACTGGCTCTGCACCATCAAGCGCAAGTTGGTCATTGCCCAGTGCAATGACAAGGAGAACATGTTGTGCGCATCTTATTAGCTGCAAGGCGCGATAGCTGCCTGGTAGGAAAATCATCAGACCATCCTTCTAGAGGGCCAGACTCTCACCTGGACCGCTTTCAAGGAAGCATTCCGTAATGCCCATATCCTCTCAAGCCTTGCACCAGTCTGGGGGCTTGCTGCCCTCCTTGACCTCGTGCCTAGTTTGAACCATACAACCGCCGAGGAGGCTAACGTAGCACCTGATGTGGTGACGGGTACGATTCTCATTCACTCCGTACCTACATTGGCGTTATTTGATTCTGGAGCATATCATTCTTTTGTTTCTAAAATGTTTGCCATGCAGCAAGAACTAGAAACTACATCTCTAGAAAGTATCATGCTAGTTCACTCACCCGGGTCTATCATGAGGTCAAAACTCGGATGTCTTGATGTTCAAATTGAAATAAATGGGGTAAGATTCAAAGCCAACTTCATTATGATAGATACACCTGGGTTAGATGTAATTCTTGGGATGGATTGACTAGCCAAACACAAAGGAGTAATTGATTGTGTAGAACATATCGTCTCTCTCGTCAACTCTGACGGAGAACGGATCGCTTTCCCCTCCACATGTGCCGTTCCATCGCAGCAACCTATTCTCAACTCCATCTCAACCCCAGAGCTTAGCCAGGTGCCCGTGGTATGTGAATATCCCGACGTGTTTCTGGATGAATTGTTAGGGATGCCATCGGATCGTGACATGGAATTTATCATCAATTTAACGCCCAGGACAGCACCTATATTCAAGCGACCTTATCGAATGGCATCCAATGAGTTGGTTGAATTAAAGCAACAACTCAAAGATCAATTGGACAAAGGATTCATCCGTCCTAGCTCGTCACCATGAGGAAGCCCCGTGCTATTCGTGAAGAAGAAAGACGGCAGTCTTCGGATGTGTGTCGACTAGCGTTCCTTGAACGAAGTCACCATCTAGAACAAATTTCCCTTCCCGAGGATTGATCATTCGTTTGATCAAATGAATGGTGTTTTTGTCTTCTCCAAGATTGATCTAAGACTCAGTTATTTTCAACTCAAGATCAAATCATAAGACATCCCAAAGTCTGCTTTCACCACCCGTTACGGTTTATATGAGTACACCGTAATATCATTCGGACTTACCAATGCTCCCGCAAATTTCATGAACCTTATAAACAAGATTTTTATGGATTATTTGGACCAGTTCGTGGTGGTTTTCATTGACGATATTATTATATATTCCAAGGATCCAGAAGAACACGGGTGACACTTGCATAAGGTGCTCGACAAGCTGCGTGAACACCAATTGTATGCCAAATTCAACAAGTGCGAGTTTTGGCTGAAAGAAGTTGATTTCCTAGGCGATGTTCTATCTTAATGAGGTGTGGTAGTGGACCCAAGCAAAGTACAAGATGTTCTAGCTTGGGAGCAGCCCCGCACTGTTTCGAAAGTCTGAAGTTTCCTCGGTTTGGCTAGATATTATCGCTGGTTTATCGAGAACTTCTCCAAAATCGCAAGACCAATGACACAACTTCTGAAGAAGGAGAACAAGTTCGAATGGTCAGCATCATGTGATGAGAGCTTTCATGAGTTGAGGAAAAGGCTCACATAGCCCCAGTGATTACTCTGCCCGACATACACAAAGACTTTACTGTGTATTGTGATGCATCTCACCACGGCCTCGGTTGTGCGCTAATGCAAGAAGGCAAGGTGGTGGCCTAGGCCTCACGGCAATAAAGGCCACATGAGACTAATTATCTAACTCATGACTTGAAATTAGCTGTCGTGGTTCACGCTCTCAATATCTGGAGATATTACCTCATCGGTAATCGGTGCGAAATCTACACCGACCACAAAAGCCTGAAATATTTCCTCATCCAACCGGATCTGAACCTAAGGTAGCTAAGATGCCTTGAATTAATCAAGGATTATGACCTTGGCATTCATTACCACCCTAGTAAGTGTTGGGACACGGGGTAGGCTACGATAGCTACAAACAAAAATTTCTACCACGCGAACCAGGATGCCAAGCAAGTAGATGATCATAGATCGTTACCACCAGACGCGCAGAACAGCGGAAGAAGGGTTGGAGCAGCCAGGTCCAACGAAGAGCGCGTCGATGAAGCGGTCGTAGTCGATCGTCCAACGTCCAGCGAGCCGATCGTCTCCTCCAGCAACGTCTGCGGTTCCTTGTGAAGATCGTGGATCGTCCTCAAGCGCAACAATCGTAGTAAGCGCCTCTACGGTATCCACACGCCCGGGGAAGGAACAACCGAACATTGGTGTGCGGCACCAAATCGCGCGATGGAGCTCTCAAGGAGATGGCGGCTAGGGTTTCGGTGGTGTTTCACGCATCTTTCCCAATAGCCTCATGCACCTCCTTATATAGTGCTCGTGACGGATCCTATCCGGACACGTTTACGAATCGTATTCGTATTTGTTTGTTCCAACCCGTTAAGTGTGTGACCCTATAGGTTCATGTGTAGTTCGGTTGTGACTCGGAAACCCTTCCGACCACGAGTAAAAGCGGCTCCTAGCGAACATATCGATTCCGAATACACACAAATTATATCGGACGAACCTTAATGCAATATGATCTACGACCAGGTCTTCATCACCTACGACCGGTCCTATCTGTATACCACCAGTTCCGTATGTGGTCACGACCAACTCGTAACTCCTTACGACTTGGTTTTGACCACTCTGTGATCAGGTTCGACCAGTCTATGACTTGCTTGTATCTCCATACGACCGATCATTCGCTCGACTGGCGACCTACTCGTGTATACTCCCTTTGCCTCACGATGTCCGGTTGAACTCGGTGAGATGTTGTGTCATCCATGGACTATTCAATACTTTCTCGTCGAGTATCGGGTAACTTACGTGGTCGAACTCTTCGACTACTAGTGGCATGGCCATGCACTTTCTTTATCCGATCACAACGAGGGGCCGAGACATCTCTCTGTTATGTTAGGAGGGCAAATCCCATATCCGACCGGTCACATTCCTCTCCATGTTTGAGCATACCCAAAGCTACCTTTATAACTACCCGATTCATGTGTAGCGTTTGGCAACCCCTAAGAGTGCTCTTACACATGTAGGAAACCATGCTTGATCTCGGTCTAAGGATTATACATCATCATTGCTTGAGACCAACTAATGACACATAGATTCATAACAATCTCAATAGTGCCTCAAGATGGGTCTTATCTAACATCATGTTCTCTAACATGTGTCCATATTATTGGTTTGATATCTCCATATCTATGACTCGTGAAACATAGTCATCAACCAATACATATGCTAGTCTATTCATATGTGTCATCATATGTTTACGACCAGGGATCGTGTAAGAATAATTATCGCAGAAATATAGAGTTTCACAACCAAGTCACATACTTGATAATAAATATTAACAATATTATTCTAGGAACAAGATAACACATTATCCAATGTTATGAACATAATGAAATATAATCATCTCTATGATTGCCTCTAGGGCATATTTCCAACAGTAAGGCCAACGTGGTAGTCGATGCTCTTAGCCAGAAGCTTCACTACTTACGCACGTCAATCGAAGCAAATCAACTAGCGTTGCATGAATAGTTTCAGAAGCTAAATTTAGAAGTGGTTGATGATGGTTATGTTGCTACCCTAGTACTACAACCTACCCTCAAATCACAGATCCAAGCTGCTTAGCTCAAAGACTCAATTATTGCCAAAATCAAGAACGACTTGCAGAACGGCAGGAAATCAGAATTGACTGAAAACCTAAATTGAGTGGTTATGCGCATACATCAGATATATGTCCTGGATAATTACGATATTAGGTCCTAATTCTCAGAGAAGCTCATGATTCACCACTCTCTGTTCACCCCAGGAGTACCAAGATGTATCGGGACCTCCGAAAGCAATTCTGGTGGCCAGGTATGAAGCGGGACATCGCTACGCATGTTGGCATCTGCGACGTGTGTCAACGTGTTAAGGCAAAACATTAGCGACCAGCAAGATTACTCCAACCTCTAAATGTTCCAGAGTGGAAATGAGATAAATTGGCATGGATTTCATAACTGGGCTGCCAAAGACCAAAAATAGATATGATTCCATATGCATTATTGCCAATCGTCTAATCAAGGTGGCACATTTTATTCTGGTTAGCACCACATATTGTGGCGCCAAACTCGTGGAGCTTTACATGAACAATATCATCCGCCTGTATGGTGTACCAAAAAAATAACCTCTGATCGAGGACACCAGTTCACCTCACGATTTTGGGATGGCATACACGAGCTATTGAGAACCGAGCTATTCTTTAGATGGCATTCCACCCACAATCGGGAGGTCAAACAGAGAGGACAAATCAAATTTTAGAAGACATATTACGGGCTTGCGTGTTGTCCTATAGCACGAATTGGGAGAAATGCTGTAACATCCCAAATCTGGGTATGTGTTTCAAATGTAAGAAAATAAATTTTTTCTTGCATCTTGTTGTTTTTGAACTTTTCTGCAATTCTTGTAAGGGAATTGTGGAATTCAAAAACCTAAATCTCCTATTGACTAAAGTCATGCCCCCTCTTTCAATCCTTGTTAAGAATCTTGTGATCAACCCTTGAAAATATTTTTTTCCTTGGTTTTGGGGATGCTGTGTGACTCCTCTGAAAAATTTCATATTTTTTAGAAATTATTTGATAATTTTTAAGAGAAAGTCAAACCAGTTGACTGTTGGTCAAACCCTAGAACAAACCTTGAATAATTTCTGGAAAAAAATGCTTTGCATAAAAACCTCTGGAAAATTTATAAAAGATTGATCCTGGAGTTAGGAACCTCCA
Source organism: Phyllostachys edulis (assembly GCA_036346405.1). Classification (NCBI taxonomy): domain Eukaryota; kingdom Viridiplantae; phylum Streptophyta; class Magnoliopsida; order Poales; family Poaceae; genus Phyllostachys; species Phyllostachys edulis. The sequence continues at coordinate 78,854,084 of CM070550.1, read as the reverse complement.
GTCAAAATTTCAGAATTTTTAGAGTTAGTTTGCTACCTCTAATAATTCCTCCAAGTTTCAGCTTTAAATTCTAATCCCAGTCAAAGCTCCTGTTTGGGTTTAGGTCGAACCGAGAGACCCACATTCTGGTTGAACTCGATTAACTAACTGCACTCGGGCTCGAACCACTTTGGCACTACGTTTGCAATCATTAATCTTTGATCAGACCGCCCTCATTGCTGTGAACGTTCGGACCACCGAACTTCACTTTCAATCTAGGCCATCCAATTCTAATCCAACCATCTAGAGTTTGGACTCGTACCTTTTGGGTTTGGCTCAACCCACTCGTCTCTGTTCCGGCCCGAGCCTCTTCGTTTTCTTTCTCTGACTGGTGGGGCCCGCTTTTACCTGTTCTTCCCCCTTCCTCGCGCCCACACCATTGCCAGCGCATGGGAGAGGCTTTGCAGTGCATTGTCACCTCCTTGGCATCCTTCAACGGCTCTTTACTGCTAGCATTAAATGTGTGCCAGTGCTTTCGCCCCCAAAGTCGCCGTTCTCTGCTGCACCCGTCACTCAGCTTGTCCATGGCAGGGGCATAGACCAAGCTCACAGTGGAGCTTTGCCCTAGCTCAGTCCCTTGCTCTCCGGCTATAAAAAGCCCTTGAGCCCTCCTTGGATCCTTTTTCCAGCTTAACTAAGCTTCTCCTCTGCTTGTTTGAGCTCAATCACCAAAAACCCTAAAATCACCATTGACGGCCGACAAGCAAGCTTCTTCGTCGCTGGTGCTCCAGTGGTTCTTTTGCAAAGTCTTTCACGTCACTTTGCGCCTCTCTTCATCTTAAACATTTCCCCTAACTTAATTTTGTTTGGCATTCACAGAGATTGTCAAATTTGGGGTTTGTTCAAATTCAGCCGAAGTGCACTCCTTTCTTCCTCAACTCCGGTAAGGGTCTCTGTTCTTCAATTATTTGCTCATAGGCCTTCTCTGAGCTATATTGAAGCTATCTTGACCACGCGGCTTGTTCTTTTTGCTCAGGCTTCCTTCCCCGCGTTGTCTTCTTCATCGCCGGCGCTGTGCTTCGTCGCCGGAGCAACTCCGGCCATCTCCTAGCCCCTACAGCACTAAGGTAGCTCCCTTGTAGTCTTTAGAAGCTTGGGCACCTGCTTCTCAGAACAATGCGGAGCTTAGTCGCTGTTTTCGTTTTGGCCGTGCTTGTCACCGCCGTTCATCTCCGGCTCGCCACCATTCTAGGCCGTCGCCGCCGTCGAGGTTACCTCCAGTGGGTGTGCAATGTTATTGTGAGCCTATTCTTGCCTTTGGTTTGCGCCTCCGTGACCGGAGTCGCCGGCGGCAAGCCATTCTTTACGCTCGGGTTTTTGTCGGACGAAAACGTACTGTGGCGTTGTCATTAGGACATTGATTCTGCTCATTAATTGCTAACCGTTATTAATCATTGATTAATCCTTTGCTTAATAATTAATGGTTGTCCTTAAGGGCATTAAATGTCACTGACGTGTGGCCCCGTGCGTTTAAAACACTGTGCGTGGCTTAACTGCCACTTACAAGTGGGCTCGCGCTCTTTAAAACCCCCGCTCAACGTGCGCAACGCTGAGATCAAGTTTGGACCGTCCGATCTAGATCCAGCGATCCAGATTGGTTGGGCCATTCGGACCACTGAACCTCCACCGTCCGATTTAGATCCAACGATCTAAATCGCTGTGAACGTTCGGACCACTGAACCTCAGCCGTCCATTTTGAGATCTACGGTTGAGATCTGTGGGACTTTCGGACCCCCGGACCACCCCGTAGCTTTGGCCGTCCATTTCTAGATCTGTGGCTCAGATTCGTTGGAACATTTGGACCGTCTGAACGTTACCTTCGCTCTGGGCCGTCCATCTTTATATCTACACTCCAGATTGTGTAGGACGTTCGGACCGTCCGAACGCCTCCCTCGCTGTGGGCCATTAGATTCTAATCCAACGGTTGGCTCAGTTAAGTTGTGCGCGTCTGATTGTCCAAGTGTGTTTGGGCCATTAGATTTGATCTCAACGGCCCAGGTTTTTCCGAATTAGGTTAGTAATGAGAAACTCCAGTTGTGCTTTATTTGTTAACTATTAATTGTGTTAAACTTCAAAATTGTGTAACTAACTCATTTTAACTCCTTTTCGGTTGATTCAGATTTTGTTAGTTCTAGTTTTAACTAAGCTTTAATCTAAAAATGGTTGTAAGCTTGGTTCTATTCCAGAAAAATTTGTTAGTAGATTTATGATAGGTTTAGCTTTATTGTTGCATTAAAAATTCATTTAACTTGAAAAATGCATAAGTAATTTTCTGTAGCTCTTTTTTGAGTGAAACCAAGTTTGTTGGTTTCCTATGTTAGTGTGCTTATTTGTAGAGTAGGTTTTAGGTATGCTACTGCTCTTAAGTTTTCTGTGGTTACATTTGTTTTGTACTCTTTTTCTTGTCTTTGAAAAATCATAGAAAATACATCCTAGCTCCAAATGAGGTGAATCAAATTGTGTTGTTCATCTCATGAGGTGCTTTATTTACCATAAAAATTTCAGGTGCACCACCTTTCTGGCAATTTGTGCCAAAAATTTAATTGCGGATGAATAGTAACCGAAATGGATTTTTCAGCCTTTTTCCAACAGACCAATCTTGTTTTAGCCATAACATTAGCATTGAGTATCCAAATCAATTGGTTCTTATTGCTAAATTCCTTAAAAATCATGCTCTATCTGCTGTAAAAATTTTGTGGCTTTTGGTTAAAGTTGGTTTTTTGAGTCTTTTCGGTGTTCTTCGTTCTTATCGGTTCTTTTCGTTCTTTCGTTAGGTGCCGATGAGTTCATTGATTACGAGAGTGATCCTCTGCAGTAGGTTGAGCATCTCCAGCAAGGCAAGCAGTTTGATCTTATTAATCCTATTACTTTCAAAGTCTAAATATCTTGTTTACAAAGTGTATGTATGCATTGCTCTATTTTGTTGTCAAACTATCAATCGATTAGTTGATCCTCTAGATGCATAATCTGTAGGTAAATGTTTATCCTCTACTACTGAGCCTAGGATTATCTTGCTGTGGTTAGAGCTCGCTGGATGAGCTCTTGTCACTTAGTAGTTTACGTGTTGATGTTGCTTAGTCATGCTTAGCTGCCGGTAGAATTGGGCGATTATCGACTTAGTCGATAACTTTGAGCACACAAATCTATTATTACATTATGTCCAGCACTTTGTGCTTTGTTAATTTGTAAAGTCAAAACTGAAAACAAATTGTTATAGACTTGGGCACAATGGATGATGGTGTGATCTGTTGGGTGTGACTGGAATGGTGCCTAAGTCCACAAGGACCGAGTTACTTATGTCACTAAGCCAAGAGATTATTGCGTGCTAACCACACGAGGGGGATATGGGACCTCTCTTGACTAAGTACTTTGGGGGTGTTAATTAATGAGTCACTGGTGGTAGTTGTAGAGAAAAATGTTCGTTGTTAGGAAATAAGGGGAGCATCCGCAATTGCTTAGGCTGGGCCAGTGCATCCTACTCGTATGGGTCCTTGGTGGGAGCCCGTAATGGCGGTTCACTAAGGGTCAACCCCCATACGTGTGACTCTTAATTAGCACATTCCATTGGAAAGCGTCTCGTAGGACTTAGCCGTGCCGGCATACCAAAGGAAGTGTGCTTAATCATGTGGCAAAAAGACGGTCTGACGTGTGGATACATTGGTACACCCCTGCAGGGTTCAAACTATTCGAATAGCCTTGTCCTAGGTTATGGACATGCTTGGTAAGGTCGTGCAAGAACTAGACTATAACCTTTTAATTAAAACTTGTTGTGAGTGGTACGAATGGGGAATTCGTGCTATTTGTTGTGGTGGCTATTGGGTTAGTCACCTCCAGGTTGTAATTATGTTATTATGTATTGTCTCGCTGTTATTTGAACAATTAAAAACAGATTGTTAAAAGGCTTTAAATCTATTACCTTATTGCAAATGAAAACTTACTTTAGGCTAAAAATGAACCTAGAGCCTTCTCCTTTGTTTAAGCTTGCATGTAGCTATGTATAGGCTGTTACTTGTAAGTCTTGCGAGTACATTTTTGTACTCATTTGCATTGCTTAAATTGTTGCAGAGGAGGTTGATCCCCAAGGGATCGACTATCGTGAGACGGACTTCGACTTTGACGACTAGCTGGCGGCCTGGTCGGTTGCCTTGTGGGCTTAAGGCAAACCGTATGGCTTTTGTTTATCGCCATCTTATGGCTTTTGCTTCCGCTGTTTTTTTAGCTCTTTAGCTTGTTATTTGGCCGGTTGGCCCCTTTTGTAAGAACTCTATTATGTATGTCCTTTGTATTGTTTAGTTCTTGCTTCGGTTCTGTGCTTGTATGGAATTGATGCATGATTTTGTAAAAAGGTGTGTGTACAACAATTCTGGGAGGTACACATTGTCCCGAGGCACGGGATATTTTGTTTGTGATGCTAGGGTCAATTGGAAGACTAAGCATTACAAGCTAAATACCCTGGGGTCTCACAAATGCTTAGTGTTTGCCAAGTTTTCCTACAACAACAGACATAATATGAAGGTACAAATCTATGTCTCATTGCTCTCTTCAAAGCATTCCAAGTTCTAGGTTTGTTCTGATTAGTACGACAATATTCACTCTACCAAATATATGCTAAATCATTAAACTCACGGGTAACAGCCCTAACTTTCTGATGATCTGGAAATTCATGGCATGCAAATAATTGTTGTAAAACTAATTCCCATGTGAGATAAGCATCAGGATCATATTTCCCAACAAAAGAGGCACAATGAGTTTAGTTTTACCAAACGTACTATTACGATCATATACCTCCTGCAGTGGATGATCTCATCTCAAGCTTGCATCTTTCTCGTGAACTTTCTTGCGCTCCCTTTTAATGGCTCGAAGAAGATGTGGATCTATCTCGTAATTATCCCGTGAACCTGCCATAGTTGGTAGAAAACAAGGAAACAAATCACAAGTATATGTTCCTATCAACTACTAGGATCTGGAGGCTCAAATTCGCTCACACTCCAGCTAATATCAATTTCTTACCAATTCTTACCAAGCAAACAGACGGTGATCGGCAACTAGTGTCGGTGCTAAACAATCTCCAAAGATTGACAAAGCGATTGCAAGCAATTGGTACATATGCAATGGTAGAAGGTGGAGCTAGGATAGGCTTCAATATAGTAGCAAGGATTAGCAACAATCAAATTAGTAAGTACAAGTTAAAAAATTGTTCAAAGTATTAGTCATTGTTGCTGATCCTAGCCTAATCAAAGCTAGCTAATCAAAGCCTATCAAGAGAAGTGTATGAACGCACACGTAAAGATCAATGTGACTTGATTTAAGCAAAGAAAAGCCTCACACCAAGTGCTAGGAGGGATGCTAGCCAACTACTCAAACTTCTTGTGTAGGAGCACAAGATTGTTCACATGATGTAGAGCACAAATACGCAATAACGTGCAATGTAAACAGTCCTCTAGTTTAAGTAGTAAACAACAACTAGTCTCAAGAGATGAAAACACAAATTTTTAAAGGTTTCGACAATATCTACAACTTTGCAGTTGGGGCGAACCCCAAATTCCGAAGAGAAGACCGAAAGAAATGGCAAAAACAAAAACCAAAAACTTGTGACGCAAATTTGGGGCCGAAGATAGCCGATCTTGGGGGCCTTAGACGGCGAATAATTAATCTAGTCGATTGTTTTGGGTGCACCTCATCATTAGCTTTCCAACGAGCATAAGAACGTCGAAAACGGACACTATATGCAAAAGCTATATCCGTTATACCGAAGGTGTCTCGAAAACGGAATCCTACTCGAACTCGAAACCGACTCGGTTTCAAATTTGAAACTGTTATATCTTTCAAACCCATGGGCCAAACTTGCTGAATTTTTTTGTGGAAGCTTGTGGCTATATCTAGAAGGACCACCAATTTTCACTAGTTTTAACAAAAGTCTGACACGCTTTTCAATTTTTTGGAAGGTGGACACTTTCCTTTTTTCTCTCTTTTTTCCTATTTTTTTCCTCTCCTTTTTTTTTATCTTTCTTCAGCAATTCCTAATGATGAAACACAATTTGGAAACCAAATCCTTGCTCTTCCCTTGAAAAACTGAAAACAATTGGCTCTAGGATCTTGAAGTATGCTGCAGCAGGGAAAAAGAAGCCGCGGCAGGCATTTTGGCTGCAACAACAGGATGTGGCAGTGGCGGTCGGGCAATGTGCTTGCCGCGGCAGGGAAGATCAAGTGGCAGCAGGAGTTTTGGCTGCCACGACAGGATGTGGCAGCGGCGGTTCGGCAAAGTGCTTGCCGCGGCAGGGAAGATCAAGCGACGGCAGGAGTTTCAGTTGCCACGGCAGGATGTGGCAGCGGTGGTCAGACAAAGAGCTTGCCGCGGCAGGGAAGATCAAGCGGTGGTAGGAGTTTCGGCTGCCACGGTAGCGAGTAGCGGCGGCGGTGGTAGGGCGCGCTGGTGGTTGCCGCGGCAATGACGGCAACCCATTTTGGTTGTCGTGGCAGCGATGGCAGAGCTCTTTGGGTGCCGTAGCAGGAAGATGTGGATGATCTGCGGCAGGAGAAACAAGGCACAACAGATGCAAATAGACAAAGACCAACTAGACAACAACTAGAACTAGAAATCAGTACTTGACACAACCATGCAACCAATGATTCAACAATGCAAAACTAAAAGGAAAAATTGCAAGCACAGATTGGTTTGGACAGGATGAACTGACCCTTTTTTTGTGATTTACGTGGACAGTAGGTAAAGGGAAATTCTCACCGATCAATTGTAGCTCTGATACCACCTGATGCGATAATGGGTGTCCCAATCTTTCGATGAGAACAATAACTTGATTTGGTGGAGACAACTCTCACGATTCAGTTACCAATCGCACATGACCAATATGCCCGCAATTGCTGAACCAACTCCGTGATTATTATCGTCCTTGCTAGAAGCACGATCGACCTGACCACGAAGGTCTATTCCCGCATGCAATCGAAGAACACACAAGAATAACATAATAAGCAATCTGAAATTGCAAATAGGATTAAAATACTCAATAAATTAGGATTCTGAAGCGATATTATGGTTGGTCTAATCGACACAAGCCAATACACGAAGTTGTAATGTAGCTAACTTTTAACTAAACAAAATCCAAGTAAACTAGAGGGGTACGACCACCTTAAAATAGGGGGAGGGACAGCCGCACATAACTAGGATAGGCGGGGTGGTACTATTCATGTGGTACTGTTCACACGTAAACAGTAGCCGACCAAAGAAAGGGTCGTCTTCCCCTTGGGCCTAAGCACTACAAGGCTCAATTTGGCCCAAACAGGTGACGCAGCATCTTCTTTGGATGATTGCAATGTGCAAACAGCGAATCTAAAGGTGGGGCCAAATCCGTTGGAAATACCCCATCGTAAGTTTTCCATCAAGTACTCGTGGACCTCAAACAGACTTCGTTTGTGAATGTTATGCACGTTTGAAGTCGATACTGTCTCCGGAGGCCGAATTGGATTCCAGAATGTGTCCAGCTTAAACTCTTGCAAATCAGCCATTCTCTATCTTTTATTCCTGAAAATAACAACGCATTTATTAAGCAATATCATATAGTTCATGTAATATAAAGGTACTCCTAAAAATAAGCTCACCTGATAATTTAAGTGAAGTGTACGAGCTCTTGTAATTGGAACAGCAAGTATAGCAAATATGGTTGTATCCATAGTGGTCATGTCCTCATTAGATAGTTCTTTAGACCGACCATCATCCAGGAAGCACAAGAGCGCGTTGACGCGATAAAGAGGCGCTTGAGGGAAGCGCAGTCGCGACAAAAGAGCTGTGCCGATCGTCGCTGCCGTGAGCTAAGCTTCGAAGTAAACGATTATGTTTATCTCAAGGTCTCACCACTGCGAGACATCCGCTGTTTCCATGTCCATGGGAAGCTGGCACCTCGGTACATCGGACCATACCAAATCGTTGAAAGGAAAGGCGAAGTAGCATACCAACTGGAGTTGCCACCACAACTCTTAGATGTGCACGACATCTTCCACATATCTCAACTCAAGAAATGCCTTCGAACCCCAACTGAACTCACTAAGTTGGAAAGCATTGATCTCCAACCGAACCTTTTTTTATCGAGAACACCCGATCCGAATCTTAGACGAAGCCATAAGGCATACCTGCAATCGCACCATCAAGATGCTAAGATTTCAGTGGAGCAACCACACCGAAGACAAAGTTACGTGAATACAAGAAGACCATCTTAGAACCGGCTTTCCCTACTTCTACCGAGACCACCGAATCTCAGGGACGAGATTCTTTGTAAGGGGCATAGGTCTATAACATCCTAAAAATTAGGCTTATTTTTAAATGTATGAAAATGTGAACTTTTTAAAACTTTCTAATGCATTTTATTGACATTCATTTTTTGGATTTTTATGCAAGACTTTTGTCTAATTGAGAAATTAAGAATTAAAATTTTGAAATACCAAAACGCATTAAGAATTTAAAATAAATTGAAAAAAATATGATGATTAAAAATCCAAACTTGGTGTAATTGTGCCGTTAATAAAATGGGGAAGTATTCTCAAACAAGTTTCAAAACTTTCCTCAAATCAAACAATACAAAAGTATACACATAAGCTTAAAAATTTTTTAGAGAAAAATAAAGAACAAACAAAATTGTAGAAAAATTGTACAATGATCTACACCATGTCAGGAGTCTTCCCTAAAATTTTCACAATTTTTGGAGCTAGATATCTATATCTAAAAATCCACTAAAGCCCTCAGCTTTTTGAGAAAAACCTAGAAACATATTTCCTTCCCTTCTTTTCTATCGCTGACTAGCCGGGCCTGCCTGTCAGTCATCTTCCTCCACGTGGCGTAGCGCGGCTCTGCCCATGTGCACTGGCAAGCAACCGCGCCAGCTCCGCCCGCTTGCCACCGGTTTTTGACCATGCCCATGGTTTCTCCCCGTACCCATGCAACATGCGTTGCCTGGTCATGCGCCCATGCCTGCCCGCCTTCCCCATCTCCACCTAGAGCGAGTCACCGCCGGTTCCCATGGGCTCTCTCACGGCTACTCCGCCCTTCTCCCCCTTATAAGCTGAGCATCGAGTGCACCGCCTCACCCTCTTCATTTCCCCTCACTTCCTTCTCCATCCCTCTCCTCCTCCGAGCTCAATTCGAGCTTAGACCTGAAGGTCAATCCCGGTGATGGTCGCGCCACCACGAAGCTTCCCGGCCGCAACAATAGACTTTGGCCCTTTTCTGCATGTCCCTGATGATCTCCTCTACCTCCTCTTTCCATCCCTCACCTTCTTCTTCTTCTTTCCTTCCAGCCGAAGCACCAGGAACACGAGCTTCTTCTTCGTGCCCAGCGACGTTCAGCATGCGACCATCGCTCCCGCTTGCCGTTCCAGCCAAACCGGTGAGGCCCTTCCCTAATGAATCACGTCACAACATGTTCCATCACCTAAGGATCGTTTCCCCCAAATTAATTTGAGTTTTCGTCTGTACGAACACCTCGCCACCATCATCTCCCTTGCGCACAGCCAAAACCGCCGCCGTCGATGCCATTTCTTGCCTGGTGAGCTCCAGTCCAATTACTTGTGCCTAGAGCATCTCTGTGTCATCCCCTAGCTTTTCCTACCTCTGATTTGAGTCAATTTGCACCACAGCGCCGCCGCCACGGTGACCCCGCTGCGCCGCCTCGGGTCTACGCCGTCGACCTGCCTCGGTCCCTCCTCGTCTACACCGACTACTCCGGTGAGACCCCCTTACTTCCCACAAGCTCGTGCTCCCTCTAATATTTTCCCCCTATAGCACCTGAGCGCCGCCGACATTGTCCCTTCCTCACGGTCGGCCGCTGCGTTCCCTCGCCGTGCCGCCACAAGGCCGCCGGAGCCGCGACGCCACCTCCCCTAGGATCCTTAACCCGCTAGCAGCCCATTTTGGCCACTCCCAGCCACCGCCGTAGGTTCCCTCGCCAGCGACGAGCACCATCGGAGCTGCCTCCCAGCTTCCTCTACTCTACCCCTTCTCTGTTGCTCTCTGGGTGTGTTGTTCTCTGTCGCTGACAGTGGGACCCGCCTGTAAGTGGTTTAGCAAATAGTTAATTGATTAAGTGAATGACAGTGTGTCCAGAGCTAAATCAAATGATTAGGCTTAGATGAAAATGCTTAGTAGCCATTAACAAATTCAGAAAATTCCTTTAAAAGGATGTATGAATAAAGAAGGTGATTATAGACAATTGGATTAGGACAGTGAGCTAATGCCATTTTAAATATAAAGGAAAATTTTGAGATTATGAACATTTGCTTAGCCAATAGCATCTAGGCTAAAAGAGTAAGTTAATCTAAGAACCAGTATTGAAAGATGGTTATTCAAAATGAACAGTGGACCATTATGTGGATAAAATAATGGTTAGTGAACTAAATAATCTAGAGAATACTTTAATTAGGCAAATACTTAATGAGGTTGATGAACAGTAGGAAACTTTTGAATGGGATATTGAGATATAGCCAAGACAAATGCCAAAATAAGTTGATTATAAAATATACGGATTTATTGGCAATCACTCTAAAAGAGTAAAACTAATTAGGAATCGATGTCTAAATAACAATGAACCCTAGATCATAACTATAATAATGTTAATAGGTTATGAGAAGGTTAATCAAATTGAGTAGAATGAGTGGATATCAACTTTTGTCCATATGCACTTAAAGAAATTCAAAAGATGTTGCTCCAAATCGAAAATCAAGCAAAATTGCTTGTTTTGCTAGTAATGGCCATAACTTTCGCATACAAACTCGAAATCAAATGGATCTTTTTTATAAATTCATGTAAAATCATGATTTGTATGAATATGCAAAAATATTTGGATTTGGTTACTGTTTATATTATTTTGCCTTATTTAATTTGTTTCCAAATCTTTTTGGAATGGACATTGATTGCTCGAGCGAATATTTCGACGACCCTTCACTATCATATTTAGAGCAGCCAGAGCAAGGCAAGCAAGCCCTTTGACCATTTTGATACTACTATTTTAATTATTGTACTTCTTTTTGCAAAATCTATTATGCATGCGTGTATGTTTGATATAAAATTGCTATGTTTGGGATGTCGGTAGTTGTAATCCTAATTGATGCATAAATTTCCCTGAAATATTGATTCCCTTACTGTTGTAGCCATTAGGATATGATTTATGCAATAGATAATGCCAATTTAGGAGTTTTGAGTGTGAACATCGCACAAATGCCTACTAGAGCGATAGTCATTTTCTGAAAATTGTAAACAGGACGACACAATAAACATGAATTTGGGAGTTTTGAAAAGAAAGTCTAGAGGGGTGTACCTATGTTATTTTGAATAAAAATAAAAGTGAAAAACCTAGTTTTCGATGCAGGCGAGTTATATTATATTATGAGAAGTGTGAGCGAGGAGTCTCACAACTAGATAGGAGGAGATTCTCGACCTGGTCAATTAAGGACCGAACACCAACAACTCCAATCTAAACCTAAGTGTACAACCATATGTGCTGGTATGGGATGACCTTGGCTAATTAAGTAATTGAAAACTAGCTTTGCATGATTGGTAGGCAATAGTGGTGCGAGCATGTGTGATTGTCGACACAACGGTGAATGTCTCACTGAGACGGGGGTTTACCCCGGTGAAGTGAGGATGTTCATTCACCGGGCTAAGTGCAAGGTTAGGGATAGATGATGTAAAGGCTTTGACGCGTGCTCTAAACTGCATATCAAAGGTAGTGAGCAGTGATATCGACAGATGTCAAACAAACTAGAGAATTCATGTGCTTTGAGTAAAGTTGCACACCTCTGCAGAGTGTAAATCTATTTAAATAGCCATGCTCATAGTCATGAGTGTGCTTAGTGCAGACTTAATGGGTATAGTCTTGATTTTCGTAAAAAACGGTTTCGTTGGAAAAACATGGGAAATGTTGTGTCGGTTTATGTTTGAGTTGAGTGCCATGTATATGGCTGAAAATGATATGTTACTCGCAGCCGAGGAGGGTTGCTAGTTGTTATTTATTTAGTCACTTACTTGTCGTCCTTCACTTATTTAACCTCTCTTTAAATTCCTGTTGAAAAATACTATATATTGATATTGCAAACAAAACTTGCTTAATGCTGAAAATAACTTGTAGCATAGAACGTTACCTCTTGTTAGTCATGTATGTATATAAAATTTAATGATAAACTATAAGTCTTGCTGAGTACGCATTGTTCTCAATCTTGCTTAAATTATTGTTCAGAGTATGAGGACGAGCCGACGCCAGACGATACATTCTTCGCACCAAGAACTGGTGGGTTCGGTGACGGGACTTGTTAGAACTTGTCTCTAGTCGGTTGCCTGAGGGTTTGGATGGACATACTGCTGGAATTTTGTACTCTTACTACCTTTTGCTTCCATTGTTATATTTGCTATCTCTAACACTTAAGCTTTTATTTGGTCGGTCGGCCCTTATGATGTAATTATTGTAATCACTTAAGTTATGTACCATTTTTACTTTACTATGTACTTATGAATGTCTGGATGTGATATCAATGTTGGAGTTGTGTGTACTAGCCACTGATCATGAGACTAGTACAGTACACACACGAGGGCTTCAGGTATTCAAAGCCCGGGGTCCGACACCCGTGTTCACTTCGGCTTTTTGGCGGGAACTCTTCCGAGCGTCTGGCTCTTAGTTACACATGAGTTCCACGTTTCATCGTCGGTCAGATGGACAATCAAAAGCAGTCAACAAGGTCATCGCCATGTACCTACGATGCATGACCAGTGATCGTCCATGTCAATGGGTCCGCTGGCTTCCATGGGCGGAATATTGCTACAATACGTCCTTTCATACCGCCCTCAAGGACACACCATTCCACGTCGTCTATGGACATGAACCCCCCCCCTCTATCCACACCTATGAAGATGGCGATACTCGCAATGTGACCATGGATGCCACCCTTCAAGCCTGCAACAACTTTCTTGCTAACATCCAGCACCGGTTCCAGCAGGCTCAGCAACATGACAAACTATACTACGACGGCAAGCACCATGCTCTCGCCTTCGATGTCGGTGACTGGGTGTGGTTGCGGCTCCATCATCGGCCGACTGCCTCATTGGGGGCTGCTCCTTAGGGCAAGCTTGCTCCCAAGTTCTACAGGCCCTACCGTATCATCGCCATGATTGACTCTATCGCCTGTCGCCTCCTCCTAACGGCTCGTGCATGGATCCATGATGTCTTCCATGTCGGCCTCCTTAAGAAGTACGATGGGACTCCTCCTGATCAGCCGCTAGCTCTTCTGGTCCTGCTTCATGGGAAAGTGCTACCTACGCCAGAAAAGGCTATTCATGTTCGCCTTTACCAGGGTGTCCGTCAAATTTTGATTCAGTGGCAAGGGCAACCAGCATCGACTGCTTCCTGGGAGGACTTGGCTTCTTTTCAGCAACGCTACCCATCCTTTCAACTCGATGACGAGTTGTTCATCGAGGGGGGATGTCATGTGGGATCAGGTGTATCACTGGTGCCACAAGGTCCCGGCCCAGCCAACGACAGCCTAGGGCTAGCACATCTTTACTTTGCTTGCAAGTTAGATTAAGATCATTAAGATCAGATTTGTTGGGATCCTTACGATCTCTTTATTTGGAAGTATCGATTTGTTAAGTCTCTCTATTTATGGGGAGAAGATCAAGGAATAAAGCAAGGAGGATTAGTTATCTCTAATCTTCCTTCTCCCATCTGTTGAGCCCTCCTCCTCCCTGTGCTCCACCTGCCTCCACGCCATAGCTCCCGGGCGCAAGCCCAGGGCTAAACCACCTACGACACACACATATCCTATAGCACGTGGGTTAGCTCTTTTTGTGCATCAATAAGATTAGGTTCTGAATTTGTTGTGGATCAATAAGATCAGTTTATGAATTTGTTGCGGAACAATAAAGAAATCCCTACTGAATGAAAGTCTGGAACTATCATGACACCGACACAAAAGCCTGTATGGTTTCTAAATTTGTACAGTTAACTCTTATGATCGTTCCTATCATTTGTACAGTTAACCATCATAGGGTTGTAGGTTAGCTCTTGTTGGGAATCAGTACAATCACTTTGTGAATTTGTGCCGTTAACTCCTGTATGATTTCCTTTTCATATAAATCAAAAAAAATTGGCAGGTGGATACACAGCATGGGTACAAGAAGCCTATCCCTTGGATAGTTGACAAGACAGCCAACAGCAAGAAGCCTGCTCATTGCAGAAAGAATTGCCTAATATACACAACAAAAAGAACCAAAGAAAGGTATAAAGCTATCCTATCTGAATGAACAAACGATCACTGTGTGACCCTCCTACTCCTAAGCTCAAGCCATTGTACTCATCTGAACTTCTGGATGAGTGGTATCATGAGAATCTTGCGACTTTTCCATTTCTCTCGCGATCTGAATGTCACTGAGGATGAAATGCTCCCTAATGGCCTTTGCGGCAAAATGAGGGATCATTCCAACGACAATTACTGCAAGCAGCAATGCCCAAAACAATCCAGTTCCTGTCACCATATAGATTGCCCTGTCATACAATTACAAAATCAGGAACCTGTAGTTTTTTTTCCTACGAGTATGCGAGCAGAAGGTAAGAACGAGTGTGTACCAGAAACCAGGCAAGATAGGTATGGAGTCTATGACCATGACGCAAATCAGTGTTGCAACAATGCTGCCCCATATTGCGGCATGCGTGATCCAATTCCACCTGATGACATCCATTGCAAGGTGAATATTGACAAGAATGACAACAGATAGTGTCCAGAGGTCTCCCAGGCTGGCGCCGTCAATTGTACTCTTTCTGTATGCGAGGTAAGGGATGAAGAAAACTGCGAGGCTCTGCCAAACGGAGTCCATCATGATAAAAATGAATAGCCTTAGGTTGTAATTCTCCTCGCGCTGCCCGGGGCCATAGAGTTGGGGATATTTCAACAATGTCCTCCGACTCAGATCCTTATCGAGAATGGCAACAACGATAGTCGGGACAGCAGTATATATCACAGAATATAACACACTGCTCCACTCAGTTATTGCTGTTGTCAGCGTGAAACCAGTGTAAAGTACATACCTGCAATGGTTAAGGAGTTTATGTTTAACTCTTAATGCAGATTGAACAAACTATTTAACAAAGAGAGTGCATTTACCAGAAAAGCACAAAGACAAAAGTAGCATTTCTGTAAAAGTTGTATAGGATCATGTAGCCCATTCTCTGGTAGTTCCAGTGGCCATGAACCAACAACAGGGGAACCAAAAATCTGAATTGCCCCATAGCAAAATCTGAGGCCATAACAGCTTGCCTCCCCTCTTGCCCACTGATGCCAATGCCAACATCGGCCATTTGAATCATGGATACATCATTTGCACCTGAAAAGGCACTTCTTTTCAGATTGATAAAAATCCAGTAATTACAAAGTCATAGCTGAAGTGCTGAACTAGTTTTTTTATATAAAAAAAATTGTACCGTCTCCAATAGCTAGAGTCATGTCACTTGTTCGCTTCTTTATTAAATCAACAACGCCAGCCTTCTGTAGGGGAGCCACCCGACAACATAGAACAACATCACAAGCTATTGCGACTTCAAAAAGCTGCAAAATTGGTATTCCATTAGTTATTCATAACAGAACTCGCTCAGATGATACAGATATTAGTATGATTGTACCTTCTCCTCCCGTTCCGTATCAAAAATGTAGACGAGGCTGTTACCATCGATGATCAAAGCGAAGGGCACTCTAGCCTGAGAGTCTGTCGATAATGACCGAAGTTTGTTAACCATGGAGATTGCATCATCTAGACTCTTTCTACATGATTCTCTTGAGTGACTATTAATTACAATCTGTGTCATATCCCTTGTCAAAAGCTTGCAGGAATAGCCAATGGAGATGGCGGTTTCTTGCTTGTCACCTGTCAGTACCCAAACTTTAATCCCTGCTTGCCTCAGTTTTTCGATTGCTTCAGGTACTCCATCTTGCAGCTTGTCTTCAATACCAGAGGCTCCCAGCAGGCGCAGGTTCCGTTCAATGTTGGCAGCCACACCGCGGAGTAGGTTCCCTCTTCCTAGTAGCGCGGTGCTAGCCTTCTCATAAGCCATTTGCCACTCCTGAAACTCTGCCTGGCTAAGTTCCCGCGTCCCCATAACAAGTGTTCGTAGGCCTAACGATGAATATGAATGGAGATGCTCATCAGTTGCTTGAACAACATCTGGATTCAGTGTTTTGTCAATGACTCCAAACATTGAACTATCTGCGCCTTTTACAAACAGCCTGACAGTCTTGTCAGGGCAGCCAATTATAACTGACATCCTCTTGTGATCGCTGTCAAACTCATGAAGACCAAGAACATCAAACCTGCACATGAAGTCCGGTAAATGCAATTAAATAAGCAAATGTTTTGTGAAAGTCATTAAGGATGTTTAACAGAACAGAGGTTAAGATGCACAACACACTGAAGTAAAACGAAGCATTGCACTAACAAGCACTAGTCTTCTACATCTACAAAAACAGTAGGGGAATAAACTCAACCAATTGCATTCATCAACCAATGCTAATTCAAGTGAGGCAGCTCCTAGAGTTTTTCAGTTGCCCACTACCACAAATAGCATCAATTTTATGCACTTTGAGCCCCAAAAAAGAGGATGCAAGCAACAGCCACAAGCCAACAAAGTTTCAACCAATAAAAGACACAAAACAACCGCAAACTGTACTACCATGAGTGTAAAAGACCGCACGTCTCCTTGTCCCTATTCCTAATGCTAATCTATCGATGCCTCTTCACCGAAAGGGACAACCGGTGCCTACATTTTTAATCGCAAAGATGGATGTCTCGATCTATACCTCTGCTTCTCACCAAGGACGTCAATTACAATGTGCCCGGAGGTTCGTTCGACTAGCACAAAGCCATACGCCGCCGCGGCAGAAACCAACGCCTGCTCGTCCGGCGACTCGCCTTGGTAGTCGATCACCTTCTTGTTTGGGTCCGGGCCATCAAGGATTATAGGAACAATGGTGTTGCACGTTGCCAGCGTAAGGAAGAACTCTCGGGCGTACCTTCCTTGCTCGGTATCACCCCCAAACCTCAGCAACTCCACCAGCTCTCTATCGGCGTTAACCCGCATCTTTGGCGCCCAAATCTGATCACCCTCTGCTATGAACCAGAAGCTATCAGTTCCCAACCCTGACTCCCCTAATGAAAAGAAGTCATTCAGGGTAAGAGAGAAACTAGTCCTACCAACAGGTTGCTGCCGTGTGATGTCACTGTAATCGACACCCTCAATGCTAGCACACCGGAACTTCATCTTATTCTGCGTGAGCGTGCCGGTCTTATCGGAGAAGACGCACTTAACCTGGCCTAGGTCCTCGTTGATGTTGAGAGACCTACACTGGAACCTCGAGTTGGACGACGCGTCGTACAGCCTCCTGTCCCGGATCATGAAGTAGGCCTGCCCGAGCCTGACTAGCTCCATGGAGATGTAGAGCGAGATGGGTATCATGATCTGGAACACGATGACCGCCATGAGAAAGATGAACACGATCTGCGCCGCTATCCCGTAGTAGTTGTAATTGCTGTTCTTGCCGTCGATCAGGTAGTCTTTCTTGTGGAAGAACTGCGCGAGCTCGAGCTCGGTCTTGTGGGTGCGCAGCCACACGCCCGAGAGCGCGGCCACGAGCGCACAGAGCACGACGAGGATCGCGGAGAGGAAGAGCGTCTCGCGGTTCATGCGCGTCTCGAGGCGGCTGCGCTTGGTCGGCGCGCCCGCGTTGTTCAGCATCGCCTTGGTCTCGCGCCCCGCGTACACCACCACGCCGACGGCCCAGGACGTGTTCTTGAGCTCGCAGCCGCGCAGCACGATGTTGGACGGGCCGAGCGGTATCCGGCGGCTCTCCCCCTCGAGCTCGAGGTTGGCGTGGAAGCCGTAGATGTTGCGGTTCGGGCGCTCGCAGCGGATGACGGCGCCGGTGAGCCGCTCGGGCGGCGTGGTGAGCGTTTCCTGCTTTGCGTAGCGAGTCTTGAGGTTGGACTCGCCGTCAAGGTTCAGCGTCTGCACGTAGGCCACGCCGGTGGGGTCGCTGGTAGCGAGGAGGACCATGTCCGCCGGGAGCGACTCGTCGGCGGTGACCCGCAAGACGTCGCCGACGCGGACGTGCTTCCACTCCGTCAGCGCGAATTGGGCGCCCGCGCCGGGGGATAGGGCGGCGGCGAGGCGATTATTCTCGGTGCGGTCGGACCGGTGGCGGCGCCAGTCCTCGTACGCGTCCTTGACGGCGGTGACGATGAGTACGAACGCTAGCGGCATGACGGAGGCGCCGCGCCCAAAGACGGCGAGCTGGGGGAGTTGGTTGAGCACTGCGATGACGAGGAAGTAGACGTAGGCGAGGCGGTGGAACTGCTCGAACAGGTTGCGCGGCAGGAACGTGAGCGGCGAGTACTTGGCCGTGCGCACGGCGTTCCCAGCGAACTCGAGCCGCTCGTTGGTGCGCGCCGGATCGCCCACGCGCACCACCCTCGCGTCCTCGTCGCCCAGCTCCTTCTGCGATGCCGACATGTGCCGCGACGACCCGTGGTCCTCGGCCATGGCGGGCGCGCTCGCGCTAGCGCTGACCGGCCAAACCCGCCGCGTCAAACAAGGAACCTCGAATCCCCGCCCATGTTCCCGGCCATGGCGATCCCGGGGCGCGCGTCAAAGTCGGATTTTGACCGGCGGATTGGCGGACACAGCGAGCCCCGTCGGGTTCAAGAAACAGGGGAGGAGCGGAGCGGAGCAGAAGACGAGTAACCAAGAACTGCGGGGTAGGTTGGGTTGAAGTGGATGCCTGGGAGTAACTACGGCGAGTGGTGCATTAAAGATTGGGTGCTGCTGCGCGCAGAGGAATTTTTATTTCAGGAGGAGAACAAGAGGAAGAAAGCGAAGGGAGAAAACATACGCAAACTTGTTGCGGAGTAGAAAATGGTTTGGTCATGACACTTAAAATCTGGCCGGGGGAGTTCGCGAGGACAAACGCACCGTTTGTATGAGAGAGGGAGAAAGCCTTGTAGACTTTGGTATGTGCTCCTGTGTTGGGCTCTCTATCTTTGATTGTGTTTGTTTTGTGTGAAGTCTAACAAGGAATCTATATTAGTAGTTAGTTGAGACATGAAAAAGGCTAGATATTGGATTATGAGGAGATGTGAAAAGGGTCCGTTGTCGACTGTTTTCTCAGCCCAAAACAGTTAAAATTTAGTTCATTTACAACTTCATTATACATAAATTATAACAAATTATTTATATAATTTTTATTCTTGGTCACTGTAATTATTCTCGAAAGTCTTAATAACTCATATTTTTATCACATGATTTAAAATCTAACATATACTTTGAGAGATTGAGCAAAAACAAAGACAAAATAAAATAAAATTCTATACCAATAAAATATGGTAATGTGGTGAACCCATTATGTTCCGAAGAAAAAATATAATAAATTTGGATCCAATTCATCAGATGAAAAGAAGTGTAAATCTCAAACCATATCTAACAGAGCTGTTTTTTAGTTTTATTTCCCAGTTAATTTTAGGCGGCTTTAATTAGTAGTAGAGAAATCACGTTATCATACATAGACTCGGAGGAGTACAACTGCATACATGTCACTGGTCAAGAATTGACGGAAACGAGGACTTGGCAGTAGCCCAGTGAGCACGGGAGGACGCTGGGTCTCCGCCCACCCACGTTCGAGCACTAGGCTCGGCGCGCACTCGTGTAGCTTCTTTTTTGAACCAGCCAGCTATATTCCTTGCCACTAAAAAAGAATTGACGGAAACAGGCCCCACTAAGTGGAGAGACGGTGAGGGCTACTCATCAGCATCACTAAACAATCTTTGTCTTGGGCGGTTTGGTACTTGGGAAGCCGGCCGGCTTTGCTTTGTGGCGGAGATCTTGAAGGGCCAAAGGGATCGGAGATGACGGTTCTTCGGTGGTCATTTGAGGTGGTGTGGGTGTGGGTCCCAAAACGGTTAAACCAAAGTTAAGCTGTGCTGAACTGCTGATGCACTGGACCGGTTTCTAATCTTATCCAAAGGATTTGCATCCTATTTAGGATAACTTGATCTTTTTTTAGAGTGATAACTTGAGCTTCTAAAAGAGTCCTTCTGACTACATCCTAGTATTTGAGAGTTTTAATTTGTGTCCATTGTTTAAACATCTACTCCTATGTTGAAGGCAAGCTCCGAAGTTAGAACTGCCCTGGTTGCAACAATTAAAATGCCTTCCAAACAAGCCTTCAGGCTAGACTCTGCGATAGCCCCGATTTTTGGCACATGTTGTTAAGCCAAAATTTGGCAACCAAATCAAATGAACCAATATCTTAAGCCCAATATACACGAAATTAAAAAGGCATTTGCATTACTTGCACGGCAATCACAAAACCATATCTGAGTTGTTGACTTTTGCTATGCTAAGACTACTTCTTTCAGCATTTGGATTCGAATCAAGGCAAGGTTTGCAATTACGTTAAACAAACAAGTCGGATGGGTCTATAATATCATATAATATAGAGCACCACATATTTTATCCAGGGAGAATCTTGGCAGTAAACTGCTCTGCTCCTAGAATACAGAAGCAATAATTCTTCGTTAAGCCGCCGGTCAACGTCCGCACAAGCTTATTAGACAGAATTGGCATTAAACCCCCAACTGAAAATTTTCCATAAATACGCACGGTCAGGTGCTGTAAACTTGTTGGCGAGTCATCTGTGGTTTCCTTCTAGAAGCTCATGCGCGAGTCGCGACGATAGTGCATGCGCCATTGCAGCACCCTATCCAATCTCATGACCAAATGCATTAAATTATGCTGCTACTACTACTGGTCTTCGCTCTACGTGCATGTTCCTATTGGTATCTAAATTCTAATGGATGACACATTATTGTGAAATAATTTTTTAGACGCTGGAGTGTACCCATCGATCAGAGCGTGGCAGCGATCGATGAGGTGAAATATTTTAGGCATTGCGATGAAATCATGAAACCTTTGGTGATGCTGGTAGTATGGCGCACTGTGCACAGTGCTGCTTGCCAGAAAATGGACGTGCACCGTGCAGACTTGAATTCCTGAAAAGATGTCGAACTGGATGCCATTGTCCTAAAATTCAGAGCTCGTCGCGTCATATGGATGGATGGATGGACGACCACATGAACTGACCTCGCCATATCGCATGCACAGTGGATTTGACTAGAAAAATACATTTATCTAGAGGAGTATTTTATGCTTGGATTTGATCTGTCCAAGATGGAAGAGTCCTCGTAGGAGCTAGCAGGACAGGACAAAGCTGCTATGTTCTCTCCTTTTTCGAGGAAAAAGAGCGGAAACTGCTGGGGCCCAAAATAACAGTTTGATCATGAAGAAAATCGATGCTATTAATATGTCTTGGACCAAACGAATTATGATAACTATACTTTGGAGAAGCTTGGTTTTTTCTTGTTATGTATACATGAGATTTCTTGCCATGAAGCTCATGCATGTTGACGAAAAGGAGGTTAAGGGAATATCTTCCCGTGTTTAAGTAGTTGGCCAAGATTGACCAATCAAAGAGGATATGATCGAGGAAGGATATATTAGAATTTAGAATCATGTGGCCTCCAAGTTAATTAGATTGAGTAAAACCCGTTAAACCCGGACTAACGAACCAAGGTGTGGGGAAAATGTTAGGTCTACACGTGCTTACATACTAAAGTACACCAAGGTTTCAAATTAAGCCTGCAAAATTGAGACTACGACGGTGTGCGAGCACAGTAACTAGTCCATTGAATATTTGCATGAAGAAACCGCAAAGGTCCCAAATCTTGTGATAGCTTAAGGAACAAATCTAGATCAAACAATTATAGCCGCTAAAAAACTAAGATTCTTTCTCTTGCAAATCCATGAGCGTACCGGCACCCCTAGACACAGGTAAAAATTAAGCCTAATGATCAACTGGTCCAATTTCCGGTAAACCATGGTATGTAAAGTCATATACAATAGATTTACATCAGCTGTCTATAACCTCTGTCACGTAGAATTTAAGCTGATGTGGATGAAAGAGAATAAAGATAGAAAAATATACTGTCTACGATCCTATAACCGACTGTATCACCAGAATCAAGAAAATCATTAAAAGATTGTGTGTTGTCTATAACCCTATAGCCGACTGTATCATCACAGCCCATTGTATAAGCTGTGTTTAATACTATCTATATGTAATATAAATAGTTATTATATACACAACAGCTATTTATACTACTCCCTCTATTTTTAAATATATGACGTTTAACCAAACGTGCAGTCAAATTTATATAACTTTGACTATTACTTTTCATATGATTTTGTTAGTAAAAAACTATAAAATTATTATATTATGAAAATATTTATCATGACAAATCTAATGATACTATTCACTCATGATCAATCTAAATATTTTTTCTTATATTATTAGTCAAAGTTAGATAAATCTAACTGCTCGTTTAGTCAAACATTATATATTTAAAGATAGAGGGAGTATTATTCATGCCGTGAACCGGAAAGAACGACTCGCCGGAAAGAACGACGCACCGAAACCCACCCGCTCCGTTCCACACGGCACGGTAGTGCATGCCACTACAAGTGGAGAGAGAAATTTTGATGCACGACGGTGGTAAAAAAAGTCCTGCATGCCGTCGCGTCGACAGTCTCGGCACGTCGTGTGCACGGTGAAAATGACCCCCGCGCGCGCGTACGCCCGCGACATATGGCGGCCGGCTGGCCTTGCACGTCCGCGTAGCCGTACAGCACGCACACACGCAGGCACGGACGCACTCACGGCGC